>BPTQ01000003.1:100421210-100458244 GCA_019973895.1 Chrysanthemum seticuspe | reverse complement strand
TTTATTGCCATGTATAGGAAAAAGGAGTTCCGTATTTAAGGATCAAGAACACAATGACATGGAGAATTTGTATGATTCTGACCCAAAAACCCACTCTAAGGTGGGACAAGGTACATGAAAAATAATATTTTCTTTATTGTGTCGATAGCAAGGGGGCCATTTTCGATCCATTTGCTTATAAATGGCCAATTCAAGCCAAATGGTTTGAACATGTTATAAGTCATTCAAAATGCCCCTTTTTAATGCATAAACCGTCCTCAATTATTTATCAAAAACAAATAAAGATTAGATTGCTGTATAATGTTTGTCGGAGGACATGCGTGAGTTACAATTATGCCCCTTCTTTCCAAGGTAAAGAAAGAGGTCAATTTAAGCTTAAAAAGCTGAACTTTATACTCATTTTCATCAACTTTGTAAGTGAAACATCCATGCTCCTTTACTAAATAAGAAATCGAATACTTGACAAAGCATATTCAAGATGGTGGTACTGAAGTTGTTCAGGTAAACAGGACGGTTTACTTTAAAAGTAACAAATTGGATCGGTGGAATGGGTGTAAAATGTTTATGGGTCGGGATGGGCAGCACTAGCTTTCCCCTAAATACGTAAAGTCTGATATGTATACATAGTTTGTTTACTTCAGTAGTATTCAAAACTTTGAAAATGATCTTGATTGTTATTATGCAATTAAAATTCACTATCAACTGGTTCCCTTTTGAGCTATATTGTTATACGTAGTATTATTTGTTTCATCCCCTAGAGGTAAAAGCATTATTTATATTGAACCATTACAAGCAATCTTCATCACACAATATTCGATCCATCCAGGTATCTTTCATTTGTTTTAATTTATTTATTTTATTATTATTATTATTTTTAAATAGCATCAATTTGTTTATGTTTAAGTAATGTCTTTATTAATAACTTTATTTTGGTGACCGAGTGAAAGTGCATTCAATGATATTGAGTTCAATTTACTACTCTTTTAAAGCTTAGGCTCAAGTAAGTCGATTATATTTATCACCCTGATTATTTGTTATAGGCTATCAAGGTACTTTTTTCTTCAATTTCTTGAACTATGCAAGTATGCCAACTATTATAAAGACGCGCTTACTCTCAAGGATGATAAGGTAATGAGTTCTTCATGTTAGTTATGTATAGATATTCACTTTTGTTAATTTGAATTTTAGCTCAGTATGTGAGCGTGTATGATGACAGCCATTGAAGTTGTGGAAATAGGAGCTGAAGGAATTAGTCTTGAATCTTGGGGGTTGCCAACCTGATTATGTTCCAGCCACCATTAATGTTGGAGTAATACTGTTACGCATGTTGTCACCTGTGGTTGCCTTCCTCTTGAATCCTCATTCCAGAAAGTCCCTAGGTGTGTTTATGTTTCTACGGAATTGTATGAATACAAAGGGTGGGGTACTGATCCGTGCCAAACCGTCAAGTTTTCTCACGCAAGCTGACCACTTGTGAATGGCCAACTGTAAGAAACTTAAAACAGCTTAAGCACGAATGCAATGAAGATCAGGAGAGTATAGTGTTTCCCCGGGTCGTTATGTCCCAGCGAGCTGTGCAATGGATCACCAAACGTATAGTGATCGAGAGATTTGAACGGAAAAAGGAATTGAGATTATTATAACTACAGAAAAAGTACATAAACTACAAGGGCTTAAATGCAAATTAAAGAAAATTAAAAAGATAAAAAATATTAAATAAACGCTATCACTATTTTTAAAATTGATGAACGTTTAAAACTTAAAACTTATGTTTAAATAAAAATTACGTCAACGTACAAAATAAAAAGTGAAATCTAAGAAATAAAAGTCCTAAAAATATGAAAATGACATTTTTACAAACCTAATGATAAAAGAAAATTTATAGAAAAAGAAACTTATTTTTATAACTAATTATCTAATTATTATTAATTAAAAACTATTTTTAACTATTAAATAATAACCTAAAAGACAAGAAAATAGGAAATAAAGCTAGAAAAATAAAATTTCGACTTAGAAAAATCTAAAATAACAAAATAGGATTTTCAAAACTATTTTTATATTTTTCTGATTATTTTTCTATTTTCTACTAATTTAAAACTATTTTAATCTAATTTAAATTGTGAAAAATACCAAATAAAAGGGGAAAAATAAGGAAAAATCTTTTTTATGTTTTTTATATTTTTCTTAAACTGGGAAAATTGAAAAATTATTTTTTGAACTTTTTCTTAATTATTTGTAATTAAAGCTAATTAAAAGTGAATAAAAAACTATTTTAAATCTAGAAAAATAGCAAACAGTGACCAAAATTAATGAAAAATTCAGGAAAATGCTAAAATGTTATTCTAAAGCTATGAAAAATATAAAAACATGAGCTTATGTGGATGAAATAAGAGCTATAGTGCAACAGTTTATGAAATAAGCACTTAGAAATAAGCTAACTAGAACAATAAGCCACCAAACTATTGCAAAAGCTGATTAATACCAAAACTACTCTAAAGCAACTATCTACTGCTACTCCTAACCTCAAATAAGCAGATTAACAAGTTTATGAGCTAACTGATTTAGACAGCAAAACAGTGAACTGGCCCAATGTTTGAGCTTATTCACCAGCTTATCAGAAAAGCTAGAGCCAAAAACAGATATGTGGCCTTGAAGACCACCTAGCAAACTGCAAATGTGCCAAATATGAGACTCTAACTGTTTGAAATGAACTCTGTGCAACTGCTGCAAGTTCTGCATAAAATCAGTTTTGACATGGTTTTGACTTTGAAAACAGTTTGATACTTTGACTTTGGTGAGATTTAGAAGCAAATGTTGGATTGATGTTGATGTATGTTGATGAAATGAAGCTTTATCAGGCTAGTTTATCAATTTCTTAACCCATACGAATTGATTTTAGTGACTGGTTTTAACAGGTTTGAAAACAAGAACAGTTACAAAATAATTTTGACTATTGATGAAAACAAGCACAAAACAAGAACAGGTATGACAGTAAATAACTATGATAAGCCTCAAACTACTTATCTACTCTAATATAATGACCTCTAAAACAGTTTAAAACCTTGATCCAAACACTACTTTATAGACTTGTTATGCAAATATTTTGACCAAATAACAAAGACAAGATTATTTTCACATCAAAACAGATCCAATGTCTTAAAATAAAGCTAATAAGACAGCAATATTCAGCACTATAATAGATCTAAATGGAAATGATAACTGCTACTGTTTAATAAGCTACAAATGAGATTAAAAGCTACACTTACAAGGGGTCCAGCCACAATGGCTTGCAAACCAGCAATAGAACCACTAACCTAACAAACCCCTAACCTAGCTCTGATTCAACCCAAAGAACATGTCTGCACCCCCCATTACCAATTTCAAACCCATTTATGCTCCAGGTTGACTTTTGTTGACCAGTATTCAAAAGTGCTTAAAACTTAAAGGTAAACTTATAAAAAGCTAAGAGAAGCTTATATAAGCTTATATGAGCTTAAAAATAAGCTGCTATGGTTTTGAGCATATGAGTTTGAAAATCACATTTGCAACAGTAAGTATGAAAATTGAGAAATGAACACAACTTTGAATTGAAGCTTAAAATTAGATTGAACTGATAAGATTACTTGAAGTTGATACAAGAAAACAAAATATAACAGATTTGGAACTAAACTAAAACATTTACTCTAAAAACGACATTGATAAAAAATTAAAAACTAGTAGACTCCTCTCTTTAGCTCCTCTTTGCTTCTTTTATAATCCAAACTTCTTTTCTCACTCCTCTGATCACATCCCAGTTGTTTCCTGGCCATTGGATTAGCTAAGTTGATCTTGGCAGTTTGATTGGCTTTTGGCGCCAAAACTGGTACAAGCCAGTTGGGACAGGGGAGGGAATGCATTTAATGCCCTTGTAGTTTATGTACTTTTTCTGTAGTTATAATAATCTCAATTTCTTTTTCCGTTCAAATCTCTCGATCACTATACGTTTGGTGATCCATTGCACAGCTCGCTGGGACATAACGACCCGGGGAAACACTATACTCTCCTGATCTTCATTGCATTCGTGCTTAAGCTGTTTTAAGTTTCTTACAGTTGGCCATTCACAAGTGGTCAGCTTGCGTGAGAAAACTTGACGGTTTGGCACGGATCAAATTTTTGGCGCCGCTGCCGGGGAGCTGTGCTGATTATCTTCCGTCTAGCAGATTAGTGATTTGGATATTCACTCCTTGTTTATACCATCTGTATGTGTTTAAAGATTTTCATTCTTTGTTTTTACATCATGTTTTTCAAAAATACCAAAAATACTCTTCTCATTCCTCTTATCCGTATGATTCTATTTCTCTTACCCCCTCGTACCGTTTGATTCTACTCTTCTTTAACCTCATAACCGTTTAATTCTATTTCTTTGACCCTCTACATGTTTAATTCTCATGGCGACGATCGATTATCCTCGTTGTTTCCACTGCAAAAGCCGTATGGAAGAGGATCAACTCGGTTGTCAAAATCCGGATTGTTTATGCAAGCGATGTGGAAGGATGGGTGCAAGAAAATATTGCTATTGGTGCGAATTATCTGATAACTCTCTCGATGATTCTCCAAGTTTTTCCGACCATCCGCCACAACCCGATGAACCCGTTCAAGAACCGGAGACCATAACGGAAGTGGTGGAAATTGCTAGCTCTCAGAGCACACCACTTGTCCCACCTCCTGATTTTTCAAAATGTTCTTCGAGACTTGATAGTCATCCGGATCACAATGTTGGTTTTGTTGATTCTTTGGATAAACTGATTCCTCTTCATAACTCTCAAATGAAATCGTTTATTCCTTGTGTCGGGTGTGGTGAGCCTCTTTTTGGTTCACCCTGTCGTTGGTGTACGTGTGTACAATGTGGTAATGATGTTCATAACGGGAGTTGTTTGTTTTGTGGTTCGAGGAATTCATTTGATTATGATCCTAATCAGAACTCATTTAACGACCCCTCAAACTTTTCCAATTACCCACCACAGCCCGACTTATCTTCATATAACCAACATTACTGCTGTGAATTTTGTGGAGGTCCTCACCAAGGATTTGAGTGTCAATCTGGAAACACGTTTGTCTATGAACAGTTTTCCGGTGATGCTCAGAACTTTGGTTATAACCAAAATCCATATGATTCACCAGTCCAGACTCAACAGTTTTACTGTTGTGAGTACTGTGGAGGTCCCCATTTCAGCTCTGATTGTCAAATAGGGAATCCATTTCCTTGTAACAATCATGACTCTCTCAGGTTTGACAATTTCCAACCTCCACAGCACTATACGGTTCAAACTCCACCTGAGCCGTTATCTCAAGAAATCTCCCAAGATTTTGAAACCATTATGAAAACACTTGATGATATGATTAGTAACTTTAAGAATCAAGTGAGTGGTGAAAAGACCATAGGAGAATTGATGGCCGAAGAACGAGAAGAACGAGAGGCCCGCAAATCTAGGGAAGAATTATTAGTCCTAGAGCAAGCAGCTCTAAAGCGTTCCCAATTTCTCAAGGCAGCTCTATATGATGATGACGAGGAGAGTTTTTATCCTTTTAAAGATAATATTTCTCAACTCCCTCAGTCAGTTGATATCCCAGCAGTTAAGATTCCATCTCAAACAACTGCTATCACACCCGAGATTCACACTCACTCTCTTATTATGGGGGACGAGCATCTCGACACTGTTCCTGAAAAGGAATCGGACGAATTCATAAAGTCTAGTGTTGAGAACCTTGTCCCAATCCCAAGAGAGTCACAGGGAATTCTTGATTATGTGTGTGATATCCCTCCTCCTCTTGTCTTCCAAAATGATCATGTTGAGATGTTCTCCGATTCTGATGATGATGATTCGTTATCTTGTGGAGACATCATTTATGTGGAAGATTCACCTTCTGAGCTTGTTAGCTTAGAAGAAGAGAATGATGAAGTTACTGACACTGAAATCAAAGATGAAGCTCTTCGTCTTACATTATTGAATGTCAGTCTTCTCATTTCTAAAATCGAGGCTTTCAAAGAGAAACCAATTTCATCTCCTATCCCCCATTAAGGGTAGTGACATTCTTTCCGATGATTCTATTCCGGAAATGAAAGCCTTCTGTTTTGATAATATGGGAGAGAAGATTAGTGGCAGTACCACTTCTCATTCTCATAATTCTCTCCTCGATCATGAATCATTTACTTTTGAGGAGTTCGCCAGTGAACCCACTCATATCAATTCTGAATATGATTCATTCACCTTCATGGAGTTCTTAGATGAACTCACTCATATCATATCTCCGCCGGAGTATGATAACTTCTACTTTGATCTAGACACACCCGGGATATGTCTAGACCAATTGAGCTTAAATGATGAGATTCATGCTATTATGAATTCTCCTTCTGATCATGATGAGTTAATCATGATGTTTATCATGATTTTCTATCTCTTCTTCACCTATCCCGTGGCTTCTCCTGTTCTTCACTCCTTCAGGAATGAAGACACTATCTTTGACCCCGGCATTTTCATTTATCATTTTTGAGCCGGTTCTATGTATATCTCATCGGTGTGGAACTTTCACGTACTTCAATGTTTGTCCAAACATCTTGAATGAAAGTCCGATGGAGATTGTCTCTTCCACTTGCTTCCACATGAACCAATTAATTCGGGGTCGAGTCAAGCTAGCGACTCGGTAATCAAAAACAGTAGCTAAACATGGGTTTTCACCCATGTGTTCCACCCTAGTGTGGGGGAGTTGCCCCACATGTTATATATATATATATATATAAGTTTTCAAAAAAAAAAAAAAAAAAAAAAAAATCTTTCTAAATAATGGCCGTAGTATTTCCCTTTTACGTTCTATGTTTCGGCATAACCGCCGGTACTTTGAATATTGAGGGCAATATTCATTTCTAAGTGTTGGGGGGGGGGGATTCTCACGAATTTTATCATATAATTATACCGCCTAATTCCCCCGTTTTTGGCCAATTTTTTTTTTTGGAGTAAGTGTTTTGCACTTACTCAATTGGTTATCAGTCCGCCATGTCTAATAAACTAAAGGATTGGCTAATCCAGGAGCAAACGGCTCTTGGTAAAGATATCTCAAATCCGTTGACGGCTTGCAATTTGCCCAAAATTGTATGGTATTCAGCTCACCATATCCTTAAAAGTGAAGAGTTGGCTAGCCCGCAAGTTTATGGCTTGTGGTAAAGGCAGTGGAAAAACCATAATTGGTAATCAGCTCACCAAAGATAATATTGATAATTTATCTAAGAGTTGGCTAGTCCAGAGCAAACGGCTTCTGGTAAAGACAAATCAAATCCGTTGGAAGCTGGTGGTTTGCTCAAAATCACATGGTTATCGGTGTACCATGGTTCTTACTTGAACTGAAACATTTGGCTACTCCAGAAGTAATGGCTTTTGGTAAAGAGATGAAATCCATTAGTTTTTCTCAAAAGATTGCTAGGGACTAGCAATAGTTTAGTGTGGGGGATTGATGAGTGTGTAAATACTCATCATTTTTGGGTCAAACTGAACTGGAAAACGTTTAAAAATGCTCAGAAATGCATCAAAATACTGAAAATATTCCAAAATTGCATTTTATATGTTTCAGATGCAAAATGTTCAAAATCAGATGAAAACAGAGCTAAGTTTGCATAATTGGCAGTTTCAGTCCCCCAAGTTTCTAAAATTGTCAAAACTAGTCCCTGAGCCCTAATTTCAAAAGAAAAATCACCAAAGGCCCTTTTTAAATCATAACTTGTCAAAATTAGTCCTTTGGTGAAAAATATCAAAAGTTTGAGAAAATTACAAAATTGGTCCTTCAAGTTTAAAAATTGGCAAAAATGGCCCTTGGAAATTTGAAAATGTCAAGTTTAGTCCTTATATTATTAAAACTTGTCACTTTTGGTCCCTTGAGAAAACTTTGCATAATTGGCAGAACTGGTCCCTTGGTTTTCAGAATTTACAAAACAAACCCTTGTTACTTAATACCCTTTAAACCTATTGGACCCTTGTCACAACTCAAATGGACCCCTGCCATTACCCTTTTGGACCCTTCCACTTTTGACCCCCTTCCATTACTAATACCTGGTCAAACCCATAAGTCAACAAACCCCTACCCGCCCTTTTTCTTCTTCCCCAACACCTTTTCCTGTCTTCCCCGACCACCATGTCCCCTTCCCCTCACCTCCAGCCACCCTACTCCATGTTTTGTTCCCCCCTCCTCACCTAACAGCCAATAACATTAAATGCTTCCCTCCTAACACTCAATCTCAACCCAACTGGCTAAAACCATATTTCCCGCCAAAATGCAATCAAGGGCTAAGAATCATCCAAGTCATCCAATGGTCTAAAAAGAAGGTGGGATGTGCTCATAAACAAGTGGGAAGGTCTTTGGCTTATAAAAAGAGGAGAAAGAAAGAGAGTAAAAGAGTAGTTAGTTTAATTTTTCACCATGTATGTCGTTTTTTAGCTTGTAATGTCTTAAATAGTTTTCAGTTGTATTTTCAAGCTTATTTGTATCAAACAAAGGTATTCAAGTGTATTGCAACTTATTTCAACTATCAATTCAAGTCTATGTTCAGATTCCATAATTTATGTCCACTATTGAAATTTCCATTCTCAAACTCTTATGTCAAGGTTGTTAGTGATTTGTTTTTAAGCTCAAACAAACTCATTTAAGCTTATTATAGCTCTTTGTGAGTTCAAATTTAAGTTTCAAACATTTTTGGACATTGGTCAACAAAAGTCAAAACGGAGCAAAATTGATGCAGAAAGGGTAAATGGTGGTGCAGACATGTTCTTGGGGTTGAATTAGAAGCAATGGGTTGGTTTAGATTAGGTAGTGTTCATTTGTTTCAGGTTTCAAGCCATTGTGGCTAAGGACCCTTTGTAAGTTATTCTCAAGTTCTAGCTTAATCTTTGTTTGTAGTCAAAAATAGTTTTTAACTGTTAATTAGGATGTATTATGGTTAGTTAAAATCAGTTTAATCAATATTATTAGCTAAGTTAGGTGTTTGGCTCAGTTTTGAGTTCATATCAGTATCAAAAGGGGTGTTTGGATGGCTAGATTAAACTGAGTTCATAGCTGTCTTGGTCTAAGCTTTGTGTTGCATTAGTCTCTGATAACACTAGTAACATCATTTCAACAAAAGTTTACATCAGTTTTTCAATAAAGTCAAAAATTCATAGTTACTGATCTTATATGCATAATCTGGTGAAACTAGTTGCTGATATAATCACATATAGATGTAAAAGTTGATAATCTAGCTGGATAAAGTTTCACTTCATCATATTTCAACACCATCAGTTCTACATTTGATCTTAAATTTCACAAAAGTCAGAGTATCAAACTGTTCTTCAAAAGTCAAATCTGTCAAACCCGTTTTCCATCAAACTTTGTGAATCAATCACTGTTTCATTTCTGAGTTTAAGTGTGTGAAACTTTGGGAATTACATTTTCAATTGGTCTAGTGTTGATAACTGCTTTTTGTCAAATCTTATCAAGTCATTTTAATCTCCAAATCATCTGTTCAATAAGTTACTTTCTCCCCTGTTCACACTCAGAATGAACTGAGTGTGAAACAGGTAACTTGCAGCTTTTGCATTTGATTCATTACAAAGAGTTAGAGCCTGAAAATTGGCTTAGTTGTAGCTTGCCAGGTGATCTTTAGGACTGCATAATCAGTTTTCACACAAGCTCTTTTGATAAGCCTGTGCACAAGCTCAAACAGTAGGGGTCAATCACTGTTTTGCTATACTAGTCAGTTTGCTTAAATCATCAGTCAGAGCTTGTGGCTTGTTAGGATTAGGTGTAGTTAGTTGATATTAGCTTACTTTAGTGTAATCTAGCTTCAGATACTGTGTGGTTGCTTGTTTCACTCATTAGCTTATCTTAAGTAGCTTATTTCATAGCAGTTTGCATTACAGCTTTCAATTTTCACACATAAGCTATAGATTTCTTATTTTTCATAGATTTAGATTAGTATTTTAGAATTTTCCTGAGTTTTCCATAATTTTTAGTCACTGTTTAGTATTTTTCTCTATTTAAAATAGTTTTTAGTAACTTTTAATTAGCTTTAATTGCAAATAATTAAGAAAAAGTTCCAAAAAATAATTTTTCAATTTTCCCAGTTTAAGAAAAATATAAAAAGCATAAAAAAGATTTTTCCTTATTTTTCCCCTTTTATTTGGTATTTTTCACAATTTAAATTAGATTAAAATAGTTTTAAATTAGTAGAAAATAGAAAAATAATCAGAAAAATATAAAATGTTAGCCTCAATAGTTTTATTAAAAGTGATGGTCATTCACGATTAGGAACTTTGTAACGTGTGTTAGATATCATGATAGAATAGTCAACGGGCTCGTGGACTGGGCTAAGCTAATTGGTTAAATGTTAAGGTATGCTAAGCCGTGTATAAGCTTAAGCATCCCAAGCCCATGTCCAACCCAAGCCAAGCCCATTGGAAAGCCTTTTAGGTTTTCATGTCTTGTACTATAAATACCCCTCAAATGGTCATTTGAGGGGTGTGCTTGAAAGTGTGTGTGTGTGTGTGTGTTTTTCTTTATTGAATATACAACATCTTGTGTTTATCTTGTCTCACATCATACACGAATTTATATCTTCAAGTCACCATCTTTCTCATCTTATTTCTAAGCTTTGTTTGTGTTTGTTTCACGTGGGTATAACTTGTATACGTGTTGGGTTTGCTTGGTAAAGTGATAAGGTTGATAAAACTAAGGTCCTACATAAAAATAGTTTTGAAAATTCTCTTTTGATATTTTAGATTTTTCTAAGTCATAATTTTATTTTTCTAGCTTTATTTCCTATTTTCTTGCATTTTAGGTTAATATTTAATTGTAAAATTAGTTTTTAATTAATAATAATTAATTAAATAGTTATAAAAATAATTTTCTTTTTCTAAATATTTTCTTTTATCATTAGGTTTGTAAAAATATCATTTTCATATTTTTAGGGTTAATATTAATTTAGTTTCACATTTTTATTTGTACGTTACGTAGTTTTTAAATTCAGTTTTGTAAAAACATAAAATCAAAAACATCATTTTACAAATAGTGATAGCGTTTATTTAATAGAATTTATCTTTTTAATTTTCTTTAATTTGCATTTAAGCCCTTGTAGTTTGTATACTTTTTCCTTAGTTATAATAAATCAGATACCTTTTTCGTTCAAATTTCTCGATCACTATTCGTTGGGTGATCCATTGCATAGCTCGCTGGGATATAACGACCCGGGGAAGCCCTATACTCCTCAGATCTTTATGAAGATCTGAGGAGTATAGGGCTTCCCCGGGTCGTTATATCCCAGCGAGCTATGCAATGGATCACCCAACGAATAGTGATCGAGAAATTTGAACGAAAAAGGTATCTGATTTATTATAACTAAGGAAAAAGTATACAAACTACAAGGGCTTAAATGCAAATTAAAGAAAATTAAAAAGATAAATTCTATTAAATAAACGCTATCACTATTTGTAAAATGATGTTTTTGATTTTATGTTTTTACAAAACTGAATTTAAAAACTACGTAACGTACAAATAAAAATGTGAAACTAAATTAATATTAACCCTAAAAATATGAAAATGATATTTTTACAAACCTAATGATAAAAGAAAATATTTAGAAAAAGAAAATTATTTTTATAACTATTTAATTAATTATTATTAATTAAAAACTAATTTTACTATTAAATATTAACCTAAAATGCAAGAAAATAGGAAATAAAGCTAGAAAAATAAAATTATGACTTAGAAAAATCTAAAATATCAAAAGAGAATTTTCAAAACTATTTTTATATTTTTCTGATTATTTTTCTATTTTCTACTAATTTAAAACTATTTTAATCTAATTTAAATTGTGAAAAATACCAAATAAAAGGGGAAAAATAAGGAAAAATCTTTTTTATACTTTTTATATTTTTCTTAAACTGGGAAAATTGAAAAATTATTTTTTGGAACTTTTTCTTAATTATTTGCAATTAAAGCTAATTAAAAGTGACTAAAAACTATTTTAAATAGAGAAAAATACTAAACAGTGACTAAAAATTATGGAAAACTCAGGAAAATTCTAAAATACTAATCTAAATCTATGAAAAATAAGAAATCTATAGCTTATGTGTGAAAATTGAAAGCTGTAATGCAAACTGCTATGAAATAAGCTACTTAAGATAAGCTAATGAGTGAAACAAGCAACCACACAGTATCTGAAGCTAGATTACACTAAAGTAAGCTAATATCAACTAACTACACCTAATCCTAACAAGCCACAAGCTCTGACTGATGATTTAAGCAAACTGACTAGTATAGCAAAACAGTGATTGACCCCTACTGTTTGAGCTTGTGCACAGGCTTATCAAAAGAGCTTGTGTGAAAACTGATTATGCAGTCCTAAAGATCACCTGGCAAGCTACAACTAAGCCAATTTTCAGGCTCTAACTCTTTGTAATGAATCAAATGCAAAAGCTGCAAGTTACCTGTTTCACACTCAGTTCATTCTGAGTGTGAACAGGGGAGAAAGTAACTTATTGAACAGATGATTTGGAGATTAAAATGACTTGATAAGATTTGACAAAAAGCAGTTATCAACACTAGACCAATTGAAAATGTAATTCCCAAAGTTTCACACACTTAAACTCAGAAATGAAACAGTGATTGATTCACAAAGTTTGATGGAAAACTGGTTTGACAGATTTGACTTTTGAAGAACAGTTTGATACTCTGACTTTTGTGAAATTTAAGATCAAATGTAGAACTGATGGTGATGAAATATGATGAAGTGAAACTTTATCCAGCTAGATTATCAACTTTTACATCTATATGTGATTATATCAGCAACTAGTTTCACCAGATTATGCATATAAGATCAGTAACTATGAATTTTTGACTTTATTGAAAAACTGATGTAAAATTTTGTTGAAATGATGTTACTAGTGTTATCAGAGACTAATGCAACACAAAGCTTAGACCAAGACAGCTATGAACTCAGTTTAATCTAGCCATCCAAACACCCCTTTTGATACTGATATGAACTCAAAACTGAGCCAAACACCTAACTTAGCTAATAATATTGATTAAACTGATTTTAACTAACCATAATACATCCTAATTAACAGTTAAAAACTATTTTTGACTACAAACAAAGATTAAGCTAGAACTTGAGAATAACTTACAAAGGGTCCTTAGCCACAATGGCTTGAAACCTGAAACAAATGAACACTACCTAATCTAAACCAACCCATTGCTTCTAATTCAACCCCAAGAACATGTCTGCACCACCATTTACCCTTTCTGCATCAATTTTGCTCCGTTTTGACTTTTGTTGACCAATGTCCAAAAATGTTTGAAACTTAAATTTGAACTCACAAAGAGCTATAATAAGCTTAAATGAGTTTGTTTAAGCTTAAAAACAAATCACTAACAACCTTGACATAAGAGTTTGAGAATGGAAATTTCAACAGTGGACATAAATTATGGAATCTGAACATAGACTTGAATTGATAGTTGAAATAAGTTGCAATACACTTGAATACCTTTGTTTGATACAAATAAGCTTGAAAATACAACTGAAAACTATTTAAGACATTACAAGCTAAAAAACGACATACATGGTGAAAAATTAAACTAACTACTCTTTTACTCTCTTTCTTTCTCCTCTTTTTATAAGCCAAAGACCTTCCCACTTGTTTCTGAGCACATCCCACCTTCTTTTTAGACCATTGGATGACTTGGATGATTCTTAGCCCTTGATTGCATTTTGGCGGGAAATATGGTTTTAGCCAGTTGGGTTGAGATTGAGTGTTAGGAGGGAAGCATTTAATGTTATTGGCTGTTAGGTGAGGAGGGGGGAACAAAACATGGAGTAGGGTGGCTGGAGGTGAGGGGAAGGGGACATGGTGGTCGGGGAAGACAGGAAAAGGTGTTGGGGAAGAAGAAAAAGGGCGGGTAGGGGTTTGTTGACTTATGGGTTTGACCAGGTATTAGTAATGGAAGGGGGTTAAAATTGGAAGGGTCCAAAAGGGTAATGGCAGGGGTCCATTTGAGTTGTGACAAGGGTCCAATAGGTTTAAAGGGTATTAAGTAACAAGGGTTTGTTTTGTAAATTCTGAAAACCAAGGGACCAGTTCTGCCAATTATGCAAAGTTTTCTCAAGGGACCAAAAGTGACAAGTTTTAATAATATAATGACTAAACTTGACATTTTCAAATTTCCAAGGGCCATTTTTGCCAATTTTTAAACTTGAAGGACCAATTTTGTAATTTTCTCAAACTTTTGATATTTTTCACCAAAGGACTAATTTTGACAAGTTATGATTTAAAAAGGGCCTTTGGTGATTTTTCTTTTGAAATTAGGGCTCAGGGACTAGTTTTGACAATTTTAGAAACTTGGGGGACTGAAACTGCAAATTATGCAAACTTAGCTCATTTTTCATCTGATTTTGAACATTTTGCATCTGAAACATATAAAATGCAATTTTGGAATATTTTCAGTATTTTGATGCATTTCTGAGCATTTTTAAACGTTTTGCAGTTCAGTTTGACCCAAAAATGATGAGTATTTACACACTCATCAGGTACCAAGTTAGCAAATCCAAAGCACCAATGTTTCTCTTGGGGGCGTAGGAATTCTGAGGTTAGTTCAATCTGTCGCATCGCATAATCACATTTTTTTATTTGGGATTTCAAATGAGTCATATGCTATTTTTTTTTTTTTTTTTTTTTTTTTTTGTGAAGGTGTTGGTTGATTATATCTTGGAGCTGCTCAAGGCGGGCCAACTATATGTTGTTGTCTCCAGAGTGAAGAGCAAGAAGGGATTCAGGATTCTTTTTTGTGATAAGGATGGTAATTACGTGAAATTAACAACAAACGTTGTGTACAAAGAAGCTCTATCATATACTTTGTTATTGCGAACAACTTTGAAACTTTTAGAAGCTCAATAAAAGTTAACGGTCTTTTATTTTTATTTATAATGCATTCAATATAAATATTGGTACATTTATATCTTATTATTTGTTAACTTATTTATTTCAACAATATTCATTTTGTTTTTTCAAGGAGAATAAGGAGGGTCTGGTTTTACAACTAAAATTTATAGTGGTTCGAGAGAAGAATGCAAGTGAAGCTATGTGTATACTATAACCATATAACCAGGTGGATTTGATGTTACTTATAATGGAACTTATTTTAGTAACCATTCGTAAAATTATAACTAAAATTTATGATGGTATAGTCCATTAGTAAGTAACCATTCTGGGGTTGTTTGAAGATTCAACAACATGAAGGAAGCGGAAATTATTTGTCATGATAAAGATGGTAAATACACAAAATCAACAACCAACGTTGCGTAAAAAAAACTTTATTTCACATTTGAACAGAAAACATATACTATATTCTTGCTGATACCTTAATAAATTTTATTTTCTCATATGCTATTAACATTGAATTTTTTTTTCATTGTTAATACATTCAATAAATAATTTGGTATGTTTATAATGATTTACATTTACCTAATTTTTTGTAAACGATATTCACAAAACAAGCCCGCCTAGGTTTTATTTATTTGTTTAAGACCATGTGAATCTATTACCTTTTATGTCTCTAAATGAACTTAAAGAATATGAAATTCCATGTAGACGTAACCAGTTACAACCCGTTAGTAAGATGTATATATTTCCATAGCTATTAAGCACACTAAACGAACTTAATCCCAAACCCCCTTAACACTAAATGAGCAACTTTAGTTAATCCTCGAATGTGGTGCCCAACGATTTAAACGGGTGAAATTTATGTGACATAATTATTTAACACTTGCATGTTCTAGAAAAAACTTTCTTATAAAATTTTACAAATTTAAACTAACACACTAAAAATAAACAAAATAAAGTGAAATCCTCATACTTTAAAATAATTTTCCGTTAACTAACACCATCAAAATTATAATCACAAGTCATGCCCGCGTCCTTAAAAATAATTTTCCGGTAGCTGACACCATCAAAATTAATAAAAATTAAATTTTTCTTAAAATTTTTCAAACGTAAACTAATACCATAATAAAATGAAATTAAAAATTTTCAACCGTAAACTAATACCATAAAAATATAAAATGAAATTCCCGTCCTTACAAATAATTTTCCGTTAACTGACACCATCAAAATTATAATTACAATTCATGACCACTTCCTTAAAAATAATTTTCCGTTAATTGACACTATCAAAATTAAAATTACAAGTAATGCCCGCCCATCGGGCGGGCTTCGACATCTAGTATATATATATATATATATATATATATATATATATATATATATATATATATATATATATATATATATATATATATATATATATATATATATATATATATATATATGAATGATATGATGCATCTCGGGTAAACTAGTGCTAATATTAAAACAAATAACTCTGTGTGGTCCACCTCAAGTTTTATGGCCACGGGGTTGAGATCCCTTGCAAAGTGAAAAAAAATAAAAAGGCTAGAAAGCCTATCATTGATTGCCATGTGTCCTCCACCCACTCCCTCCTTTTTTCTTATTAAATTTGGTTAGATGGGTATTTTTGTCATTTAACCCGTTTTTCATATTCCACCCCAAATTTCAAATGCAAATAACTTTCAAACGGCAAACTTTTACGAAAAACCGATTTCACCATAATTTTTAAAATTCGATTCTCTTTAATTTGGTATAAATCTTGATAAATATTTCAAACTTATTTTTTTTACATATCAAATGGTTCTTGATTTTCTTGATTTTTTTGGCATTTTCGGCCCTATTTTTTACGCTCATAAATGTCGAATCTTGAAAAACTTAAAACATGAAAGTTATAGATTTTTGTTCACTCTTTACCCAGAAATTTAAATCACTCAAATTCGATGTCATATGGGTAAGATATCGCACGTTAAAGATGGTGTTTTACTCACATTTGTTGCATACAAGGTGTTTGATGAAATGTCTAGCTTAGATTTTTACTGTTAAAGTTGAAATTAACGCACTAATTTTTGTCCCACAACGCATCATTAATCATTTTTTCAATGTAAGATTCAAAAAGTGACGTTTTTAATAGTTAATGTTTTTAACTATTAAAACTGATGAACCAAAGTGATGAACTGATGAACCAAATCAAACTGTTAAAAAAAAAGCATAAAAGCAAAACTGATGAACCTAACTAAACTGATGAACCAAACGAATAACTGATGAACCAAACCAAAACTGAAACTATGATTGATGAACTAAACCAAACTGATGAACCAAACCAATAACTGATGAACCAAACCAAAACTGAAACTATGATCGATGAACCAAACCAAACTGATGAACTAAACCAAAAACTAATGAACCAAAACCAAAACTGATGAACCAAACCAAAACTGATGAACCAAACCAAAACTGAAACTATGATTGATGAACTAAACCAAACTGATGAACCAAACCAATAACTGATGAACCAAACCAAAACTGAAACTATGATCGATGAACCAAACCAAACTGATGAACTAAACCAAAAACTAATGAACCAAAACCAAAACTGATGAACCAAACCAAAACAGAAACTATGATTCATGAACCAAAACCAAAACTGATGAACCAAACCAAAACTAAAACTATGATTCATGAACCAAACCAAAAACTGATGAACCAAACTAAAACTGAAACTGTGATTGATGAACCAAAATAAACTGATGAACAAAACAAAACAAAACAAACACCAACATGTTAAGCTGAAACTATGATTGATGAACCAAAATAAACTGATGAACTATGTTTGATTTGGTTCATCACTTTTGGTTTGGTTCATCAGTTTGGTTTGGTTCATCAGTTTTGATTTGATTCATCAGTTCATCAGATTGATGAACCAAGATTAACTGATGAACAAAACGTGCATTTTTATTTTATATTAACGACTAAAAAAACATCACTTTTTGAATCTTACATTAATAAAATGATTAATGATGCGTTGTGGTACAAAATTTAGAGCATTTAACGCAATTTTAACACTAAAAATCTAAGCTAGACATTTTATCAAACACATTGTGTGCAACTAATATGACTAAAACGTCATTTTTAACGTGCGACATCTCACTTATTTCATATCGGATTTGAGTGATTCAAAAACTTGTGTAAAGAGTGAACTAAAATCTACAACTTTCGTGTTTTAAATTTTGCGTAAATCAACCTTTAAATTAGATAAAAGTAGGGTCGAATATGCCGAAAATTTCAAGAAAATCATAACCCACTTGAAATCTTAAAAAAAAAATTTCGATTTATATATCAAGATTTATACCAAATTAAAGAGAATCGAATTTTAAAAATTATGGTGAAATCGGTTTTTCGTAAAAGTTTGTCGTTTGAAAGTTATTTGCGTTTGAAATTTGAGGTGAAATTAAAAAAACGGGTCAAATGACCAATATACCCCTAGACGAAATTAGTAAAATAAAAAGGAGGGAGGAAGTTGGTGGACAGGTGTCAAGTTATAAGTGGCTTTTTAGACTTTGCAAATTTCCCCTCTTTTTAATAGATCCTCTCTCTATGGCCACGTCCAAGCCAAACGCGCCACAACCAACACTGGGCCTTTTATGACAACTAATAAAATGCTAGGTGTGGGTCAGGCACAACTTATACAATTGTTCAAGCCCAACGAAAACTATTAGCCCAATACGGGCTTTCTTAGCAAATGAACCAATCCCAAGGCAATATCCTCGCCATCAACTGCTATTATCACAGTCCGGGCTCACAACTAGTTACACGAGGCCACCTGGCTTTGGTCTTCAACCCATTTAGCGGGCAGGCCCAACAACAACCGTGTATACAAGTGTGTCGTCTCATTTGAATTCAATTGCAAATAATGTTTGTACTATTTTTAAAAAGCGTGTATATACCATTTGTCTTTGTTAGTGATGATGCTACTATACGTGAATCAACACGAGCCATACCACTTTGCCTATTCCACGTCGCCCTTTACACTTACACAATGTACTTGTCACCCTAATATCGTAAACATAAAAGAATTTAATTAGTTTGTAAATTTACTGTTGATAATAATGTATCCATAAAATTTAACGAGTTTGGTTTTTTTGAATGATTATTTGACTCGCAAATTCCTCCTCCAGTGTGATAGCACCGGAGACTTGTACCTAGTCATGAGGCCTTCCACCTATCCACAAGCTTTTCTCATGAGTCAACATACGTGTCACCAGTGTCTTGGTCATCTTCAAGGTGACGTGCGCCTGTCGGCTTGGCAAACATGTGAAACTTTCATTTTTTTAGTTATGACACTACTTTTAATTTTGATTTTGATCATTTGCACTCGGATAAGTATACTTTTTCACTCTTGAGTAATATTGGTTCTAAGTATTATGTTATATTTTTGGAGCATACTTTTGCTAAATCTGTAAATGTCATTTTTTGTAAAAACTTAATTTAACAAAGAAATAAAAAATTATTCTTATGTGACCATGATGGTGAGTTTAACAAATGGAATATCAAGGGCTTAATGTGAAGTCTTTGGAACCGGTTATGAAATCAAGTACTTCAAGAGGAAAGCAAATGGAAGATGTTGCAAAGAACATAAAAGAAAGCAAGAATGACATGGCTACTTGGCCTAGAAGTAGTGGTACAACCGTACAAGCGAACATAGCTTGTATGAACATTCGATAGAGAGTTATGATCGTGATGAGTATAACTCTGATTGACATACCAAACTTTTTTTATATATTAAGGGACTCATCTTCCTCATCCATCTAAAAAAATCAATGGCTAAGATTAAAAGCATTTTATTATTTCACCTATTTTTTATAATTTAAATATCTCTTAAACCGTTAATCGTTAAGTGAAAATATTTACACCGTCGCGAAGAACATTTAATTATCTTTCTATAGACGGGCACTTAGATATACTTTCGAAAAAAGAAAAAAATTCGTTTTTTTCACGTTTTTTCATCTTTTTTTACGTTACTTGAAATTTGCATTAAAAAAATCATATATGATTAAACACTAATTTGAATATCACATGTGATATTAGTGTTAAATCATATATGATATGTGATATTACATGTGATATATATATATATATATATATATATATATATATATATATATATATATCATATGTGATATTACACTAATATCACATATGATATTACATATCATATATGATATAACACTAATATCATATGTGATATAACACTAATATCATATGTGATATTCAAATTAGTGTTCAATCATATATGATTTTTTAATGCAAATTTCAGTAACGTAAAAAAACGAAAAAACTTTAAAAAAAACGTGAAAAATACGAAAAAAAAAAATTATCGAAAGTATATCAAAGTGTCTATCTATAGAAAGATAATTAAATGCTCCGCAATGATATTTTTTTTCGCTTAACGATTAACGGTTTGAAAGTTATTAATGTTTGAAAAAAGAGGATGAAAGTGGGTTTTTTAAATTGTTGGGATTAATCTCATTCATTAGATCAAATAAAAATGGATAGTGAAGACTGATCCCTTAGCATTTAATAATCCTTTGTCCTCAAATGATATTAAATCCATTTTGATAAGTGTGAAATGTTTTAGCCACACAACACGTAGATGGCATATTAGAGCTTTAGGTGCCAAAACGAGGGGTTGGTTCGTCGTCGTGCCACCTCAGCGCCACATCAGCATCCCATTTTTCCACAACTAACCACAACAAACCCCCTCCTCACTCATAACAAACCTCAACCTCTTCATTTGGGGCCCACCACTAACACTTTATTTTTTTTATTCAATTTTCATTTCCAAATAAACTAAATAAATTCATTTCATTCAAATTAAAAATACAATACATAAAAAAACAACACTTACTAATAAAAACGATACGAAAAAAAAACGATACGGGTAAAAAAAAAATACAACACACGGGTAAAAAAAAACGACACGGGTAAAAAAAATACTACGCGTCGAGGATTTGATGATATTTCTTGACTAGACGTTCCTGCCTCTTGCGGTTGATTTCTCTTGC
The DNA here is from genome assembly GCA_019973895.1 of Chrysanthemum seticuspe. NCBI lineage: Eukaryota > Viridiplantae > Streptophyta > Magnoliopsida > Asterales > Asteraceae > Chrysanthemum > Chrysanthemum seticuspe. Next base: position 100,437,225 of record BPTQ01000003.1, on the reverse strand, counting down.
CACGTTTTTTCCTTCTCCCGCCTCGCCTCGTAACAAGCCCTTTGAGCATCGGCTTTTTGAGCATATATTTCGGATATATGTCCCGAAAAACTACTCGTTTGACTTCCACCGGAGCTTGCAGCGCTCGACGTTGAAGTCGACTTCTGTTTCTTTGTGGCTCGTTTGCCTCCATCTCTTTCAGGCCGAGGTCGTTTTTCGGGCCCGAATATATCCTCGAGACATGTAATGTCAATAGGATCTTCGGTATCCCACTTGGGATAATTTTTCAAAACAGCCCAACATTTTTCATACACAAACTCCCTCCCACCAAAACGCTGCGTAAAGTTAACTTTGGCATTCGTGAGATGATCATGCTCATTTTCACCACTTCGACGCTGAAGATGTTTGTAAACAGCGTTGAACTTCTGGCAATCACTGTTAATCCTTGTCCATTTACCAGTTATCATATTCTTGCCACGCTGGTTATCAATGGTCTTAGAATTGAACATTTCGAGAATGTCGTTCCAAAAGAACTCCTCAGGACGGTCATTTCCCATATCTCTATCTTGGGAAATTTCTATCCAACACTGCGCAAGTAACATTTCTTCATTCTTGCTCCACTTCCTCCTGTCTGCTTGTGCTACGACTTCAACATCTTCGTCGTCGTATGCGTCCAAATCTACAGCAACTTTTTTTGTCTTCGTCTTTTTGCCCCTGCCTTTCGCCGGTTCACGTGCTTTTGGAACTTTGAATTGTGAACCGGACGGTTGTGATTCCATTTGGGACAAATGTGGAGGCTGTGACTGGCTAAAAAACTGTGGAGGTTGTGACGGGTTAAAAAACTGAGGTGATGGAAATCGACCGGGGTAATTTGCGAAACCTTGTTGAAACTGATATTGTTGGTTAAACATTATTTCTTGTGGAGACGGGTTGGAATTGGTCGAGGAGGGGGTAGACGGGTTTGAAGAACCCCCGTATTGTGTTGGGTTTGAGTTAAGTAGGTTTGTGAAGTATCCTCCGTCATTTGGGTTTTGAGACATTGTGAGCTAATTTTTCTTTGGGTTAAATAAGAATGGAAGATTTTGGGTTTGAAGATGTGTAAAAATGGTGAAGATGAAGATGGTTTATATAGAGGTGGTGGGTTTTTTTAAAAAAAAAATATTTACTTTATATATATCCGTTTAATAGCGGATATATATACGTTATATACTGTCTTTGTGTCAGGTGCAATGCTCGTCGTCCCCACGATTTGGAACGCAACGACGAACCTCGGCGAGGTTCCACGGTGTCACAACGATGCTCGGCGAGGTGCTGACTTGGTCGACGAAGGCAACAACGAGACCCACACCGGGTGCTCTTAGTAATATAGTGGTCAACTTAGATTACAGTGGTTTTATTTGACTTTATTTATGTGTTATAAATGTAATTTATCAGTTGTTTTTATTTGTGATGTAGTTTCTTTGTATAACTTATATGGGATTTACCAATATCCTGCAGTATGTATTTAATTAATAGTCTTTGGAATAATGCATTTACCGAATTAAAACTCTAGTTTTACTCAAAAAATATGAAACGCTTTTTAAAAGTCTATGCTAAGAGGCGTCTACAAGTTTATTCTTCATGCTATAAACATTCACGAAGATTAGACTAACTAGACTTGCCAATAGCATTAAGATGTTGGCAAGTTACAAACCTTTTCTTTGTTTATCAGGATGTTACGTAGATATTTGGCCGACAGATCAATTTGAAGCTACCGCAATATAGAATCAAGCCTATTAAAAATAAAACAAACCTTTTTTTTAACAACTTGATTTTATTAGAAAGCTTAAAAAAAGCAAAACACAAAGCAATCTCCAAGATAAAGACGAGCCACGCGAAATACAAGAGAAAAGACCACAAAAGAAATTCCAACAAATAAACCCAACTTACAAAACTACAATGAATGAGTACCCATAGTACAAGATTGATTTAGAACCCAATTACTCCAGCTCAAAGACTTTTTGCGGCTCCTGTTTGAAACCAAAGCAAAGAAAGAGTCTGCACCTAAGCGAAAATATCTTCATGAACGCACGAGGAAGAAGTGTGAAGGACACGGTTGCGCCAATCCCAGATCGCCCAAATTGTCACGTAAACAACTCCTTGAAAAACTTTCTTTGCTAAAGAGGATAACGGAGAAACAAATTCCAGAAGCTCTTGAAGAGAGGAAAAAAATGGTGGGGTAAATTTCCACCAACTCCATATTGTATGCCGTATTAAGATGGTCTTTGAGCACAGTAAGAGACAATGTTGAACACAATCAATCGATGCATTACATAGCACACAATTGCAGGAAATATAAAACAAACTTAAGCCCAAGCATAGGCTCTGTTGGATTGTGGGAGTTTAAAACACGCGTAAACGCTAAAAGTGTGTGAGCCTATGGGGGCACACACGATAAACTCGAGTGTACGTGTCGAACGTATATTTATACTTGAATTATATTACCCGATATGCATGCAACTTGACCCATTTTCATTAAACGACCCATGGAAAGTTTTCATGGACTTGGGTCGAATTTGAAGCAGCCTTGGGCCTTGAGCTTCTAACTGATCGGGCAAGTAAATGGGAGGGTTGCTTGGGCTTGCAACTTGTCGACCAAGGCAAGACCCAAGGACAAAGGGTCGTTTGTTTTGACTATAAAACAAAACGAATCCTACACTCCATGCTGCTTGAGATACGACTTACATATATAAGTAAATTACCAATACAACCTAATATACTACTCTATTTTCCAGATTGAACCAAAAAACTTTGATTTACGAAAATGAACCTGCTCATGTCACTTTCTAACTGACACAAACATATCAAGGAATAGGCCACACTATAATACTTATAAATTAAACCTCCCTAGTATTAATATATTGATATATTAAAAAATTGTGACACGAATAAGAAAGACACGTGCGAGTTATGGAATCTCCACACGTTTCCCTTATCCTAGTCCAACAGAATACAGTAGTTCTTGTTTTTATCTAACACTTAACCATAAACAAGAAAAACAATCCTCCTACTGCCATTGTCTAGTTCTTCCAACACAAAAGAAAGAAGAAAGAAAGCAATCCAGAGATACCCTCGCATAGCCCTCATCTTCCTCTGCCTAGAACCCTCGCCTATCCCTCATCTTTCGCCCAGTTCCTCGCCCAACCTTGCTCCCCTCGCCCAGAAACCAGCTCCCTCGCCCAACCTTACTTCAATACTCGCCCAGTCGAAAAGTTCATTTTGGTAAACAATAAACGCGAGGTTCATATTCGTAAAACACTAGTGAAATTGGTTCATTTAAGAAATTTCCTCTATATATATCCCTAAACATCAATCTCAACCGATCCTGTTTTACATAGCTCAATCTCTAGTCGATTAGTTCCTAAGTCGATTAGGGTTCTTGGTTATTTTAATTCCTAAACTTGCATTAATCTCTTTTGATTCAAGTGTTTAGGTTTGAGTGTTTAGTGATTAGTTGTTCCTGTTTCTCCTGGTCGACAGCAGCTACAACAAACAGAAGGTTTTCTGTTTTGGTCGTGAGGTCTTTTCTCGGACAACAAGCAGGTGGACATCGGACCTTTTGTCCGATATTGGGTAACAAAGGGGAAACAGCTTCTTGGCTGATTTTGTGTTCTCGGACAGAAAAAAAGACATGGTCTTGGATATTTTCTTGTTCGTGTGATATTCAAGTGATTCAATTGTTGATTGGTTTTATACGTTCTCGACTAGCTCATTATCGAACGTATTCGGTTATCGTGTTTGTGTGTGATACTCGTAGAGGTATCTACGTTAGATACTTGGGTTTTATATTGGTATTCTTGTTTATTCACTTGCGTGCATTAATTGCCAAAGGTTAGTTTCATAATTTACCTTTTATTCAATTATTGTTTATTTATACGTGTTAACCTAATTGCGATAACCAGATCCAAATTCGCTGCGTACTCGTATGCGTTACTTGGTTAACGTAATTCTAAAATCCCAACAGTGGCATCACGATTCATCTCGTTTTTGCGATTATGGGTTACACGTTTCTTTTAATAAACATGTTTAAAAGGTTGCATGAAACTAATTTAGTTATTCGTTTTATTTTCGTTTTGACAACTATATGCAATACTTGTCAATTATTAATAAAAAATAACAAGTCACACACAAATTAAATTATATTGATAATTAGAATTAATTTGTTAATTAGAATTAAATTTGTTAATTAGATATACTTGTTAATTAGAGTTAAAGGTTAATTAGAATTAATTAATTGTTAATTAGAATTATAATGATAATTAGAATTACATATTATTTGTTAAATACATAAAATAGTGTAATTACTTGTTAATTGAGATTTCCATGCTTTTTATGTGTTTTCCGGCCACAAGACCCACTAAATTGCTTTTTGCGATGTATGGGGTGATCTAGGTATTGTATCCTAGTGAAGGTCTTATGGTTCTCTGTTTGGGGAAGACTCGCAAGAGAACTTGGAAAAATATGTGTTTTATATTGATGTTTATGCTTATATGTTTGTGATTCCATTATGTGCATTATTACTTGCTTTGACACCTAATTGTATGCAATATGGAATAACACATATCGTAACTATAACATCAATATTGGTCTTTATTTACACGCCTAAATATCATGCTCATTGTGACCTGCTATTTGATTCGTGGAAAATCATTTTTGTTAAATAAAGTGACCTAATATATTGATTATTGAAACATGTTTTCAAGAATTTTAAAACTAGACGCTATGGACACTTGGGATGTACGGACCAGCCACTAGAACAAACTAAAAAGGGGATTTAAAGAGATGCGCGCAGTCACACCGAAAGGATGTCTAGGTTATTGTTTCAGCGCTGACCTGGTCCTCTGCCTCCCTGTGAGTTCGATTGGAGCTACCGTGAACCATGATGATCACTACAGTGTCATTACCAAAAAAATTTAAAATAAGTGTGTCACACCCCTAAATTACCTGTATTGCAGAGGAATGAAATTCCTGGGGGATGACTGTCATAGCATCACAGTTACAGTTATATTGAACGACCTAAAGTGTCGTTTGAAAAACACATCGTTTGATATAATAAAAATTCAGAGTTTACAAAAGATAGGTCCCAAAAAGGTAGTCAACATTTGTGGAAAATAAGTTTGTTACAATCCAAACGATGTTTTAAAGTGCATGAAATCCATGTGAGACGCGTCGTCACCGCGACTCTATGATAAGTCCTCATGCTTGCCATGAAGTATATGCCTTAGATACTTGAAAATACATTGCTAAAAGTGTTAACACAAAGGTTGAGTGAGTTCATAGAGTTTATGTAAATGTTTTATACGACTACCACAAGTATAGGCCATGTATGACAAATATGTCACATAAAAATGTTACAATTGCTATAAGCACATGACACCGAAGCTAGACTGATCATGATGTTCGCCCCAACAGAGTGTTTTGCCAAACAACTCAAATAATGATATTAAATAAAATGCATCCGTTTGACCAGTTGGGAACACCAACCCGGATGGAGGAGTCACCCTCAATAGATCTATTCACTCACCATCGCTTCTTCCGGAATTAACGGTTCATGATTATGAAATGGGGACATTCAGTTGGCAATGAGGTAACTTAAGCAATGTAATGAAATTGATATACTTGGTATCTAAATAAAAATGATGTGTAATGTATTCTCCCCCGTAGGTTTGAAATACACTGAAATGTAGCGCAAATCTCTAACTGCGACCTATTATGAATGATATGATTCTAATATAAGTCATGATGTAATGTTATGTGTTAGGTCACTAGTTTTACAACACAAGCTTACAAGAAAGAGATAAAGGTGATTGAACAATAAACCAAACACACACACACACGATATAGTAAGACAGTTACGCGTAGAGTATGAATGAAAGGAATAACTTGAACAACCAACCTTCAAATGAAGGTTAACAAGAGTATTTATAGGAGGGAAGCTAGGGCAACACTCCTAGTTCCCTTCCTTTCTCCTATGGGCTTGGGCCTAAGCTCATGGGCCTTCTACATAAGCTTAAGGCTAATAACAAACATAAAGGCCATAATAAGCTACCTATTACATAAGAATAACTAACACTTGAATTATAGTTTAGGAGTGATTCCAACAATCTCCCCCTCAAGTGTTGGTGATGAACGGTGAAGGCGTTGATGTAATAGTAGCTCTGACGACTTCTGACATTCTTCTTTCTTGTGAGAAGAATTGCCTTGATTTGAACAATCTCCCCAGTGTAGAGAAATTGTCTTCTTTGAACGGTTATGCTTTGACGTCATCTTTAACTTTGTTCTTTGATCATTTTTCTTTGTGATGAAAGTGATAGTATGTTGTTGTCTGCATCAAGTCTGCCTCAGGTCAGCTTCGCTGCTACAGTGTCTCCACGTCATTCTTCAACATGCTCACACGCTCTTTGACGTTGGAATTCAGTACTGATGAAGTTCTTTAAGTCTTTTAACTTTGTAGATTCTTTGATTTGATGAAGAATCATTCTGACTGTTGTGTTGCTTTTGGATAGAACTTCCATTAGTGATGATGTTGGCGTGAGCATGAGAAGAATCAGCACGATCATCCCGCTCCGGAGCTTCCATAAGAAGAAAAAATTTCAAACGGTTAGTAATAAGCGGATTCCCGCACTTACAAGTTTGAACTTCGAGAGTGTTAACAGCATAGTGTGAAAACACAACTCTAATTCTTACAAAGGCCGTTCCTGAACTGGAGTCCCACAAGTGAGATAACGCGATGTACCGAAGTACATCTACAGTTCAGATGAGTCGCTGAGGTACACCGAAGTGTCACCTCACGACTGTAGACCGTTTGAGACACACTAAGCATAATCCACGGGGAGTTACCGAAGTGACCTGCTGTCAGGGCTATTTGATGTTGACCCTGGCAGGAGTTTCCATTCAATCACTGAGGATCACAGTTGTGAACCTCTCATAAATGTTCTTGACAGATTGCTAAGATCTGTGAAGGACTCGATATGAACCACTAATGATCTTATTTGGTGATCAACAAGTGATGAGATGTCAAGTGTTCTTAAGAGATCTTTTGATGAATCTCGTGGCTCTAGACTCAATAGTGTGTTTTGGTTTTCCTGAGCGGAGACTAGGGAGAGGGTCTCCTTCTTCAATACCAGCGATCTCTAAGAGAAAGCCAATAGATTATGTAGGGTTCCCTGTGAGAATGAAACAAGCTTCTTTTGAGAGAAACTTGAGTGGCTAAGAAGGTATAGTGCATGCGTCACTGGGTCCATGACGACTTTTAATCTTCAATAGCAGCGTCACTAAGTGACAACCAGTAGCATATGAATTGAACCCGGTGTCTGCCCTAAGTTGAATAATTTGGAGGGCTATTTATTTTCACCCTTTTCTTTGCATTTCTTTTTAATTCTTCAACTCCTTCTTTCTCCGATTCTCATTTTCTCCTTTTTTATAATCGTACCTAAGGACTTCTAAGTACTAACAATTTGTGATGTCCTTGGGTAGATCCCTCCGGCTCTGGCGGATCATAGGACGGTTATTCCTAACCTTAGTCACCTTATCACTCCATGACTAACCTATGTTGCCATAAAATCAATTTTCAAGAAAATCTCTCAAAGGGTTTGTAAATGAAAAAAATCATGTTTGAACCACTGTGAGAGTTTTATCTTTTAGCAGAAATACTCCCCCTCCACATGTGCTTTAGAGTTTTGACGAAAATCTGCACTGTGTGGGAAGAGCGCGCACTTTTGAATTGATCAACTCAAGATAGACAATCCCCCGCGAGACACGGTTACGTTGCATAGTTAAAGAGTTACATTGTCACAACTAGCTCTAATAACTACCTTGAAGGTGTAGACAAACCTCGAAAGGTTGTCATACCCGTCAGAGTTCATGTCTACCAAGAGTTTCTCGAATGGTACTTTCTACTCGGACAAGTCCTTTGCGAGACACGTTTACATTACTAGCGAACTAGCTTGAAATTATTACCCGTCCAGGACAAGTATTTTCGAGTTACTAACAGTTTAGTACCGTCAATTCGTTGGTTAAGTCTATTACACAAAGATTCATTTGCATTTACACAACATATTTCTTATCACATAATTTTCTCCCCCTCAAAAATGGCATATAAAATGTTATTTTTGAAAAGTTGAGAATAAATATGACCATTTCGAGTGTTGTGGGAAGATGACCACTATGAACAATTTGTGAACAAAGTTTTAACTCAAGTACTCTCCCTCAACAAGTGATAAAAACGGTTGAGGTTTTGAAAAGGATACGGGGAAGTACTTGTCCTTTTGAGCAAAACCTTGAAAAATAAAAGGTTTGATAGGTTTTACTCAAAATTAAGAAGCTTTCGCTCCTTTTATAAGGATTGTGGCACTGAAGCGTACCACAGGGTCCTTTCTTGACAAGAACGGGTTGTACACTGTTATGTGTGCACAAGCCACTGACATATATAATCACACATCCAAATTAAGAATGAAAGAAGCAATTCAAGGGGTACCAGGAAGTCCAGATATGTCGCCAGGAGTGTGAATCGGGCGTTGAAAGCCGGTGATGTTAATCCTGGGTCGACCACCAACATAGCTTTCCAATCTTCTGAACTGATCCCTTCTATACAACCTTTCATCAATCATCTTGATGATTCTCCTCACATCCCTTCGATCCTGAGAATTCCGTCGCTTAGGAGACCCAATCATTTGACGTATATCCTTCAACCTATAAGCCAATCCGTCCCTAACCATCTTCAAAGTGTGATCCCCAAATTTGTGAAGATCGCGACACGCCATTAAGCAATTTCGTCGAAGTTCACTACGGTAAACAACGCCGAATGGTTTGCTGATGAGTGTATATTATGAGAGCTAGTTAATGTCGGGAAGATCAAGCTGAGGTGGAGTGAAGTTAACACGGGTTTGATATGATTCAACAGCCAGTTGGAGATCTTCTACACGTTCTTTGATGACTATGCTTCTTATGAAGATGAGCAGTGACTTGATGAATTCACGTTGTACTTCAGTTGAAAATTGCCTCATGCGACCCTGTACTTTGGCAAGGTACATGTCTTCAATGTCGTTGAGAGACAAATTCTCAAAGTCAGCTTCAGAGAATGCATAATCCCGTTCATCTTGCCTTTTGACCATAATCTTCTTGAGAAAAGTGTAGTCCCATTTGGTCGACAGATCAACGTGTTTGATGGCAATGATATCCTTAGTATTGAACACTGCATGTTGAGACTTCTGAACCTGGCAGCTTCGGTAGTAGATTCTTCGGCGTTCCGGCCAATGATGAATCCCGTACATTGCATCTCGGTCGTATGCTTCCACTTTGTTGGAGAACAAGTGATTAGCTCTTTCCTGGATAGCTATGCAGTTTGAGTATATGGCTGCTGGGAATGGAAGTGTCAAAGATGTAGCGTATTTCCTTGATCCATCGCCATCGTGTAGAAGAAATTCCAAGTCTTTGTTGAAGAAATATCTGAATGGAATCCTAGGTTCATCTGGTTGGCCGATCGTTGGTAGTGGTTTAGACCAGTCGGTGTAATATGGAGGGTTGTCCCGTTTGGTGAAGTCGATGTTTGCTTCTGGGTTGAGCCAATTCATGTTGTTAGACATAGCTCGAGCAATGTTTTCAAGGTGATATTCGACCTCGATGGCACTTTCTGAGCTATCTTTCCACAGTTGAAAAGCTTCATTCTTGATTCGCCTCAACTCGGATTTCGTCATCTTCTTCACATGGAACTTTTCTTGCATAATCTTAGCATGCTTCAAAGTATTACCGTCTACCAGATCTTGACCTTCTTCAGGGTAGGGAGTGGAATTGACAAGTGTAGAAAACCATTCAAACTCCTGTGTTGTATCTTCATCTAACCATGATACGACGCCAGTCATTGGCGCCTTCTTCTTCTTTTGTTTTGGCCTAGATGAGGTTTCTGGTTTCTTAACTTGTTTGGGAGAGGTGGGTTGTTGTAGGGGCTCACGGACTTCCTCATCGTCACCACCCGTATACTCAAAGTGATCACCGGTTTTTTGAGTCTCGGGCGGTAACTCAGATGAATCCTGAGGTTTATCAGTAGAATATGGAGGAGAAGATCTTTGTTGAGTAGGAGTCTGTTGTGGTGGAGGTTGCATCGAGTACTAAATAGAGGATGATACATCAGACTTCTTTGAGCGTTTGGGCTCTTTATCCTTATCCTGATCTTTGTCTTCATCATCTCTTGAACGTTTGGGCCTAACAGCTTCTTCTCGGAATGAGGACCTGAGTTGGTATTCCAGTAGAGCTTCAAACAGTTTAGCTTCGTGTGAGGCAAACGTTGCAGAGCGTGTCGACATTTGCGCTACTAGCCGGTTCACCAATTCATCATCTGAGAAGATTGTAGATTCAACTGGATTGATGCTTAAGTTCATCGGAGTTGATTTCATGGCTTGTTTGGCTAGATGCAACATATTTGGATACAGTTGTCTGGTATACATCTGCTTTGTCAGATTCGGAACGACCTCCATAAAGAACTGTTGAGTGTATCCTTTGATCATTTCATCCATGTTTCCTTGAAGATCATCTTTTATGAGCTTCTGGACATACTCCTTTTCCTCTTGCATCTTGTCGAGATCATCATGAATATACTGTATCTGATCAGCATAGAAATTCATCTTCTTTTGGAGGATGTCTTTCTTTCTGACTTGTTTGACAACATTCCCAATTCGTTTATGAGCATGAGATATCCAAGATCGAGTTGGCTTCTTCACTGATTTGGATGTTGATTTGGTTGATCTTTTAGATGGTGGTGGTGAGGAATGAGATGATGAATCTGATGATGAGGAGACATGAGGAGGCTCGGGGTCCTTAGGAGGTGCAGAAGTATCCTCCTTGGAACGAGTTGGACTGTTGAGAAGATAATCATCATAATTCTCTTCGTCATCTTGTCCAGATTTAGCCTTTTCTTCCGTCTGAGCCTTAGCTTCTTCATCATTTTTCTCTTTCTCAGTCTTATCCTTTTCTGGTTCCTCAATGTTAAAATCAGTAGACTCCTCCACAAGCGTTTGTTGTTGCACAAGAGTGGTGGCACCAGATCCCTTATCGGGTCGATTAACCGCATCAGGATCTGGTGAAGAGTGGGCAGCACCACTTGATCCTCCGGGGCCACCCATTTGGTCTTTTGCAAATTCTTCAGCCTTTTGAAGGTGTCTAACGAATTTAAACTTCTTCCTGTAGGATTTATCCAATTGCTCTTCATCACTTTCTGAGCTTTCTTCATATGGCACAAGTACAGGAGTCTTTCCTTTTCCTAGGTCAACTGGAGGACTGGGAGGTTTAGATACCGTTGTGGTTTCATCTTTAGCAGTTTCAGAGTACGTAATCTCTTCTTCTGATTCAGTACCTTCTGAGTCCTCGTCAATTAGCTTTCTCTGCGGTTCAGGTTTAGGTAAGGGAATGGGAACAGCTTCCTTAGAAGGAACAATCCTTTTACGAGGAGGATTCCTCTTGGGAAACTTCCTATGACTTTCAGTACTTGCAGCACTTCCTGCACTGCCTCTTCTGGTTCTCCTTATAGGTGTTCCAGAAGACTTGTCATCGAGATGACCAACTTTGCCTTCTTTTACTGCAACTAGATACCTTTTGCATGTCTCGAGCTTTTTGATTTCTTTAGACAGAAGGTGATCAGGTAATACAACACCCTGTTTCTTTGTAGACGATTCCTTGATTCTGACTGATAGGGTAGGCTCAGTCAACATATCGTGATTGTCTGGGTCATTGAGCCTTTGTGGAATATCGGGATGAAATCCAAGTGCTCTCTGGATCAACAATTTTGTGTATCTGATATAGGGAATCTTTGAGCCAAGTTTCTTGTGAGATGACATCATGTCTTCCCATAACAGTGCTTCAATTTCGATGTCCTTTTTGTTGATTAATGACCAGAAAATTTGTAGTTCCATGAGCTTGGGATGCTCATATCCACTATCACGACCAGAGACCGATTTGGTGATGATGATGTAGAGGGTTCTCCACGGTTGTGGAATGTTCTTAAGCTCCACATGAGAATGCTTAGAGATAACTCCTGAAGCTTCATCATAGCCAATATCAAGCAAGAATTGTAGAACTGTCTCCTCAGTAGGTGTGGCAAAGAAGTCAGTTGGCTCGATTTCAGGAATGAGAAGAACAGCCCGTAAGTCTGCATGAGTGATGGTGACTTGTTTGTGATTAAGTGTCACTGTCACTGCACTTTGACCTGTGATCCTCTGCATAGAATTCCAGAATTGCTGAATGTAGATTTCCGGTACAGTAGCAGAGTGTGAGAGCATGTTCTGGTAGGGATGATTCCTTAAAATATCCACAGCAATGAGACAAGAAGATTCTGAGCAGGTGAGGGTTTCAAAGTCAACCCTAAGGTTGTTCTTTCCAATCTTTCTAGGATAGCCATTGGGGAAGATGTCAGCAATTGTGAGAACTTCTGGTGCATCCACATTCATTTGAGCAGCCATGTCGTGATCTGAAATAACATTAGCCAAAAGAACCAACATATCGAAAGACATAATGTTAGTCAACAGAAGGTTTTATTGTCTAATTATTGAATGTACAGTGTTAAAGATTGTTACGAGTCCAAAGTCACTTGTTTGTTCAATAGTCCAATGTCGTCGTGATAAGTTTTGTGAGTTAGTTAACTTTAAGTTTTAAAGTTTATGTTATCACATATTTAACACAACATATTCAACGATTAAGTTTATTAGTGACATTATTGGTTTCGTGACGATATGATTTGTTTATTAACAAGTTTGTGCATGTAATAATTCATAATGAAGGTCTATCAAGGCTTAGGCGTAGATTTGGCAAAGTTACGCGTAAACAGAAGTGATATACGCGTAGACGAAAGCTTATGCGTAGGATCCTAACTTACGCGTAAGAAATGTTACGCGTAGGAAAAGGGGATGTAGAACACATAGACCTTGATAGATCTTAAGCACTCGGAGATCGTTAGTGTTGCCGATGTAATCACAAGCAAACTAATAGAAGATCTCTACAACTCGTATTGTAGCGGAAAGTAAATACAAGTTACAATAACTAAGAACTCTTTGATCCTCTATGGATCTTTTATTATAGAAACTCTATGTTTCGAATAGATTACAAGACTTGTAAGACTTGAGAAAAACTTTTCTATTACAAACTAACATGGTTTCTTATATAGGCAAGAAACCCTAATGAGCGTTGACAAATTACGCTCCTAATACTAACATAGACCAAGCATGCTTCTAGACAAGCATGCAACTAATCATATTGTTTTGTTAATCATATTGTTTATTCTGATAAGCTCTACATAATACGGCGCCAACCTATACATACGGCGCTGACTTTTACTCTATACTGAGCTTATCTCTCCTACGTGGATTCACATCTTCAGCAGCAACACGATATCTGCTTTAACACTTCTGCTGAAGTGGTGCTTCAACAGAATTCTTTCTTCTTCGGCAGAATCCATTCGGCAGATGCTTCGGCAGAATCAGTAGTTTACCTTTATTCCCAACAATCCTCCCCTAAACTGGAATTTGACTAGGTTAAGTTCCAGTTTTCTTGATAGATCGATAATGCTGTTGAGGATTGTACCATTTGACGAAAAATTTCCAAACAAGATCCTCTCCATATCTTGAACACTTCTGAGCTATGAAAGTCCAGGTTTTTGAGGATCAGCAGCAAAGATTCAGAAGAAGAACATCTCTATGATGACTGAACTGTGGTACACCAGATCTTTGCAGCAACATATGACATCATGTACATCAAAACATATAAGTTCAATACTATTCTCATCACTTCCAGGTGTGTTAACTCCTGTGAGAGGTGAATCATTGAAATTAATGGATTTGATGTCTCTTTACCAATAGCCATTACTACTGGAGTAGCCACATGTTTGAGTTCGAAAACTATGGTACATTGATAACCATCGGATTTATTGGCAAACCAGCAACCATATTAACGGATTTGTCTTGTCTTTACCTGTAGCCGTTTGCTCAGGACTAGTCTGTAAGATATAACTTTTCACATACACATCAAGCCATAACACAAAGTAGCATATAGATGGAATTCTAGAGAGAGAAAGTTAGAGGTTTAGGGAACTTAGTGAGAGAAAGTGAAAGATATTATTATGAGCTCCAACTCTCTACCTTGGAAGGTAGAGAGTATTTATAGTCTTACATAACTCGCCACACTTTAGGCTGTGGATCAGGCTTACAGTGGGTAAAGACCCGTCCGTCCTCCACGGTGTTACTTAACTAAATACTACTTAACTTAAAAGAACTACGACTATGAGCTTTCTAACGATTACATATGCTTGAGGTGACCGACTCTTTAATACCGGGAATTTCTAATTCCTAACAATCTCCCCCTAAGGGAGGTCACCTCAATTATGTACCAAAATTACATTGAATACGAATAGATATAACATTTAACAATTGATCTTGCATTCTTGATGTAGTCCTTTGCTCCTAAGCTCGTAGTCATTGATTCTTCACAATGCATGTTTGGTTATTCCAAGTGGAGGTCTTTTACTGATCCACGTGATAATAATTTTGAGCCATCATTTGAGATCATCAGCTATCAAAAATCTCTGTGGCATCCTTTGTGGTGTTGGTATTATGTGATGTTGTGACTTTAGGACCGACATGCTCACATTTTGGATCATGAAATCTTCACATCAGAGTAGCGGAAGCTTTTGTTGAATCATGATATTGGCAGCAGCGTAGCAGAAGCTTGGTGTGAAAATATCAGAGTCATTGATGCACTAATCATGATTTCTTTGAGTTGAATGTATTAAGTGAGCATGCGGCTATGGATTGACCGCTCCATTCTGATCAGCTGCAAACGTCGGGTGTACCTGCATACAACAGTTAGCAATAAATCGTACGAAAGTGTCTTTGATCACTTTCGTTGAATTGAGGTACACGGCCCACGGTTCCCCGTTGATCAGTACAAGTACTGCCTGTGATCAGGGGTGAAAACGAGCCGAGCCGAGCTCGAGCTCGTTTAGGCTCGAGCTCGGCTCGTTTATATATAAAAAGCTCGAGCTCGAGCTCGAGCTCGTTTCGAGCCTCACATTTTGAGCTCGAGCTCGGCTCGTGAAATTTTTCACAAGCTCGTTTAGGCTCGAGCTCGGCTCGTTAACACAAAGCTCGACTCGTTAACAAAAGGCTCGAGCTCGTTAACACGATTATACGTATAGAAAATATATATACGTATATATTTCTAGGGCTCGTTTAGGCTCGCGAGCCTAAATGAGCCTTTTGTATAGAGCTCGGGCTCGAGCTCGATTATTAAATGAGCCCAAACTCCGAGCTCGAGCTCGTTTAGGCTCGGCTCGTTCGAGCTTTTTACCGATCCGATCCCGAGCTTTTCACGAGCGGCTCGGCTCGTTTCCACCCCTACCTGTGATCAGGTAGGATTCCTAAGAATCTCCTTGACAGGGTTTCGCAGCTGTTCTAGCTGTTCTCAAACCGGAACGTCTCAAAGAAGACAACACGGAGTGAGTGAACCAGCGAATTTTAAGTCCATTGATTGATGAAAAGAGATTTGAAAAACAATCGTGTATTGCTCAATAGAAATTGTTTTTGCAATACAACGAAGGTTTTAACTAAAAGTTATTTTGGAAGCAACATAACGTTTTTGTTAAAGATAACTCGTTATGTGCTAACAAAAAGTTTAGAGAAAAGTAGTTAGTTACCTGAATTTTAAGCGACCAAGTGAGTGAGGCACAACAGAAGAAACTCTGCAAGGCCAAACTCTTGTCGATCTTGTCGACGCTTTGGGACAGTTCCTCTAAGAATCCTTAGGATGGACTAGTGTCCATCCCCACCTTTGCTCGGCTCGGCGAGCACTTTTCGAGCCCTAGCCTAGCCATTTTTCGAGCTTGCTCGGCTCGGATTTGCTCGAGCTCGAGCCTCAAACCCGAGTAAATTATTAGCTCGAGCTCGGGCTCGAGATATGTTTTCCGAGTAAATCCGAGCGCTCGGATTTGCTCGGGATCTTTATATATGCATATATATAA
>BPTQ01000003.1:100264898-100391288 GCA_019973895.1 Chrysanthemum seticuspe | reverse complement strand
GACAGTCGCTACACAAGTCGCTAGAAACACAAGTCGCTAAAGAGCAACTCGCTACTGACCAAGTCGCTACCACAAGTCGCTACCCGTAGTGGAGATTCCACTACTTGTACTTTAACTCGCTAGATCTAACTCGCTACCACCAACACTGTAAGTCGCTACAAAAATGTGAAGCAAGTCGCTACCAAGAAACTATTCCGTGAACTAAGTCGCTAGCTTGAAAAACCATATAAACATCACTTTTCAATCCAAAAACAACCCAACCAAGATGATTCAAGCTTACCAAATGAAAACCTAAACACTTTTGATGATTCTAAACATAAAAGTACCAACAAAATTCAAACTTTAACACAAGAAATCACCCAAATGATGCAAAAACCACTAAACTTTTTCAAACTCAAAAACCACCTAAAAACCACTATAAATCCAAAGATGTGCAAGATATGATCTAACCATGGCTCTTGATACCAATTGTAAGATATAACTTTTCACATACACATCAAACCATAACACAAAGTAGCATATAGATGGAATTCTAGAGAGAGAAAGTTAGAGGTTTAGGAAACTTAGTGAGAGAAAGTGAAAGATATTATTATGAGCTCCAACTCTCTACCTTTGAAGGTAGAGAGTATTTATAGTCTTACATAACTCGCCACACTTTGGGCTGTGGATCAGGCATACAGTGGGTAAAGACCCGTCCGTCCTCCACGGTGTTACTTAACTAAATACTACTTAACTTAAAAGAACTACGACTATGAGCTTTCTAACGATTACATATGCTTGAGGTGACCGACTCTTTAATACCGGGAATTTCTAATTCCTAACATAGTCAATTCTTAGAATTGGTGAATTGAGAACCAAATATGGATTCAGTTGCCTTTACCACATGCCATATTCATGTGGGCTAGTCAATTCTTGGATTCCAAAGAGGAATAGACCATGGTGAATTGATGACCATACAACCCTCAGCAGTTAAGCATGGGTGGTTGCAGACCCTATGATTTTGAGCAAACCATTACAGCTATCAACAGATTTGTTGTGTCTTTACCAAAGCTGTACCCTTTGGACTAGCCAACTCTTTGACATACACAAGGTACATTTGGTGAGTTAAAGACCATCAGAATTGGACAACAAACAAACCTGCATAAAGGTTAGTTTTTTTTTTTTTTTTTTTTTTTTTTTTTTTTTTTTTTTTTTTTTTTTTTTTTTTTTTTTTTTTTTAACTAAGAAAACTGAAAAATCAACACAAGAAAAGACAGGTATATACATAATACAAATAAGGAGCAACACAACAAAGAAATGCAGATGGTACCATGTGTCCTGATAGGGATGAGGATGAGGCCTATTGCATTTGTTGAAGTTGAGTCTTGATCAATCCTACCAGTGTTAAAGCTGACTGTCTTTCATTTCCCACAGGGTCTGGAGGAATTTCCAATTTCTGACTCAGCATCTTTTCCATTAGTCTTTTGGGCAAAGGATACTTTCTTTCAGAAAACATGTAGACAGTGATGCCACCCTTAGTCTCAAGCACATGCACTCGAGGGAGAGGATAGAATCTCCAGGATTCAAGCTTCCACCGATGTGAGTTTTCCCAAATGGAAGATGCTTTGCTATTGGGAATGTGAGAGTTTAACAGGGCTTGAAGATCTCCTGGTAAGAACATCCCAGAACCTTGTGGTTCCTTGTTGCAATAATGGGTGGTAACTTGAGTGAACAGAGAAAGTAAGTCTGCCCTGTCTACCAAGTGTAGAATTTCCTTCAGAAAGGTGAATTCCATGGAAGTGGAGTCCCTTCGAAGAAGAACATTCATCTGATCATCCTTTAATTTCCAGGCTATCACCTCATCTGAATTTCCATCAGGAAAATCAGCAGCAGACCCTTCTATTATGAAAGTGGAGTCATCAGCTTCAAGATCCACAGGAGATCTGTTGGCCATTCTCTTCTTCCTCCCACCAGTCTTATTATGGTCCCCAGATGGAGCATTGTTTGCTTGAACTTGTGTGGTAAGACTTGAAGAGGTATAGGGAGAGTTAGTTGAAACACTTTCACGTAGTGCATTCATCCTGTGAAGCATTTTTCTCGCCCTTTCTGTTTTTATGTCTGCAAGATCAGCTTCCTTAACCTTAGAAGCTTCCTGTGTGCTAATGATTGCCACTGATGAAGTGGGAGCTGATATACCAGATGCTTCAGGAGAAATGGAATGTGGTTCAGCAGATGGACTCTTGGCAGTAGTAGAAGCAACTTCAGAAGTTGCTTCAGCAGGAATGACTGGAGATGATTCCTTGGCTGGAGCATCATCAGACTTGAGTCTTTTGGCCTTTGAGGGAGCTGCATGCTCTGAAATCCTTCTCAAGTGGGTAGATTGTGCTGAAGATGATGATTTTTCCTGCATGATCCGGTTATATTTGCGATACAGGACATGATCAGGAAAAGCCTTGACTTGTTTCATTGTTAGGCCAGAGTTGGACATTGAGCATTGGTTTTTCACCACCCTTCTTATTTCATCTTTAGTAGGAGGTTTGTCTTTGGCCTTCTGAGCTTTGATGGCCCTCTTTTGTGCGATTGCTTCTTGCTTCCTTTGTCTTCCCTGAGCCATAATTCGCTCCACATAATTGTCACTGAGGAAATCTCCACCTAATATACTTTGAGCCAGAGAAGGTCTTGAAATGACTTGCTGAGTTAGAATATCCCAGTGTTCAGCAGGCATCTGAACCCTCAGTTCATCTAGTTCTTTTCTTCTCTCAGGAGTTAAAGATGAGAATTCCTCTGTTTCAAGTTGTTTAGCCAATGCTACACTTTCCTTTGACTTCTCAAACTCAGCCAATCTACTTGCTTGACCTAGTCTTTCCTCCTCACTTACCAGGTTAGGACCAAGTTCATCTTCAGTGATGATATTTTTCCCTTTGTCATCAGGCTTCTTAACACACTCATCTTCAGATAAATCAACAACAGTCACTTTTGGTGCAATGCCCATGTCATTATGGTCAGAAGAAATTTCTTCCATTTGCACATCAGCAGATGCAGTCTTATCAGCACTTGGTTCCTTAGAAGCTTCAGAAGAAACCTTATGAAGATCAGATCTCTTTCTTCTGGTGTACAGAACAGGTTTCTTCTTCTTTGAGGAAGTAGCAGCTACTGATGAAGGGTCATTGAGAGAAACTTCAGCCAACATGTCCAGAGATCCAAAGGGAGGAACTTCTTGTTCTTCATCAGAGGAAACCACAAGTTTCCTTTTGGAAGACCCTTTTAGTTTGTGCTCTAAGACCTTAACCTGATTCTGCAGTTCTTCAATTTTAACCCCAAGAGACAATTTGGTCTCTGCAAGTTCCTTTTTCAGATTATTAACCTCTGCAGCATACCTGTTGACAAGAGCATACACAGATGAGAGTGTAATGGAGTCCTCAGCTCCACCAGCAGATTGCTCTGTGGTAAGGGGAGACTCATTGGACCTTTCAGTAGAAACATGGTCATGCTCAATGTGAGGAAGATCTTCATCGAGAGGATCCCTCACAGGACTTGGTGTGGGTGGTCTATTAAGATCTGACTCATCATGAGTAGCAAGTGAGGGTGGAGGACTGGGACAGGGTGGCTAGTCTGGAGCAACATGAGTTGCTTCAACAGAAGAAGATGGGCCCTTATCAATGTTAACCAATGGATTACCATCAGTAGCAACAGGTGAGGTAGGAGGATTATGAGTCACATTTTCCTCATCAGCAGCCTCATTACCTTGAGGCAACATGGCTTCTAGCAAGGGATGATGTTCCCCCTGAAAGTGGGTTCTCATTGTTGCAAACAATTTAGCAGTCAAAGAACCTATAGGATAAAAAGCTTGGGCTTGGGTAGAGGTGTCTAATATAATTTGTAAAAACCTTGGGTACATTAAAAATTTTCCCTTTGTCTTTTGAATATTTTCAACCATGTTTTCGAAAATATACTTAGAAAAATTGAAAGTTACCCCTTGAGAAAGACACACAATACCATATCCCAGTTTGGTAGAGAACTGGTCCCATCCTCCAGTCTTGTTGCTTATGCATTGAAGCAACGTGTGAACCAAGAACCTCCACTTCGGGCAAAGTTCCTTCTTCAACCACATATCAGTCCTTGTACCACGATAGCCAATAGCTCTTAGCCCAGTAAGCACATTTTCCTGACTAGAATGAAATGCTCCATCAGCATCTTCCAAGTGAAGCTTCCTCCTAATTAGGTCCTCTGTAACTATGTACTCTGTTTCATCAATCACAGCCCTAATCTCAGTTTCACTCCTCTTCTCAGCAGATGCCCAAAATTGAGTGATCAGTGATTCATATATTTCATTAGGAGAATGAGTTAGAGCATAACAAATCTTGGACCTTTTCAGGAATTCCACCATTGGTTCATACAGTTCATATCCCTTGCCGTTTCCCAGAAATGCAACTTTGTTGTGATCATGTTTAAATTCAAGAGCCATGAGGGATATGAGTGTATAAGGTTATGATTATTGTAGTGGTGAGAGTTTGTGAGAGCGAAATGAGAGGGAATATGTTTGTACTGAAGAGAGTGATGGTGGATTTGATAGTTTTTGCCCAAATTATAGTCAAAGAAAATTTGACCGTTTGGTTGACTATTGCTGACGTGTATTGTATCTTTGACCCAACCCAAAACAACCCTTCAGCAGGAACACATGATCAATCTGCTGAAGTTATATCTTCAGCAGAATGCATCAAAGATACGAAACAGCTTCGGTAAGTTTCTAGAATTACTGTGCCACCCACTTGCATTAAACTCATTGAACCTTGAATCCGTCTATAAAATGAACCCAATGTAACTCATCTTTTCATCAAGATCCCCAAATATTTACCACAAACCCTAGATGCAAAATAACCCCAATTAACCCAATTGCACCATGAATACCAAACCTGAGATCATAGATCTCACTTCTTCTTCTTCATCATCCTCTTCATCATCATCAAGTGGTGAATCAAACCCATGGTTCCATTACTTTCCTCAACCCTACCCACGACCAAATAAATCACCCTTTCTTTCTTCTTCAGAAGATGACAGTGTAGTGAATCCAAGTGAATCTGCTGATGATTCTGATGACTCCTATAAGGAGGGAACCTCTTACTCCCAACCTCCAGCACCTCGGTCTCAACAAAGACCTCGTGCCAGGAATCCGCCACTCCCCAAAGATAGAGAGGTGGTTCTTGGTCTCACTGCGCCATCTTTTGGTGCATGAACACACATCGTATAGTAGAAGGGCTTAAGGAGGGTGGATCGATTGCATTTTGGTTGAAATGAATAGATGAAGCACACAGGACACGATAGTTCTCTACGTCATCCTGCGTGGTCATCGTCATCATCAATCGTTTGCATCAATCCATCCTTCCATTTTGGTCCTTAGCATCTTCGTCGTCCTGGTCATGCATATCCAACCAGCCAGTTAAGCGGAATGGGTGGTTACGCAAGACCTACAAAAGCAAAGCCAGCATCAAATGCATATCCAGCATTCCATTAGATTTCGGAATGAAAGATATACACTAGATTAGGCTTAGCTTTGTACAGCTCGTATCTTGAAGATGCATAGTAGTAGGTTGACTTTATGTAAGCTGTAAACTGTTTCTTGAATGAATGAATGAACAATTTGACTTCAATTTCTTTTCTTCAGTATTATTACTTCAGTTGAATCAAATTGTATGCTTCAGTACTTTGATATCAGAAGAAACAAGCAACACTCTTATAGCTATCTGACCATGTACAAATGAGCCATTCTTGATGAATTTGAACTTGATCATGAAATGGACAAACTGTAATCTAGACATCTGCAAAACAGACACAACACTCCACAAGAACAACACAAAAACAAGCTAACAAATAATTAGACAGTAAGTGTTAGCAAAGAATCATAAACAACAGAGGCAAAAATGCAAAATAGAGAAAATCAAAAAGATAAAATCTATTAAATAAACGCTATCACTATTGGCAAAATGATGTTTTTACAAACTGATCGAATCAAATTTAGAAAAACTGTTTATTGAACAAAATATGACACAAACAAAATATGCAGAGTTTGTACAAAATCCTCCCCTGAGGCATATGCCTCCCCTGAGGCCTATGCCTCCCCTCAAACTATGCAGTCAAGGGTTTAACATTCCAATATTGACCACGAGGTGTTGAAACCTTGGTCCATCAAACGCTTTTGTTAATAGGTCTGCCACATTATCATCAGTATGGATTTTAGCCACTTTTATCAAATGTTTTTCATATGCATCTCTTATAAAGTGGTGCCTGATTTCAATGTGTTTTGTTCGGCTGTGAAAAACTGGATTTTTGACTATGCAGATGGTACTTTGATTATCTATATGAATACTAGTGTGCATGAAGTTGTACCCATAGTCCAGCAATTGGTTTTGAATCCAGAGGACCTGACCACAGCAATTTGCAGCAGCAACGTACTCTGCTTCTGTAGTTGAGGCAGCCACAATGGTTTGTTTCTTGCATTGCCAAGAAATCAACCTTTTGCCAAGAAATTGGCAGCCTCCAGTTGTGGATCTTCTATCCAGATTTGCACCAGCATAATCACTGTCACTATATGCTTCCAGCTTGAAAGGAGACTCTTTTGGGTACCAAAGGCCTAAAAGAGGTTGGCCTTTGAGGTACTTAAAGATCTTCTTGACAGCATTTAGATGGGAAGTAAGTGGAGTGACTTGATGTCGAGAACAAACAATCACAGCAAAAGTAATATCAGGCCTTGAAGCTGTCAGATACATCAATGAACCAATCATGGACCTGTACAGATGAACATTCACAGGTAGATCTGGTTCATTATTTGCTTTAGTCTTTGGAGCTTCATAAGGTGTGGTGGCAGTCCTAACACCTTCCATACCAAACTTCTTCAGAATGTCCCTCACATATTTATCTTGACAGATAAAAATGCCATCTTGTTTCTGCTGAACTTGGAGACCCAAAAAGAAAATAAGTTCACCCGTAGCACTCATTTGAAATTCACCCTTCATCAGTTCCTCAAATTCCCTACACCACGCTTCATTTGTGGAGCCAAAGATAATGTCGTCCACATAAACTTGCACAAGAATGATGTCTGAGTAATTCTTCTTTAGGAACAGAGTTTTGTCAATAGCACCTCTCCTATAGCCATGCTTCAGCAGGAATGATGAAAGCCTAGCATACCAAGCTCTTGGTGCCTGATGTAAGCCATAAAGAGCTTTAACAACCTTGTAAACATGATTTGGGTGATCAGGGTCTTCAAATCCCTTTGGTTGAGTGACATAAACTTCCTCTTCAATCTCACCATACAGAAAAGCACCTTTGACATCCATTTGATACACCATGAAACCCATGTAAGAAGCATAAGCCAAGAAAATGCGAATAGCTTCTACTCTGGCAACAGGGGCAAACACTTCATCATAATCAATCCCTTCCTCTTGTCTGAAGCCTTGTGCTACTAATCTTGCTTTGTTTTTGATCACAACACCACGAGCATCTCTCTTATTCTTCAGAATCCACTTTGTCCCAATGGCATATTTGCCATCAGGGAGTGGAACCAAAATCCAAACCTGCTGATTGTGAAATTGTTGCATCTCTTCTTGCATTGCTTCTAGCCAGCTTGAATCATTAAGAGCTTGAGATACACTGGTTGGTTCCACTTGAGAGAGAAAACAAGCAAACAGACAATGTTTGAAGTCTGTGTGATTGTCTCTTTGCTGGTTGGAGACATAAGAGAGAAAAGCAATCTGCCCAAATTGAGAACTTGTGATAGCCCTTCTAGTTCTAACAGGTGCCAGAAGATCACCTATGATGTTGGATTGAGGATGAGCAATGTTGATCCTCTGAGTAGCAGTGGGGCTGACTTCAATGTAAGAATCAACATTGGTGATTGTTGGTTCAAATTCAGCATCATATGAGGGTGAGGTGAAAATGCCAGCTTTGGGTTGATGATTTCCAAGATCGGAGGGTTTTGGAAAGCGTGTATGAGGTTCTCCAAAGGCTGAAGACACTTGAGCAGGAATAGTATAGCCTTCAGCAGATTTGGGGATGGTAGGTGTGGCAGAGTCAACTTCAGCAGATGAGAGGTTTCTACTGATTCCTTCATTAGCCACCTCCCCATTCAGTTTCTCTGCTTCAAGCTTGGCAGCAAACTCTTGAGTCTGAAGCCTAGCAAGGTCCTCAGCATAATGAGAGTCATCATCATCACTCGAGTCAGCAATATCCTTGGAGGTGGTACCTGCAATATTGTTAGGGGAGAAAGAAGGCACAAGTATGGGTTGCTCATCATCTTCAAACTCTTTGTCAGAGTCATCATCTAAGGGACCTGCATTGTTAGCGGAAGAAGCTTGAGAACCTGCATTCTGGTTAGCCAAGTGTCTAGAATAACCCAAGGAATCAGTTAAGTAGTCAAGGTCAAAAGACCATGTATGACCCTGTCCTTGAACATTATGCTTATCTTCCAAAAATCTCAGGTTCAACGTTTCCTCTATCTTCTTGGCTTGCAAATTGTACACCATGTAGGCCTTACTATGAGCTGAATAACCCACAATATAGCCATCATCAGCCTTCTCATCAAACTTTCCCAACGGATCACTTGTGTTCAGAATGGTCACTTGACAACCAAAAAGTTTTTAGGTAGTGAATGATAGGAACCTTCCCAAAGAGAAGTTCATAAGGTGTTTTGAGTTGAGGTCTTGTTATGGAGACCCTGTTTAGCACATAGCAAGCTGTGCCAACAGCTTCAGTCCAGAACATAGTGGGTAGCTTAGAGTCTGCAAGCATTGATCTTGCAGCCTCTATTAAGGTCCTATTCTTTCTTTCAGCCACCCCATTTTGTTGTGGGATTCTTAGATTACTATAGTCCCTTTTTATACCTTTTGACCCACAGAGTTCTATTAGAATTGCATTTTTGAACTCTGTCCCATTATCACACCGAATACCCTTGACCTTTTTGTTCAACTGATTTTCAACGAGAGTGATGAATTCAGTCAGCACTTGAGAGGTTTCATCTTTGGTTCTGAGAAAGAACACCCAACAAAATCTGCTATAGCCATCAGTGATCACCAAACAGAAGAACTTATGATCAATGCTTCTGACTTGAGTTGGACCAAACAGATCCATGTGAAGCAACTGAAGAGGTTCAGTAATGATGCTCATAGCATTGATAGCTTTGTAAGAAGCTCTGTGTTGTTTTCCTTTGTTGCAAGCGACACAATTGTGATCATTTGTGAATACTTTGGTGGGAAGACCTTCAACAAGACCCATTTTAGAAAGTTTGTTAATGGTTTTGAAATTCACATGGGCCATCCTCCTATGCCATTTAGTGGACTCATCAAGAGATGCTTTAGCCACCAAACAAGTGAGGTCACCACCTGGTTGCACTTCATTAAGGTTGAATGTGTATAAATTGTGAGTACGAGGAACCTTCAGCAGAATTGAAGTTTCTTCTGGGAGTTTGAAGTCTTTAGACAGCACAAGACATTCATTCTCAGTGAAGAGAACTTTGTTCTTAGTGTCACAGATTTGTGAGACAGAGAACAAGTTGAAATGCTGAAGTTCCTTAACATAGTACACATTTTCAAAGTCTAGATGAGGTGTCTTTATGGTGCCTTTCCCTGTGATACTCCCATCACTTCCTCCAAAAGTTACATTGCCTCCTCCTTCTATGGGAACAAAGTTGTGCATCATATCTCTGTTTCCTGACATGCTTCTGGAACAACCACTATCAACAATACAAATATTCTTATGCTTAAGGGGATGATCCTACAAACAACAACAAAATATATACATACGATTAGTATACAATGGAGGTTCAAGTCATTACTGACTTGAACCTGCCTTGTGGATCACAGGTTTAGGGCATGAAGATTTAGAGGATCCACCATTGTTCTTGGTCCTCCATTGGTAATTGGGTCCCTTGTTAGTCCAAGAACAACCTGCTGAGGGCTTCACAGCAGTGCTCCCATATCCCATCCCAGCATACATAGAGTCAACATATGTAGGCCAATGACCATGTTTAAAGTATGAGCTAGTTGGTTGCACATTAGGTCTGTTAACAGAACCTCTCCAATGAGAGTTAGTATAAGCAGCTTGTGGGACATAAGGTGGAATATTTGCAACATTGGTCCAGTTAGATTTGTGTTTCTGGTGAGTAGCACATGCACCCAGTCTTTGTTCATAAAAATCACAATCCTTAATCAAATGAAATTTACTTCCACATACAAAACAAGTCTTCTTCTTGGAAGATTTATTCAAATAGGGAGATGTTCGATTACATGAAGAAGTACTTAAATTGGAAACATTTAAGGAATTGTTTTTAACAGACTGATTATTCAAAGATTTAAAAGATAAGTCTTCAGAGGGAACTGTCTTGGAAGTGGATTCCTCAGCAGTTTCCTTAGAAGGCTTGTAAGTAGACTGGGGTGCAGATTTGGGTGTAGGCTCAGGCTTGGGAAGGTCAGACTTCTCATTTGAATTACAGCTTTCATATGAAGTAGACCCTTGATCCGATGAATTGTCACTGTTAGAGCAAGAGACAAAGTCATTAGATGAGGTATCAGGGTCTGGCAAGTCTTTTGACTTTTTGCCATATAGATGATGTGATCCATCAAAGTCAACAGTGATGGATAGGTCTGTGGGCATGAACTCACCTCTAATGGGACCAGGGACAGCATGCATATTACCTTCTTTAACATAGTTAGCTAGGCCAGCTGGGGTAGATTTACGCCCATCATACTTAGCTTCCGGACCAACATAATTTTGAAAACCCAAACCTATAGGATATGTCTGAGATTGACTAGAATAGATAATTCTATTTAAGCTTTTACCAGACATTTGCCATTCATTATTCCTAGCAATTTCCTCAGCTAGTTTTGCCTTAAGCTCTAGGTTCTCAGACACAGCTTCATCCTTTGCTTTCTCAGACAGTTTTAGGTAATTATTAGCAACTTCTAGATCAAACTGTAACACCTTTATCTTTTCTTCATAAGCTATTTGATTCTTTTGAAACCATACTTTTTGTCTTTCTACAGTTTTTAATGCAAGTTTATGAGCTTCATTATCAATATAGCATGCATCAAACTTAGGTTTCATAGCATCAAATTCTTCTTTAAGTTCATTGTATCTTAGACTACAGCCAAATATACAATTGTGTACCTGAGATAGTCCCATCAAGGCAAACTGATCATGCCTTTCATCCGAAGTGCACCTTGCAAGCAGTCCAAGCTTGTCAGTATCATGAGCTTCCTCATTAACAGGTTCATGTACAGTCTAGCTGACCTGTTCATCCATGGTGAGGAGAGCTGCTGAAGCTCCAGTTTCCTGTTGTTTCTGCTGATATGAAAGATATTTGGCTCCATCTCCACTCTTTCTGTCCTTGCATTCTCTTGAGAAATGCCCCATCTGATGACAAGTGAAGCACTTGACTTTCCTCCTATCAAAGCGAGCTGGTTCCTTTCCCTTGAAAACAAACTTCCTTCCAGCCTTCTCTTCAAACCTTTTGATGTCCACTGACAGCAATGCCACCTGCATTTTCAGCTTCATTTCCTCCATTTCAAGAGGGTCCAACTGATCAAAGTCTTCATATGCAAGATACTGCTGAGTATCATAGTCAGCAACAAACGAATGAAGAACATCCTCCATCACACTACTAGTCTTAGGTTGTGAAGATTGTGGAATGGGACGAGTGTTATGTGGTGGAGTGGGAGAGCTGGATGCTGGAAAGTAGTTGGAACTAGGAGATGATGGAAAATAGTTGGAGCTAGGAGCTTGTACCATCGTGTTGGAATGAGATGTCCCAACAAAAGCTGCATGGTTAGAAGAAGATGTACGGTAGGGAGTCCTGACATTTGGTTCAAGAGTTCTGAGTCTGTTGTACAGCTCATCAAAAGTGAGCATGTCCAACCCTCCTTTAGCCTTGAGTGCTATACTAACATGCAACCATGATGGCGGCAAGGACCGCAAGAACTTTGAGTTGCAATCTTCATTATCCGGTTTAGCGTTCAGCTGATTCAGCTGACTCAAGATCCTATGGAACCTGTCGTATCCCTTGTGGATACCTTCTTCTTCTGATATATTGAAGTCCTGAAACTGTTGTCTTAGCATGGACTTTCTCATTCTCTTTGATTCTTCATTTCCACCGAACCTTGCTTTGAGAGCCATCCATATGTCTTTAGCATCATCCATATGGTGAAAATCACATAGATGATCTTCAGGTATGGCTTGAAGCAGAATAGTTTTCACTTTATGCTCTCTCTGCATGGCCAGCACTTCTTCAGCAGTTTTTGGTGGAGCCATGATAAACTTCCCATCCCTGTCAGGAATCATTTTCTTTAGACTGTTGCCTTTCTTTACGACCTCCCACAGATTCCAATCAATATTGGAAATCCAGTTTTCCATCTTCATAGTCCAAAGTTCATACTCTTCCCTCTTTAAATAAGGAAATTTACCATTGCTGTTTGTGAGACTGAGCTGTTGCATGGAAGTGGTGTTGGTGTTGTTTGTGTTGGTGACTTCATTTTCATTATCGGATCCAGGCATGGTGAATGAATGTTTGATTGTTTGGGGGTGAGAATGGTTCTTAGTATCGTAGAGACTTTCCCGAGGCTCTGATACCACTTGTAGAACACATAGACCTTGATAGATCTTAAGCACTCGGAGATCGTTAGTGTTGCCGATGTAATCACAAGCAAACTAATAGAAGATCTCTACAACTCGTATTGTAGCGGAAAGTAAATACAAGTTACAATAACTAAGAACTCTTTGATCCTCTATGGATCTTTTATTATAGAAACTCTATGTTTCGAACAGATTACAAGACTTGTAAGACTTGAGAAAAACTTTTCTATTACAAACTAACATGGTTTCTTATATAGGCAAGAAACCCTAATGAGCGTTGACAAATTACGCTCCTAATACTAACATAGACCAAGCATGCTTCTAGACAAGCATGCAACTAATCATATTGTTTTGTTAATCATATTGTTTATTCTGATAATCTCTACATAATACGGCGCCAACCTATACATACGGCGCTGACTTTTACTCTATACTGAGCTTATCTCTCCTACGTGGATTCACATCTTCAGCAGCAACACGATATCTGCTTTAACACTTCTGCTGAAGTGGTGCTTCAGCAGAATTCTTTCTTCTTCGGCAGAATCCATTCGGCAGATGCTTCGGCAGAATCAGTAGTTTACCTTTATTCCCAACAGGGGACCTTATGCGTAGGGCTTACGCGTAGGCGTATAAAGACCTTACGCATAAGGCTCACTCGTAAGAGTAGACCTTATGCGTAGAGGTCACTGTTTACGCATATCCTTCACAGGATACGCGTAGTCCCATTGTAGAACCTTATGCATAGTAGTTACGCGTAGGATTTCTCTTACGCATAACTGCCTACGCGTAAGGTGATCCTTATGCGTAGAGTAACAATCGACCTTGATTCTGAATTTTACGAGTAGCAAGGCTGAAATAAAACCATCATATCATCAATCTTAACATGTATAGTCATGTTGAAACAGATTATGGCATGACACATATTACACAGTTTACGCGTAAGTCAAAACCCTAAGGTTCATGAATTACGCATATGATTTCTAACCATAGGATTTGCAACAAACGTTTTCTGGTAGGTCTTAGGTGTTGTGAGAGTCTATAATCCAAGTTTTAACATCCAATTCGTGGTGAATCAAAAATACCCAATTCTCAAGAACATTAAACCCTAATCTAAAATTCTCAAACAATTAGTGTTTCTGGGTAGATCTAAAGCCTAGATATCATCAATACATCATTATAACAACATCACACAACTATCATTATGACCAAAAACCTTCACATTTGAAAACACCCAAAACTACGCATAAACCCTAATTTCACAAATAATTCAATTCGTGATTCTGGGTGAGTTTTGATGATTAAAATGGTATCATTTATGTATTAGAAACGTTTTGACACTGTCCTTTTAACCAGAAACACACAATCTTGATCATGTGTTTATACGCATACGCGTAGAACACAAAAACAAGATTATACGACGTTTTGACCGTTGGATTCATGTAAAAATCAAAACCAATGTTTAAAAACACGTTAAGATTATGAAACAACTTACAAAATGATGATCTAAAACACAGATTTCTTGAACGATTTGTATGCGTAGGATATTGTTAGGTTAAGAGTAATAAATGTGAAGTGGAAGTTAGGTGGAAGAGTTTTATTGAAAATGACTTTCATCTTTTGACGGTTTTGGTCCCTCCACCTTTTCCTTTTTCATACAAAGCCATTTAACTTCCATTTTGGTTACCAAATGAAGATTTTAAGAAAGAAACTTTGACGACACTCCCCCTCGACTTAATAAATGATGAAAGGTTATAAATTTTAGTCCGAGGAGTGTCAGTTTAACCAGAAAATTTTACCACCATTGATAAAAGGTACAACTGGGATAAGATAACATGCAAGTACACAGATGTTTTGAAACAGTTAAGTGATAATATTCTCCCCCTCAACACTTGATCGGAAAAATACTGAATTTTGAAAGATTAAATTGTTGATGGAAGAAATGTACTTTCCATGTTGAAAGAAAATTAGATTAGAAGAATATTTTTGTTGTTTTTATCGGGTTTTATATTTTTGTATTTTGTTTTTGAAAAATTATTTACAAAAGAGATTTTTGGTGTTTGACAGGTTTTTAAGACTGTTTTAGGAGGTCATCCAATTACTCTTGAGTCAAACACCTCATACCAATCTGGTGGACCAACTCATTAAACCTAGCGGGAGGCAAGGCTTTGGTGAGAAGATCTGCCAATTGGTATTCTGTACCCACAAAGTATAATTCAACGGTACCCTGTTCCACGTGGTCCTTGATGAAATGATAGCGTAGATCGATGTGCTTTGATTTCGAGTGCTGAACTGAGTTGTACGAGATCGCAATGGCACTTCGATTGTCGCAGTACATCGGGATTCTGTCAAATACGTAACCATAGTCTTTGAGTTGTGTTCTCATCCATATGACTTGAGCACAACACGCGGACATGGCTACATATTCTACTTCGGTTGATGACAGCGATGTACAATCCTGCTTCTTTGATTGCCAAGACACCAGTTTATCACCAAGAAATTGTAGTGCTCCTGAAGTACTTTTCCTTGAGTCTAAGCATCCTGCGTAGTCAGCGTCTGAAAAAGCGATTAGTTAAAAACCAGAATCCTTCGGATACCAGATCCCCAAGTTAATGGTTCACTTGATGTATCGGAGGATTCTTTTAGCCTCAGAGAGGTGGGTTTCAGTTGGTCGCGACTGATAACGGGAGCATAGATAAACGGCAAAGACAATATCAGGCCTGCTAGCTGTTAGATACATGAGAGACCCAATAATACTTTGGTATTTGGTAGGGTCCACTAATTTCCCATGTAAATCAGCGTCTAGCTTCTTGGTATGAGTCATTGGTGTGGCATAAGTATCACAGGTTTTTATTCCAAATTTGTTTAACAATTCAAGGGCATATTTGGACTGACTCAAGAAAATACCACGGGGTGATTGATGAACTTGTAATCCTAGAAAGAACGTAAGTTCACCCATCATGGACATTTCAAAATTTTTCTTCATTAGTTTTGCAAAAGCGATTGAAAACTTTTTATATGTAGACCCAAAAATGATGTCATCCACGTAAATTTGAACAATTAAGATATGTGCCCCGTGATATTGTATAAAAAAAGTTGGGTCAACCGAACCTTTGGTGAAATTATTAGCAATGAGGAAAGATGATAGCTTATCGTACCATGCCCGAGGGGCTTGTTTGAGACCATAAAGAGCTTTGTTCAGTTTGTAGACATGATTCGGGAACTCAGGATCAACGAATCCTTCGGGTTGGCTGACATAAACCGTTTCTTTTAGTTTTCCGTTGAGAAACGCAGTTTTGACATCCATCTGAAAGACCGTCATATTCATATGAGCCGCGAACGCGAGAAATATCCGAACAGCCTCAAGACGAGCAACCGGAGCAAAAGATTCTTCAAAGTCTATTCCCTCTTCCTGACGATAACCCTTAGCAACTAGACGTGACTTGTTGCGGATTACATTCCCTTCAGCATCCAATTTGTTTTTCCAAATCCATTTGAGACCAATGACGTAGACCCCTGTTGGTCTTTCAACCAGTTCCCATACTTCAAGACGTTTGAATTGGTTGAGTTCTTCTTGCATGGATTCAATCCAGTTGTCTTTTGTCATTGCGTCTTTAATGTTTTTAGGCTCAGATTGGCAGACAGTGAGTGCATAAATGCAATGTTCACCATCTGTGTGAAGACGTTGTCTCGTAACGACTGGTTGATTCGGATTGCCAATAATATTTGCCAGAGGATGGTCTTTTGTCCATGGATGTGTAGAGGGTTGATGTTGGTATACATTGTGCAGATTCTGAGGATTCAAATGGTTTGCTGATGATTCCGCAACATCAGGTGCAGCAGTGTCATTAGCAAACGGGTTAAAGAACGCATTTGGATCAAAATCTGCAGGTGGGGGTACATCATTCAGAATATCATCAGCTGGTTCATCATTGTTGGAAGCGGTTTGTTCAACTGCTGTGGTGGAGTCAACTGGTGGTGCTTCTTCAATAGTAGTTGTTGTAGCGGGTGGATCAGGTATAAGAGTATTATCAGGTTGAGCAGCGGAAACAGCGGATACACCTGGAGCACGTTCATCAATATCGTCACTGAACAGCGGAGCAAATAACCTTTCCATTTGTTGACGAGTGAGCTGGGGGCTTTGTTCAACTGATGATGGGGGTTGAGAGAAGTTTAAACGGTTGTGACCGGGTTCTAAGCTGTTATACTCAAAAGCAATTTCCGTGAGTTCATCAAAATGAGCATGAATCGTTTCCATCACCTGTTTTGTAAGACGATTCCAGATCCAGTAACCTTTAGAATTCTCACAATATCCAATAAAGACTCCAATTTCGGCTTTGGCTTTGAGCTTTCCAAAATCATCACGATCATTATTCGGATAGCAAAGGGATCCAAATACATGAAAGTGTTTGAGATTCAGTTTATGGTTGTGGACAAGCTCGAAAGGTGTTTTGTTGTGGCATTTTGTGATCATAGAACGGTTTTGAGTATAGCATGCACTAGATACAGCTTCTGCCCACAAGTAATCTGGAAGTTTAGCATTGATTAACATTGTTCTTGCAGCTTCCACTAACGTTCGGTTTCGTCTTTCAACAACTCCGTTTTGTTCTGGTGTACGTGAAATAGATGTTTGCTGCTGAATTCCCACTTTCTCATAAAATTCACGAAGGGTTTGGTTAACAAATTCAGTTCCTTTTTCTGTTCTTATTTGGCGGACGGTGTTCCGGAGCTGAACTTGAATTTTCGTGAGAAAGGTGATGATCATTTGTGGAGCTTGGTCTTTGCTTCGAAGAAAGTAGACCCAAGTCCATCGTGAGTAGTCATCAACAATTACTACGATGTAGCGGTTGCCATTGATCGTTTGTACGCGCATTGGGCAACACAAATCCATGTGAAGAAGATGAAGCACATGCTGAGAGCTGTGTTCCACCTTTGAAGGAAAATGAGCACGAGTGCTTTTTCCTTGTTCACAAGCTGAGCAAAGGTGATCTTTTGAATACCGGAATCGTGGGAGACCTTCAACTAGTTTGTGTCGAGCAAGGTTGGTGATGGTTTGAAAGTTTAGATGTGAGAGACGACGGTGCCATAGCCAGGATTTTGTTGATGTTGCCTTTGAAAGTAAACAGATGGGAGATGAAGCAACCATGTCTTGCATAGAGATAGTGTAGAGACTAGAATTACGCGAGCCATACATAAGGTCATTTCCTTGTAGATCACGAATGAAACAAGTTTTCTCCCAGAAAGCAACCTCTAAATCTCCATCACAAAACTGACCTACTGAAAACAGATTGTGACCGAGGCCTTCCACATAGTAAACCCTGCTGATTTCGAAGTTCCCATTGACATAATCTCCGTAGCCCATGATAGCTGCGAAGTGATCATTCCCGAACCTGACAGTGCCAATGAACTTTGCAATAAAGTTTGATAACAGTTTAAGGTTACCTGTCATGTGTCGGGAACATCCGCTATCAACAATCCAGAGAATGATCTGTATCACCTGCATTACACACTGACGACACAGATTGAATAGAAGTAGATGTGGAACCCGAAATGTTAGAGGGTTCCGAAGCAGTGATAGGAGACATACACACATTAATAACTTTAGGCATCCATTTAAATCCTAATGTGTTATATATTCATTTCTTCCATCTATAACTACTGTTTGCTTTAGTCTTTGTGAATGCACTAGGTGGTACTACATTCTTAGGAGGTGAAACTGGAGCTACAGGGACAACAACGCATGACGTAGAATCTAAAGAAGGCGGTCTACCAAGCACAGACTTAGAATGATTAGTGGGCATAGAGGTATTCCGATTCTTAGGATT
Source organism: Chrysanthemum seticuspe (assembly GCA_019973895.1). Taxonomy (NCBI): domain Eukaryota; kingdom Viridiplantae; phylum Streptophyta; class Magnoliopsida; order Asterales; family Asteraceae; genus Chrysanthemum; species Chrysanthemum seticuspe. Next base: position 100,372,872 of record BPTQ01000003.1, on the reverse strand, counting down.
CCGTAAACGAGAGATTATAGCTTTAGCAACACATTTGTCATGACAATCAGAATTCATACTTTTACGACAAATAACACAAGGTGCATCAGACTGAATATCAAAAGTACTTAACGGTTTAGCATTCGTTACATCACTATTTCTATTACATTTGCCAGACGCAATATCTATAGTGGAAGCAACGTGAGTCTTATTCATAGTCCTAGGGTGTTCTTCTACTTTAGCATTCCTTATTGATCTTTTCTTAGGTCGCAACTTCCTATTCTTCGATTGAGTGCTCCTAGGCTGTGAAGTGCGGACGTTTGGAAAAGACGCAACTATTCCTGTTTCAGTAGAAGGAAGCACGTTAGCAACTTGTGATTTGGCAGTAGGGATTCTAGGTGCACGATTACTAAGTGTTACAGGTGCTAATCTCTTAATGATGGTTGGCGGGAGTTGTTCATACTTTCCTAACATTTCTCTTAACTTAGAGATAGTGTGAATCAAATCTTGATTTTCAGAACAAATATTACCAGCAAAATTCATGACTTCTCTAGTGTGAGCAAGATAGTGATCAAGTTCGTTTGATGCTTCATGACGAGTCTTATTGAGTAAATCAAATATGACACCATATTCCTGTTTAACTTTTACAAGTTCTTGTTCATATTCTAAGATTTGACCTTTCAAAGACACGTTTTGATCATCCAGTTGCGCAAATTTAGGATCAGAAGATTTTTCATGCAACTGAGCGATTTTCTTTTGAAACCCAAGTTGTTGATTGTGAATATCTTTTTCACACCAATTAAGACGACGTTTTGCATTGTAAAGTTCGTTAAGTAATCGTTTATTTTCAGCTTTTAAAGACTCGATCTGAAGCACATTATCAGTATTCTCAACGGTTACTACAGAGTCAACATGATCAGCAGAGATATAATCAGATGCATGTGGCAAAGAATAGAATAACACAACATTATGGATATCAGCACAGATAACATCTTTCAAGAGTCGATCAACATCTTTTCTCAACAGTTTCTTTTTACGTTTAGTATTAGAAATAGATGTTTCAGTTTTCTCGAAAACGACCTTCATGACTCCAAGTTCTTTATGAAAGTCCCGTTCCCAAGACAATGCACAACTTTTCAAATTTTTAACATTTGGTAAAAGATTTTCTGAAAAATGTTTCTTTGTTCTCGCGCCAGAGGCGATTGAAAGTGTTGAACTTTGATTTCAGAATGATATTCTATCTCATGTTCTAAATTTTTGAGGTCAGCCATGAAAATATCAAAATATCTAAGAATTTTGCGATTTTCAGGTTTTGAGTTTACTTCACTGATGGAAGGTAAAGGACCATAAATTTGTGCATAATCTGGTTGGGGATTAACATTAGAAGACTCAGGTGTTTTGATGATAACCCTTGGTGTGTTAGAAGAATCCGTTGGTGCGACAAAAGTGACCGGTTTTGAATAATTAAAAGGTTTGTTGTAAACAACAGTTTTTAATTTTGATCGACTCTCGTCTTCTGCATCTAATTCCTCTTGACGATGATATTCAACAACACTTATAACAGTATCATTAATTTTATATTCTGCACTGGAAACTTCAGGATTTGGTTTGAATGTTTTTAGTGAAAGCTTTGGTTTGTAATCAGCTAGATTTGGTCCATATCCTTTTGGATTGGGTTTTAAAGTAAACTTTTCAATAGCTGTTACTGATTCACCATGTTTGTAAACAACAATTTTAAACTCTTTAATTTTGTTTTGCAAGCCGATAATTTCTTCAAGAAGGTCATCTACCCGATTCGTTGAATACTTTTTGTATGCGGAGAACTGTTTTTGACAAGTTAACAACTCAGCCTTAGCTTTTTGATTTTCCAAGGTGAGAGCGTTAATTTGCTTTTTATGTTCATGTTTCAGTTGTTCTATTTCAGACAACAAAGCATTCTTCGAAGCGGCTAGATCACGCATCTGTCTCTCTAAATATTTTTCGTTTTGATGAGATTTAGCAAAAGCGGCTTCAAAACCTTTTTCATGGTTTTCTTGAGTTTTGAAAAAGTTGAGTTGCATTTATAAGCATTCAAAATCCTTGGTTAACAGTGCATTTTTGCTTTTTAATTCCTTATTTAATGCATAACATTCCTCCATTTTGATTTGATGGTCTTGAATTAAACGAGAAAAATCTGGATGAGGCAACAGTTCGGCTTGTTCAACGTGAGTCACAACATGATCATTATTTAGATCCTCAAGTACAACCACGGAGTCAATTTGATTATCAAAGGAAACCATAAGGTCATCTTGATCGTCAAATGTAACTACAGGGTTTATTTGAAAATCGTCAGAATGAGATGTAGATTACTCATTTTGAACAGTCTGAGCCGTGCCGGATTCAGATATTGGCGGAGATATTAGTTCAGATATGATGATGGTTTGTTCGGGTACCTGAGACAAGCCATCAGTGTCATACACTGGGCCTGTTTCACTCATGTGTAGCTCATGCATATTAGCCATCAACATAACAGCTGCATTGGCCTGCAAGTCCTCCATATCATCATCTGAGTCTGCATCTGCCATAAAGCTCTGTTCTTTATTTGTGAGAGATCCACCAGCTTCATCCTTAAGAGCCAAAATAAGAGCCTCTTTGAAATAAGCACTGCCCCTAGTCCTTGGCTTTGGGCATGCATTAGCTAGGTGTCCCTTCTCATTGCAGTTGTAGCATCGAAGACCATTCAACCGATTCTAAGCATTTCCCTATTCCACCACTTGAGCTCTGTTGTTATTTCTACCCATAGCATTAAACCCTTGACCACCTCCCATTTGACGACCATAACCACGATTCTGAATTTCAACTCGTCCATTGTTCACAACAGCCTGATTTCGTGTATTGGATGAGGAACGAATACGATTGTTGGATTTGTTGGTATAACGGCTAAAAGTATTAGCAATCATAACAAATCCCTGTTGCAATTCTTCGAACGGATCGGATTCCTCACTAGTTTGACTATGAAGTGCTTGATCATTGTTGTTGTTGTAAGGAACCAATTGATTTTGTTGAGGTTGCTGTGATTGATCGTTTGGTGTGACTGAGGCAGTTGGTTGAGTTGCTTGTTGAGGAGGATAACTTTGTTGAGCATATAAGGCAAGTTGTTGATTTTCCGGATGTGTAGGTGGAGCAATTTGAGCACGGAGAATTCTTTCCCGATCAACTTCCTTTTCATGAGGCTTCAAGTAATCGTACAACAATCCATATGTAGAATGATGCATATTCTTTGCTTGTCGGAGAAAAATGACATACTTCTCCCATTCAGGATCAAGACTACTCAGGAACTTAGTATTCACTGCAATTCTTGGCATGATGATGTTGTGTTTATCCAAATTATTGATAATGTATGAAAATCGATGATGATAAGACTCTAGTGTCTCTCCAGGTTCAATCATGAAGTGTTCATAAGCCAAGTAAATTTTGGATTCCAAATCCTCCTGATTGAGTACAGATCCTTCCATAAGAAGATGAATATGGTCCCACATTTCCTTTGCAGTCTTTTGAGCATCAACACTTCAAAGAATTGGGTTAGGTAATCCGAAAAGGATATATTGCATTGCAAGCTCATCAGCTTCATAGTGTAGAAGTTCTGTTTGATTTAATCTGCAACAGTAGCAATGTTTGTTTGTTCATCTCTTGGTGGAATGGCATTAAGATCTCCGGGTACAATGACAGTAGGAATCTCAAATGGACCTTCCAAGATAACCTTCTTTAAGAACTTTCCATGTGGCTTCTTCAGATCACAAAACCTAAAGAACCTTATCACCCATTGATCGTAGTTCCTGGAGTGAGCATTGGAGGTCTATTAAGTGATCCAGCCTCATGAATTGATTGTTGGCTGCTTAAAGCTTCACACATCTTTGCAAACCAAGTGGGTTCCTTCATAGTGTTCCTTGATGGATGTTGATTGAAGTCATTTGTGTAGGGTTGAACTTGAAGACTTGGCGGTGTTTGAACCATTTGTGGTGGAGGAATTGCTCCAAGTTGTGGAGTATGTTGTTGATTAAATTGTTGTTGATAAATTGCTTGTTGTTGATTCCATTGTTGATGTTGTGGACTTAGTTGTTGTTGTCGTTGAGGATAAGTGTAAGGGAAATAGTTAGAGTATGGTGGTTGTGACATGTTGAAAACTTGTGTTGGTAAAAAATGGATCTTTGTAGTCGAATGAACCTTTGTTGATGAAGTGTCCTTAGGCGCAGAAATCACAATTATCCAAGTAGCACTTATGCGTAAAAACACCAAAGTTACGCGTAACAATCGAGAGTTACGCGTAGAATTAGCTTACGCGTAAGTAGGAAAAGACTCTAAAGTTAGGCGTAGACACAAAGTTAGGCGTAGAAAGTTAGGCGTAGGATTATCTTATGCGTAAGACTAGGCTTAGGCGTAAGATGAATCTTATGCGTAGGATTTCTACGCGTAAGCTTTATGCTTATGCGTAAGATTAGGGTTTTATCCCAAGTGATCTTTTACACTTCACAGTGCAAAAGATATCCAAAGTCGACGTATTTTCAGGCTTATCCAAGCAAGAAAACACGGAGTAAACCACGAAAATGAAGATCAAGCCAAGGATAACCTTACGCGTAGTTTTAGGGTTTAGCTACGCGTAGGATTACTCGTAAATATGATTATGCTCAAAGTTGTTTCTAAACCAGTTTTTGTGTGATGAAATAGCTTCAATAACACCAAAAGACACAAAAGTGTGAAACTTGATGAACCAAAACTCTTAAAACAGTTACGCGTAGGATAGAACCTTCGTATAAAAACTAGATGAAAAACGATGATCTACACACAAAGTTCGAAACTTTATGCCAAAAACAGTAAGTTTAACACCTTATAACGTTGAAAGGACAAGAATCTTGGATTAAAAAGTGTAAAAAATACGTTTTTGATCAAGCCAAAGTTATGGAGACGCAAGTTAAGCGTGAGACCAAAACTCACTTCAAACAATACGTTCACTCAACTATTAGGCGATTGATACCACTGTTAGGTCACTAGTTTTACAACACAAGCTTACAAGAAAGAGATAAAGGCGATTGAACAATAAACCAAACACACACACACGATATAGTAAGACAGTTACGCGTAGAGTATGAATGAAAGGAATAACTTGAACAACCAACCTTCAAATGAAGGTTAACAAGAGTATTTATAGGAGGGAAACTAGGGCAACACTCCTAGTTCCCTTCCTTTCTCCTATGGGCTTGGGCCTAAGCTCATGGGCCTTCTACATAAGCTTAAGGCTAATAACAAACATAAAGGCCATAATAAGCTACCTATTACATAAGAATAACTAACACTTGAATTATAGTTTAGGAGTGATTCCAACATTTTGCATGCAACTCATATGATATCCATACCACTTGTGCATTTTGAAAATAAAGTTTATCGTCGAAAAATATGTTTATAACGTATTGTCAAGTTATAAATTAATTTACAAGTACTTACGTTGAAATGATATCATACGATAGTCATTTAGTGATTTATTAAGAAATTATAGTTTTTCGTCGCAAAACAATATAATTTGACAATTCATGAAAGTGACTAAATGTCCTCGAAAAGCTAGTCGTAAAATAGTGAATATAGAGTGTTAGGAAACAAACTCAACGGTTTTGGAAAGCTTGTCACATTATCTCAAAGTCTTAGCATTTAAATTTTTATCATAGAGGTCTCGATCATGGAGAAAAATATAGATGAAATAGGGTACTTGGACTAAAAATATCGTTTAAGGTTAGTTTTCGGCAAAGTTTGAGTGACAGTATTTTATTCGTTACAACTCCGTTTGACGAACGGTTGAACATTTTGGAAAATATGCTAGGTGAACTCACTTTTACTAGAAGACATCGTTTTCTAAAAAATATTCTATCGATGTGAAAAACGACTCCAAACATGGTCATTAGCGACAACTAGTTTGGCTATTAGAAAATATATATGTAAGTGTTTTATACTTGTGAATAATAGTTACGACAACCTTATTTAAACGCGTATAACTTAGTCGTTATAAGTCCGTTTTCTACGTTTTAAATATCCTTAGCTTCGTATTAAAGTATAATAATATATTTATGATAAATCGACTCATTTATATAACGCTTAAAACTCATTCCCTTAAAAATTCTGGACAGCATGCAGTTTTTCTGAAAATGTAGTTTTCGTCGTTAAACTTGAAAATATCATAGTTTCTTCGTTATAAATCCGTTTTAACCCGTTCAAGCGACCACGGTTTCGTTTTAAAGTATATTTTCTGAATATCTAGCCCAAAATACTTTATAACCTGTCGAATTTTCCAGATTTTACAAAAATGATCAGACCTTATTTTTAAGTCGTCGAAAGTGATATTTCTAGTGTAATACTTGTTCTAACCACTTCAAATCAACACCAAATCTATTCTAAACCTACCATACACCTTCTTAGGGTGTCATGAGTTTCTAAAAATCATCAAAAATGATATGTTTCAAGGGATTAATTATAGGATGATATATACTAATTATAAGTACCAAAAACAATAAAAGTGGTATAGATACACATGAAACTTGCATGTTTTCTTTCAAGCATGATAAAAATAACTTAGGTATGAATATGAAAGATTAATAATGATCATGAAATGCTTACTAGTATAATGATGAGGTTTATGGAACAAGGTTTTCCTAAATACTCTAGGTTTTTATTGCAAAACCTTAAAAGAGAGTATACTAGGGTTTATAAAATTACTTGATTCTTGAAAAACATAGCCTTCTTCCTTGTTTTTCTTCCTTGGCCGGTTCTAAGAGAGGAAATGGGAGAGTGTTTTATTTTTTTCACCCTTGGTAAATGAGTATGTATGTGTATAGATTAGTAATTATATGTGTAGAATACAAGTGTCAAGCTACAAGTGTATATGTGTATGTCTAGTGAAAGATTTTTATGTAAAAAGGGTGGTGAATCATGGGGAGGTCGGCAAGGGTAAATAGGGAACAAGGGGGGTAAATTTTGGATGACAAAGTGTATTATTTGTTAAGTGTAGTGTTTATTTGATAAGTATAATTAGGTATTTAGGGTAGCGTTAGCTAAAAATAAATTTTAACGGAACAAAATAAAATATATCGAAGTCATAAAAATTATAAAAATACATTTTTTACAAGAATTGAGTGAAATAATAATTATCGAGTAGTATTTGCGAAAACCGTCGTAAATATATATATATATATATATAACAATTTATATACAAAATAAATTTAAAACATCGGGGTAAAGTAATAATATAATTTTTATAGTCTTAAAATGAGTATAAAAATATATCAGGATAATTTTTGAAAGTTTCGGATCAAATATTCAAAATAAATGATTATGCGATAGCGTTTATTTAATAGGAAAAATATACGTTTATGAAATATGCAAACCCATGCATACTAATATGAGAATGATATTACTGATGATATGTAGACTAAATCTAGTCTATATGAAATGTCCTCAATGATGTTCCATGAATACGCAGCTTAACCCTCAAGGTAATGATGAATAGTGAATCATGAATAGTGATTTTTCTCCGGGAATGAATAGTGTTTCATGAATAGTAAATTTTTTGAAATAACCTCTCAAAGTCTCAAACTGACTTCAAAAATGACCTGAAATTTTCAAAGTTTGTATAGTAATTTCCCGAGATGAATAGTGAAATTTTCAAAGTTTGTAAAATGACCTGAAATTACGAGTTGTCACAAAGTGTTACAAAGTTGTTTTGCATGCTTCTTTGTACACGACCTTTACCACATTTATGTGCATACCTCTTTGGTAATTTTAAGTCTATGCCATCCAACTATGAACACATGCATTTGGATTGACTTCTCTGGTCAGACCTAAGGGCCTTTCCAACCCATGGTAATTATTTCGCTTTGGTCAGACCTCTGGTTATTTTTACACGTTCATACTTGGTCGACTTATTTCGAGTTGGCTTGGTTAGACCTTGAAACCGAGGCATAAGATGAGAACTAAACATGCTTTTGACATTATTACTTGATACTAATGCCTTAAACAGTCTCATAAATCTAAGAGTTGCATTTTGCAATTAACGATCGTCGCTTACCTCTTTTCCTAATTTTTTACGCCATGGTCAGACCTCTGGTAATTAAGTGGGAGTGCAAGATGGATCTTTGTCTTAATTAGTAATTAATTGGGTAGTTATTTCTTTTAAGAATGTAATTATCGAAAATACTATCATTAAACTTTCTATGTTCTGATAAAATTGTGTTGTTGCAACATAATTCGTAAACAAAGTTGTTTTTTGTTGGGAATTATATATTGTAAAACAGATTTAAGTATGTTTAAGTTTGTTCTATGTTAAGTCTTGTAGTTTTAGTAGTTAAGTCTGGTAGACCAGACTTAAGTCTGTTGGTAGTTAAGTCTGCCAGTACTAAAGATGTTAATTCTGGTAGAACAAATAGTCGTGAGTTAAGTCTGTTTATGTCTAAAGCAGAATAGTTTGTTAGAGTTATATTAGGAATAGATATGTACGAGTAGAGATATCTTAGGAGAAAATATTTTTACCCTACTACAAGTTTGTTAGTCAATTAGGGTTTCCTTGGTGTATAAAAGGATTCCTAAGGTGTTAGGTTAATGTATGAGTTGTAAGCATTAGCCTTTGAGCAAATTAATAGAAAATACGAAGTTAGTAATTCTTGTGTTCTTCATACTTTGTGTGTTAAGATTCTGCATTAACACATCAAGCTTTCACAAAGAATTCTTCATATAGTAAATTGGATTTATTCAAGTTTACTATTAGTCATTCAAGGCTACTTAGATCCATAAACTTTTGGACCTACAAGTGGTATCAGAGCCTGTTAAAGGACTCTGAATTGAAGAAACAAAACACACCAAGAACACTCATCTCATCTCACTTAAAAACCCTTAAGAATGTCTCTTTATGATAACTTCTCAAATTGTGATGAAGAGGCCTCTGAGCAGGAAACTGAAGCATCAGAAGCAGGATCTAAGAAAGAACAACAGAAACAACAACAACAACTTCCTGCAACAACAACTATCTCCAACCTCAAATTTCCTATTCTGAAAAAGGAAGAGTACGACATCTGGGCCATGGATATGGAACAGTATCTGGAATATGTAGATTATGAGGTCTGGAAAGTAATCCAGAATGGGAATTCAAAGAAGAGAATTTCCAAAGGTAAAGATGGCATAGTGATCAAGATCCTTCCACTAGTCACAACTTCAGAGATACTTGCTGAGGAGAAAGAAAGAAAGGCAAGAACTCTTCTAAAGATGGCCATACCAAAGGAACATCTTAGAAGGTTCCACAATTTAGATGATGCTAAGGAGATACGGGAGGCTATTAGGACAAGATTTGGAGGAAACGCCAACTCCAAGAAAATGAAAAAAGTTGTTTATAAACAACAGTTTGAGGCATTTACCATTAGCAGTTCTGAAGGCCTGGAGAAAGGCTATTACAGGTTCCAACAACTCCTATCACAGTTGGAAGCACATGAATCTGAAGTGTCTAATTAAGATGCAAATATGAAGTTTCTCAAATCATTGCCAAATGAATGGTCAAATCTAGCAATGATCATGAGAAATAAAGAAGATATTGACACCTTGTCAATAGATGACTTGTATAACAATCTCAAAGTTTATGAACAAGACATAAAAGGGAATTCAAAAGCTTCTTCAAGTGACAACAATATTGCTTTCATCTCTCAAGGCAAGAACACAAAAACCAGAGTTAAGTCTGGTAGTGGTTTTAGTTCTGGTAGCTATACAGTTAGTACTGGTGTAAAGGAAAAGGTTGAGGCTGCTGGTTTTGCTGATAAGATCATCTACTCTCTGTTTTTAAATCAATCTGAAAACATTCTAAATGAAGAATTGGATCAGATTAAAGATGAGGAGATGGAGGAAATGGATATCAACTGGCAGTGTGCTATGATTGCATTAAGGATGAGGAAATTCTTCAAGAAGACTGGTAGGCAAGTGCGTTTTGATGGAAAGAGACCAGTAGGATTTGACAAGTCAAAGCTGAAGTGCTATAGGTGTTAAGAGAAGGGTCACTTTGCTAAAGAGTGTACTGTAAAGGAGGCAAATAAAGAAAAGAAAAGGGATTCCTTCTATCCTAGGCATGCTGAGAAGGAAGACAAGAATCAGACGGGGCTGGTAACTTTGGAAGCTAGTGTGATAAACTGGGGAGAGCATCCTACAGAAGGGACAGAAGTCAAGCATGCTCTCATGGGCATAAGCTCCAATAGTGAGGTAACTTTATGCTAAAAAATATGCACTGATTCATACAATAAACTGTAGTCCCTTTGTGATGAACAGATGGGTCAATTGGGTGATCAAGAAGTTAAATTACTTGCTTATGAAAGTGCTGTTAAAACATTAGAAAAACAAGTAAATAATCTCCAAAAAGAAAATGCATCTCTTAATAAAAAAGATTACTTTCCAAGGTAATGAAATATTTGAAAAGGATGAGTAGCTTAAAAGATATAGGAGAATAGGAATGAAGGCAGTTAAAGATAAAGAAGAGCTGCAAAAGATAGTTGAAAAATGGCAAAATAGAAATAAAAATCTATGGAGGCTAGTAAATTCTGGAATGAGCTCAACAAGCAAAATTGGTTTAAGGTATGGGATAAAATCAGATAAAGTGGTTTTAGGATATGAGGAAGAGGTGATGGAAAATGTTTTTGTTAATTCAAAAATTGATTTTGAAGGTAAACCTATATATCATAGATTTGCTAAAACTGACAATTACAAGGGAGTTCCACCACCAATTAATGATGATTATACTCCTAAACCTGAAAAAGAATATGATGAGTCCTTATTTGATTATAGCAAATGGAAGAACCTTGAGACTCTTGCTTCTCAAGACTATTCCATTGAATTCACAGATTATCAACTCAATGGCAGTAAAGGATTCTGTGAGAAAAGTTCTAAAACCAGTGTCTCAGAAGATAAGACCAGTGAGTACTCTTCTAGTCAATCTAATGACAGTGAAGGACCCACTGGAAGTATCTCTGAATGTTCTTTAGAACTTAAGTCTGAACCCATAAGGATCTATAAACCAGTTTTGAAAAGTGAACCTTTTGTGCCAAAACAACCTGAATATGTCAAAACTTTTGTGTCTAAACCAGAACCAGTTAAATCTAGTGTGTCTCCATCTAAGCTAAAATCAGATTCACCTAGCTTTGTTCCTCTAAGAACAACTCCTAGGCAGAAAATAGAAATACATAGCACTGACAAGGTTAACTGGAATGCTAGAATGGAAAAGGAGTTAGGTGCAAGTTACTCCTTTGGGGTTAAAGGATGTTTTATATGCAATAGCTTAAGCCATCTGATTAGAGATTGTGACTTCCATGAAAAGAAAATGGCTAGAGAAGCTGAGGAAAGAAAGAAAATGGCTGTAAACACTGGGAATGTGGTAAATAAACCAGTGTGGAATAATGTGAATAGGATTAACCATGCTAATAAGTTTGCTACTAGACCAATACATGTTAATACTGGTAGTACTTATGTTAATTCTGTTAGACCAAGGGTGGGTGCTAGTGTTCAAGTTAGTACTGGTAGGCAAAATTTTAATACTGGTAATATGTTTAGAGTTAATATTGGTCATGTTAAGCCTGGCCAAACTAAAGTTAATTATGGATATATGAATGTTAGATCACAACCTACCAGTCCATCACCTAGCCCAAGTTTAGAAAATCACAGGTGAACCAGTTTAATCAAAGATTTCATTATGGTTCTCACTCACCTGTGAGAAGACCCATGTCTCAAAATGCAGCTCAAATGTTTCAATCTTATGCTACAAGGGGTAATTGGGGGACTGCTGTTAAGCCCTTTGATAACATCAAATAGTCCTGAATATTAAGTGTCAATTTCCCCCGTTAATGCTCGTTATTTATATCATTTATACGGATTTACGCTTGTTTTCCATTGTTTTACACTTTCAGGTAAATTACGAGCATTGGAGCTAAAGAGACGCGGAGATGGAAACATTACTAAACATTTATCACAGTATGCTTATTTTGAAGAAGTTACTGCGTAACTCATCTCTCACGTTACGCTGTAACTATTGCGTGACCCAGAAGTCCAACTTATCAAGAGGTTACGGCGTAACTCCTCCCAAAGGTTACGGCGTAACTCCATTAGGTCAAAAGAGGTTCCACGCCGCTGATACTTACGCCGTATCTATTGCAACACTTACGACGTAATCGAGTTTATTGAAGACTACGGCGTAACCACTTCTTAGGTTACGCCGTAACTAGCAGATCTAGTGCATTTACAGAGAAATAGAAGGTTACGGCGTAACTCATCTATTGGTTACGCCGTAACCCAGACCTGGCCTATAAATACCCCACAAATTCCATCATTTCAAAGCATCCCATTCCACACACAACACTCTGAGAATGTGGGAAAAAGCTCAAGGGAGGTCTAGGGAAGCATACGGAGCTGTTTCCAAGGGAGAAGTCACACCATTACGATAAGCTTTAGCGTTTATTATTTCTTTTACTTTCAATTCATGTATTTCGTACCTTTGAATATTGAATTGATGTGCATGATTAATATGAGCGGCTAAGCACCCTTTGGTGCTAGCCTAGTTATGATTCCTTAATTGTTGTGTTTGCGTTTACCTTTACTTCCGTACAATTATTTCTAAGTGTATGCATGCATAGTTCTTTGGTAGTCACCCCTGGTTCGGTAGTTTTGAATGGCGATAGAGGCTAATTGCCTAGGAGATATGACCAACTGACCCTAGGTGAGCGGACTAAGATGGGAAGGGTAAGATATGACCAACTGACGACCCTTTCTACTTGTGCGATTTGACCAACTGATCACCTATCGTTTGGATGAACTTAAGAATTGGGGGGTGTAGTGTCTAAGTTCCTAACGGCCGGGCACTCACTATTTAGAATCTAGCGTGTAGCGGTACTTAATGACTAAGCTTAGGGGACCAGGAACAACAGGACTTATGATGGTGCACCTGATTTCTCCTGTGGTGGCATCTTTGCTGATAGGTTAGGGCGAATTGACCAAATGCTGTCCTCTCGAATTTGACCCCACCTAAAGTAATTGGAAGTAGGTAGATGTAGACATAACTAGTTAGGAAGATTAACTAGGTTAGCACCACTATTCCTCTATTGATTTCCCTTCTACCATTTATTTGCTTTTATATTCTGCATTAGTAGTTTAATTAATTAAAACCCTATCAAACCATTAATATTCTGTGACAATTAGACTTAGTAATTATCCGACACACATAGCTCTTGGGTCGACCTCGGCCTTCCTATTTACTACACTACACACGACCGGGTACACTGCCCGTTAGTGCATTAGGGTAGACCATAGGTATAGCGAGACACTCTAAATATTAAGACCTGGTCTGTAAAACTGCATCAAGGTTTTGGCGTCGTTGCCGGGGAACTATATTAGGATTGATATTAAGTCTTTCATTTCATTTTTAAACTTTTCTCACGATCATATTTCAAGTTTTCAGGTACCATGGAAGTTGTTAACATCGATGACCTCACTCTTGAGGAATCCTTGGCGTTGACTAGAGCAGATCAAGGGCCGGGTCTCGTAAGACCGGCAATCGGAGCGGATGTTCGTTTCGAGATTAAAGACCAATTTATGAGGGTGCTTCGCGCTAACCCTTTTTCAGGAAACAGAGACGAAGACGCATATGAGCACGTTGAAAATGTCCTATACATCGCTAGCCTTTTCAACATTCCGGGCGTGTCTCATGATGCTGTTATGCTCACGGTCTTCCCTATGACTCTCACTGGGGCAGCCAGAAGATGGATCGAAAGACTGCCCGCCGGGGCAGTTAATACTTGGGCGCTACTAAAGAAACACTTTATCTAAAGATATTGCCCACCATCAAAGATTTCTAATCAACTCTTGGAGATCCACAATTTCAAACAAGAAGACGACGAAACTCTGTATCAAGCTTGGGACAGATACAACGATCTTCTTTGTAAGTGTCCTACCAATCATCTTAACAACTAGCAGAAGGTCAATATTTTCTACAAAGGAATAAATGTAACTACAAGAAAGATGCTGGACTATCAAGGACCTATTCCAAACATGACTCCTACTACTGCAATTGAAGCCATTCAAAAAATGGTGGACCATTCTCAAAAATGGCACGACGATGGAAGTAAAAGAAACCAAGGTGGAAGTTTCGACGGAATTGCAGCAATCGCTAGTAAACTTGAAAATCTCGGTAGAGATATGCTGAAAATCAAAGAAACTGTTCATGCCATCCAAGTTGGCTGCGAAAACTGTGGTGGGGGACATTTGACTAAAAAATGTCCTAAAGACGACAAGGAAGATACGATCGAGGAAGCTAAATACGAGGAAAATAGGCCTTTCTACGGGGATAATCGTAATGGGTTTCGTGGAGGACCCCCACCGTATTATGAGCGTAATGAGAGAAGAGCTAACCTGGAAGGGATTATCAACAAGTACCTTGTGGACACTACCAAGAGGCAAAAGGAGTAAGAAGAATGGCTTAAGAATTTCCAAGATAACACAAACAAAAGCGTCGCGTCCCACGAAACATCACTTAAGAACTTGGAGACTCTAATTGGAAAGCTTGGCGATGAGGTTCAAAGAAGGAATGAAGAACAATAGAGCAACTCCACTATATGTAAGGCTGTGTTCTCTGATAACAACAAGTGCTCTAATGAGTCGGATACCGATGGCAAAAGTGAGTTACGCCGTAATCACACTCCAGAATTACGGCGTAACCCAAATTCAAGCAAAGACACGGACGCCAAGGACAACAAACCCAAAAGAAGGAGTCATTGGTGTAAGAGTATTGCAATTGATGATGGAGAATGCTACAGTTTGTGGGCCTCATGTGATCCTCGAAAAACCTGCGATGGTGATGTTGATAAGGAAAGGATAAAAGATGACAGATACAGATGGACTACAATGAATGACGAAGAAAGGTTAGCCAAGTTCTCAATTAACGAAGTGGAAGGGCCACCCATCAAGCATTACTCCAAACCCTTACTCATCATGGAAGATGAGATTACTAACGCTTGGCCAACGTGCAATCCTTTTCGTGATTATTGCAACGGAGGAGGTAATGTGAAGAACGAAGTTTGGATATGCCCACACGAGTCTGGGAGACACGACGTTGATTTTGGAAATCTATCATTCAGTGATTAGTATTCAATAAGGTTTGGGGACGCGATAATTAATTCAACTCTGTTCAGAAATCTGGAACTGAAATATGAGAAACACATTCTTCGAGGAAAAACCATTAAGCCCCTCGATGATATTCCTTCTGAAGATGACTATGACGAAGGAGTTAGGAATCATTGGTGTGAGCAAATTAAAACCAGCAACGGAAAAGTTTGGGCCTCCTGCAACCCTTTTGAGTATGAATGTGATGGAGGAAGCAGCATCGAGAGAGCTGGGGAAGACGAATTCCTTTGGACTTCGACTTACGATTCCGAAAGAACAGAACTGCCTTGGCCAGATGATCTCGGATTCGATGATTGGATCAAAATCAAATACGGAAAAATTGACACGTTAACCAAAAATAAAATCTGGGAAGGTTGTATGAGTAAAAATCAACCCAACAACGAAGCTCCTGATGAAAAACCAGAAGATGACACCAAAGACTCAGTAAACAATCAAAAATGCAGACATATTCTCAACCAACTTGAAGATACCGATTCCGACAATGATTTCGATTATCTCGAGTTGCAAGGCGAAGACGGTTTCATCGACCCAGAAGATGAGATACAAGAGAAACGAAGATGCAAGCTTCTTGGCATCCCATTTAAGAGGCCACCTCCTATTATAGCCGAAAAATTTGAGTTTACGCGATACCATTTGGGGCCTAAAGAAAATTTTTGCAAGATACGGAAAATTGAAACCAAAGAATACCTGCGCACTGCAACAAATGTCGGATGGGTTAGGCGCAACTTAATGAAAGATGTGGATGAAGTCGGGGATGTTCAAAGACCCCCATAGGAGCCACGCGGCTCTGAGTCTAACTTAAAGACTCGTTAATAAAGAAAAGTGCTCTTTCGGGAGACAACCCGAATTATCCATTTCTTTTGTTTTTATTTCCTTTCTGTTGGGTTTGGTGTTTTCTAAACTGCTGCAGTTGCTGATCTGAACAGAGTTACGGCGTAACTCATCTTGGTGATTACGCCGTAACCAACATTTTAGCAGCAGAATTCTTGACGCATTATGATGGATCTGGACACTCTCCTTGTGTCAATGATATTTTGTATGATATTATCAAGCAAGCGGAATTTACTTAAGTAATACTTAGAAGACGAATTATATGATGTAAGAGAATGAACACAAATGAACACAAAACTCAAGCTCCAATATTATTAATAAATAATACGAGTGATCTTTAACTTATCACTAGGGTTACACCTTGAAGCTTTCGTAGGTAATCTTGTAATGTTATATGTATCTAAGACAATGACCTAGGATCTCCTTTTATACAACAAGGAGTACTTTACAAGATAAGTATAAAGTTAACATAATAGAATATACACAAGATCTATTCTATACTTATCTAGACGCGTTTAACCTTATCATAAACTGATAGCAGTGGTAATAAAGAACTTGCAGTGGAAATATGTTTCCACTGCTAGTATTAATCCATGCAGTGTAAACCACAACTATCCGTGGTAACGGATTATTCCCAACAATCCTCCCCTAAACTTATGATTTCTCTGCAAATCAATAAGTTTCTTCAATATGCATTAACTTCAAGGATTTGGGGAATTCAATCAAACACTTCACTTCTTTTCTCTTAACTTTTGTATTGCTCTTGAACATTGATCTTGAAGCCTTTGTAAGAATGCTCTGACCTTCTCATTGTCTTCATTGACTCTTATGTGTAAGCTTAACATTACTGTAAGAGCTCCAGCTCTGAGTGGATATTCTTTCTCAGCAAACATGAAAAAGTCTTCTCCATTAGCTGTAGAGACATGATGAACTTCACATGAATCATAATAAAACCATTTAGTACCAATACATGTGAATAAGGTTTTCCAGTAGTCATCATTAGCATTTGGTTCAAAAAGCCTTCTAAGATTTACCCATAACTGCATCTCCTTAGTATCTTTGAGATCTTGAACATTAAACCTTTCTTGAACTAATTTCCATAGTGTATTAAGGTCATCTCTGTCAAAAGCTTTAATAAGATCTTCAAATGTCATGAATGATGAAGTTTCACCTCCCAGCCTTGTGATCTTCCATATTGAAGCAAAATTGCTAGCAGTGTAAACTTCCCAATCAATAATAGGATGTCGGATTTACAGTGGTTCTGGATAAAAATCTCTGTCTTCAATCACAATCATTCCAGTCATTTGTTCTTCAGTGTACTTCTCAGTAGGAATATCCTTCTCAGTAGACTTTGTATGATCTTCATCAACCTTAGTCTTCTTAACAGTTTGAGAATCACTTACTTTGGCCTTTCTCTTCAATCTAGGAAACCTTCTTTCTTCTTCTTCAGAACCCATTGGAATAAAAGATTTATCTTGTTTTACAGTTCTGTAATAAGCCTTTTCAACTTGATCGTCAGACATTCCTTTAAATTGATGCTTTTTCCAGTTACCAACATGACAACAATAAGTCTTCATATATGCAAGTATTTGTGCCTTGGTTGGTTGTCTTTGTTTCTTCTGAACCTTTTTGACTGAATTAATCACATCATCAAGTGCTTGATTGTTCTTCATTATAATAAAATCCTTCAACTGAGCTGTTCTTTGTTCCTTAGTTAAGGATGCATCAGCAACAAGGTCATTTGCCTTTTTCTTGATTTCTGGATTATTAGCCACCAGAAACTGAATATCTTCTTTAGTAGGAACATAACTAAACTCTGGAGCTTTCTCTTTCATAATTGTAGGTTGAACAGTGGAAATTGAATCAGTATTTTCCATTCTATCCAATCTTTTAGCTTCCAAAAAGCTTGCAACTTCTATTTCTTTCAATATTTTCTTTTCAGCAACTTTCTCAGCAATTTGATCTTCTGCTATCTTCTTAGCAAGTTCTCTATCAAGATCAATCTGAACTTGTCTTTTCTTTGAAATCTTACTTTCAGGTTGCTGTACATCTTCCATAACTGTTTTACCCTTGTCTGTCTTCAATTGATCAAATTCTTCACTTGCAGTGGCAATATTTGGCTCTGCAGTGGAAATAAAATCAGTTGCAGTTTGGAAAATGTCTTGATCTTCAAGTTGCTCTCCATGAGTTTCAGCTTCCTTTGCTCCTTTACTTGTATCTCCTTCATCTTCAAAATCAATTGTCCTCCCCTCAGTGTCAGAACCTGTTTTCCTCCCCTGTTTGGAAGAATTTCCCAAATCATGATCAGCTGAATCACCATCAGAAGGTGAGGATGAAGATGAAATCACCAACTTTGCAGTCTGCTTGTGCTTTGTTAACCTCTGCATATCTCCTTTTAAAGTATGAATCTCTGTCGTTAAGAGTTGAACATCCTTGGCATGCTGCTTCTTGACAGTAGCCAAGTCCTTTTGTAGAGACTCAACCTGCTTTGCTAATTTGGTACACAAAACCATCAATTCCAGTTGATTACCACTGCCCTCAGCACTTCCAACTGTGTTACCTGTTGGGAGAGGTGAATCATGGGGCAAAGGTCCAGATTCCTCCATAGTAGGACTAGGTGGAAGTCTAGAACCACCACTGCTTGTTCCTATACCATAAGGTTTAGAAACTTCCTGTGTTGTCATGAGAGGAGTTGTCTGATAAGACCTACTCTCATAGGTTCTTGTAACTGGTGGGGTATAATCAATGTTGGGAACATTAATTATGAGTGTGTGTTGTTCAGATGAAATTTTAGCAAGCATTTGGGGTAGGAGAGGTGTAAAAATCATATTGCCATCTTTATTCAAATTTTGAAAAACTTTAGGCTTTAGGCAACTGATTTGATAAACAGTAGTATGAGGTTGCAGTTGAAATTCATTAAGCATAGCTTGCACAAACCTTGGATACATTAAAAATTTGGTTTTACTCTGTACATTGCCTTTCATACTTGTAAAAATATAGTTGGACCAGTTAAAAATCTTATCAGTGACAAGACAAACCAAAGGATAAGCCATGGTTGAACTAAATTGCTCATAAGATGTTTTCTTAGGACTAAGGCAATGTAACAAAGTATGAATCAAAAATCTCCATTGGGGACAAAAACCACTCTTTTTGAAAGTAGCCTTTTTGTCAGTGGTATCATACCCCATGGATGATAAAGTATCATGAATATCAGACATAGGTAATATGATGAGACCATTGAGATCATCCAAGTGAAGTACTCTCCTCAGGGATGCCTCAGTAACATCAATATTTACCCCATCTACAGTGGCTCTTAGAGCATCCACTGATTCATGTGTATCTCCAATCTCAAGTGTTATGGACTGAGCAGAAGTCCAAAACTGTTTGATTTGAGAGATATAGATTGTGGGTTTTAAAAGCAATGCATACCTTATATGAGTGGTATGAAGAAAGTCCACAATCTGATGAAAAACAGGGCCACTCTTCTCGTTAGACTTTTGTAGGTAGGCCACTAGGTTGTGCTCATCTGCAAATTTCAAAGAAGACATAGAAACTTTTGATGAAAAATATTATTATGTCAGTAAGAATTGAAGTAATGATTAGCGAATTGAGAGAAAAAGAGATATATAGGGTCAGGGTTTAGAATTGATGCGCAAGTAAAATTATCTTTAGAAAGTAGTTATAATATATAAAGAAGATAATTTACTTAAAATTTTAACCCTATATATATAACTATCAGTGGTTACTTTCAACGGCTAGTAAAAAATAAACTACTGACACAATCAGTTGTAACGGCTAGAACAACAGTGGTAAAATAACACTGTCAGTGGAAACTGTGAACTAGTAGTGGTAATTTTTCACAAAAATCTCAAAGAGCAGTGGAAAATAAAAGCATTAGAAAACAAGACTGCTCCCATTATAGTTTTTAGCAAACTATCAGCTATCAACGGATTTGATATGTCTTTACCATGAGCCGTTTGCTATGGACTAGCCAACTCTTAATCATAAAGAATATGGTGAGTTGATAACCATATAGTATTTGGTAAACTATCAACCATAAACGGATTTGTTAAGTCTTTACCAGTAGTCGTTTGCTCTGGACTAGTTAATTCTTATGTGTATTAGACATGGTGAATCAATAACCATTTGTTGTGTATCTCAGACATACACCTTTTAACTCCAACTCCTCATCAAAACTTGATATACAAACTCATACAACAATTGCATTACCCTACAGCCTCCCCTCAACACCAGAAACATTTATGGATTTAGCATTCCAAGACTTGTTACCAAGTACTGAAATCTTCCCACATCAAGACCTTTTGTTAATAAATCAGCATAGTTGTCATCAGTATGAATTTTGACAACTTGAATTAGTCCCTTCTCATAGCAATCTCGAATGAAATGGTGTCTAATTTCAATATGTTTGGTCTTTGTGTGTTGAACATGATTCTTTATTATGCAAATGGTACTGCTATTGTCAATATGTATGATAGTATTCATGAAATTGTACCCATAGTCCAAAAGTTGATTTTGAAGCCATAGAACTTGAGCACAGCAACTTGCAGCAGCTATATACCCTGCTTCAGTTGAAGAATTAGCCACCATTGTTTGTTTCTTGCACTGCCATGACACTAACCTGTTGCCAAGAAATTGACATCCACCAGTTGTAGATTTTCTATCTAAGCTAGCTCCAGCATAGTCACTATCTGAGTAAGTAACCAGTTCTAAAGGAGAATCTCTAGAGTACCACAATCCCAGAGTAGGAAATGCTTTAAGATATCTGAAAATCTTCTTCACAGCAGTTAAGTGAGAGAACTTGGGAGTAACTTGAAACCTTGTACAAGCACACACAACAAACATAATATCTGGTCTAGATGATGTAAGATACATCAAAGAACCAATCATAGACCTATACATGTGCACATCAACAGCTTCACCACTATTTTCCTTAAGAAGTAGATGTGTAGTCTTGTCTGCAGGAGTGATGGATGACTTTGCATCAGTAAACTTGAACTTCCTTAGTATCTCAGCCACATATTTATCTTGATTAATGAAAATACCCTCTGGCTTCTGGAGTACTTGAAGTCCCAGAAAGAATGTGAGTTCACCCATAGAACTCATCTGAAATTCTTCTTTCATCAGTTTCTCAAAATATTTGCACATCTCTGTCTTTGTAGACCCAAAAATGATATCATCAACATATACTTGGACAAGCAAGATATCATTCTTGTCTTTCTTGATGAACAAAGTTTGATCCACTCTGCCTCTATGAAACCCATTTGCAAGAAAATAAGTAGTTAAGGTTTCATACCATTTCCTTGGTGCTTGATGCAAGCCATACAAAGCTTTAACTACCCTGTAGACTTTGTTAGGATATTCAGGGTCTTCAAAGCCTGGAGGTTGTGAGACATAAACTTCCTCATCTATCTGCCCATATAGAAAAGCACTTTTTACATCCATTTGATAGACTTTAAAGCCCATGAAAGATGCATAGGCTAAGAACAGCCTAATTGCTTCAATCCGTGCAACAGGGGCAAACACTTCTTCATAGTCAATACCCTCCTCTTGAGTATATCCTTGAGCCACAAGCCTAGCTTTGTTTCTGATAACAATTCCCCTTTCATCTTTCTTGTTTCTGAACACCCATTTAGTACCTATTACCTTCTTGCCATAAGGCAAATCACAAAGCACCCATACTTTTTGAAGCTTAAATTGGAGCAGTTCTTCTTGCATTGCTTCCACCCAACTTTCATCTTCAAGTGCCTTGTATACATTCTTTGGCTCCATTTGTGACAGAAAATACATAAATAGACATTCATTCTTGCCTTCATGTATTTTAGATTCATATATTTTACTTATGAATCCATGAACATCAGGCAACTTTGTTTGTCTTCTAGTCTTCACAGGTGAATAGACATCCCCAATCACATTTTCAAGAGGATGTGATTTATGAATAGAAGTGTGGGGAGTCTGAGGAACTGCAATCTCACTTGGCATATTTGAAATTTCAACATCATTGGCTTGAGCTTCCATAGTAACTAGAGTGGTGATTTCCACATCTGGTGTTGCAGTGGAAACACTTTGCCGAACAGTGGAATCTGAATTTCCACTGCTTTCAGAATTATCAGCATTCAAATTACTATTTCCTTCTTTTTCCAAATCACTAGAAGGATGAGCAACTCCAGTTTTCAGTATATCATTATTATCTGCATAGTCCTAAAGAGGTAGACTGAATTCATCTTGATCATCTGCATCCTCTTTGCTTGGTTCATCATCATCAAGAAACTCTTCTGAACCTGCAAATCAAAAGAAGATGTTCCTGTAGAAACAGGCACATAGTTCATAGTATTTGTGAGAGTATCAAGATCAAACAGTCTTTCTGGACCAGTTCCTTTGACATTGACTTTGTTTTCCAGGAACTCAACATGCAGATTCTCTTTAATCTTTTGGGTTCTTAAGTTGAATACTCTGAAAGCTTTACTAACCATGGAATACCCAACAAAATACCCTTCATCAGCCTTTTCATCAAACTTGCCCAGATAATCTATGGTATTGAGAATAGATACATGACACCCAAATGGTCTCATGAAGTCAAGGGTAGGTGGTCTTCCCCTAAACAATTCATAAGGTGTCTTGTTCTTTGTCATTACAACTAAAACCCTGTTTTGCACATAACATGCAGTGTTAACTGCTTCAGCCCAAAAATTAATTGGCAATTTGGAATCGGCCAACATGGTTCTAGCAGCCTCTATCAGTGTCCTGTTCCTCCTCTCAGCAACACCATTTTGTTGAGGAGTTCTAGCCACACTAAATTCTCTTTTAATACCTTTATCTCTGCAAAACTCATCCATAACTCTATTCTTGAATTCGGTTCCATTGTCACACCTAATGATTTTAAGTTTCATATCATATTGGTTTTCTACTTCTGTGATAAATATCTTGAGATCCTTAGTTCCAAGAAAGAAAACCCATGTAAATCTGCTAAAATCATCAGTCACCACAAGACAATATTTCTTAAGATTCAAGCTACTCACAGATGTAGGACCAAATAAGTCCATATGTAACATTTGAAGTGGGTGAGTAATAGAGTTAACCAACTTTGACCTGCAAGAAGCTCTGTGTTGTTTGCCTTTAAGACAAGCTACACAGGTTTGATCATTTTCAAATCTTTTCTGAGGTAGATCTCTCACTAAACCATCTTTGACAATCTTGTTAATGGTTTTGAAGTTAACATGACCAAGTCTTCTATGCCATAACATGGATTCATCCACTGTGGCCTTTGCAAGCAAGCAAGCATAATCATTTCTAGCTACAATGTTGTTCATATCAAAGCTATAGAGATTTCCTTTTCTAGGAACTTTAAGAAGAATCTGACTTTCATCAGGCATCTTAAAATCCTTAGAGAGAACAAAACACATATCTTTGATAAAAAGAACATTGTTCATCTTGTCACACATTTGTGACACACTAAAAAGATTGTACTTAAGCTCTTTTACATAGTACACAGGTTCAAAGTCCAAGTTACCAGTTTTAATAACACCTTTACCAGCAACTTTTCCATTTACTAAGCTGACATACTGTCCATCATAATGCTCAAAATCAGAAAGATAGGACTTGTTGCCAGCCATGTGCCTTGAACACCCACTATCTGTATAACCTTGATCTGACCTTTTTGTCCTTGGATGTTCCTGCACATATGAGTAAAGAGTTAGTTTCTTTTGGGGACCCAAGCCATGATTGACTTGGATTTGCCTCGTGTATCAATATAGTTAAATCTATCAAAGGTCATTGATACACCATTGGGATTGGTTGTAGAGGTATTTCCTTTAGGTTTCCATTCCCAACGTGCTGAGGCCTTCACAGCATTGTCCATGTCCCCCCTTTTCATATTTAAAACCCTTGCAGTGGTAACTTTTGAATGAGCAGTGGTAACTGCTGGTTTCTTTTTAGGCACCCACTGTTGATTATTATTAACCATTTTAGCTTGAAAGGTTCTTTTTCCTGTTTGTGCAGATTTTGTTAAACTTGTTTTGAAGTTTGCACTTTTAACAGGTGACTTAGGGTGAGCAGTGTTAACAGTTTGTGCAGTGGCAAACATTTTGAGGCCACTTCTAAGTTGAACTGCTCTTGGGACCATTTTGCAATGAGAATTAGGGTGTACATTATGTTGATACCTGTTAGACTCCACCCTTTTATACCCATAGACTTCCCTTCTCCCAACATGATAGTCACAATAAGCATGTAAATGATCAAAACTACCACAGATATAGCATGCCTTATTGTTCATAACATAATCACTACCTAGTTGTTGAGATTTAACATGATTCCTACTCTTCTGGTTACCCCTAGGAGCTGTAGGCTTGTTCCTATACATCTCAGCATACCTTACAGTTGGTCTAGGTTTATTAACTGGTTTCCTAGGTTCCTCTGTAACAGTATTAACAACTTTTGGGATAGAAGTCTCTACATTCTTTTTAACACTCTCATCTACAACAGATGAGTCACTAGCACTCTCAAAAACATCATTATCAAGCTTACTTTCTTCCTCACTCTTCACAACTGTGTCTTTTAAAGGACCATATTCTCTTTCAAGATCCTTAAAATCCTCTATGCCTGTATGAGCTAAATCTATACCTGGAGGTGAATGAACACCCCTTAGTGGTGGAGGCGCAGTATTATAACCCATACCAGACTTAGCTTTATTATATATTTGAGCATTCCAAATTTTATCAATTGACTCAGACTGATGATAACATGTGTCTACAGTTAAATTGACATTTTCAATTTTCTTTTGAAGGTTTTCAAGCTCCTTTTGGTATGCTTCATTCACAGCAGTTGTATGTTCTACCTCTCTCCTAAGAAGAATCATATCATCATTATAATTTGATTCATTTGCCTGATAGTGCTCTATTTGTTTTTCTAAAACTGCCATGGCTCTCCTAAGATTAGCCATAGTATAATTAGCAGTGTATAACTCTTGTCTTTCATTAGAATATAAATCATTAAGTCTTTCAACTTCTCTAGCATCCCTACATGTTTTAGAGCAACATTCAGAGTTTTGTACCTCAGAGTCAGAGAAAGCCATAAGAGCAACTTTAGCAGAAACAAGAGCAGCATCTGTGTGTTCTTCTTCAAGATCATCAGCCATGAAACTCCAATCATAGCTCACACCATCAATAGCCAACATTGCCTTTGGTTCTTCCACAGTTGGTCCCTTCTTTTGCTTGTACCATGTAGATCTGTTGTCCTTGGTCTTTGGTCTTCTACATTCTCTAGCAAAATGTCCAAACTTGTGGCAGTTAAAGCACTCCACTTTCTTCTTATCAAAGCCTGCAGTATCATCACCATTTATGTAGATAGGCTTGCCAGTCTTCTTGTAGAATTTCTTAGCCCTCATGCTAAGAAGAGCTATCTGCCATTTTATATCCATCTCCTCCAAATCATCTTCATCGATTTGCTCTATGTCTTCATGAGTTAAGAGAGAGCCATCAACTTGTGTGGAGATAAAAGCATAAAAGGTAGGATCTCCAATACTAGCAACCTTCTTCTTTGATCCTGCAGTGGCAATATTCACATTGCCAGTGGAAACTTTAGAACCTACAGTGGCAATATCATCATCACTTTCATCTTCAGAATCATCACTGTCAACAGAATTTGACAACAATGCCAAGCTACTAGAGCTTGTACCAAGTTTCCCTACCTTCTTCAACCTTTGCTCAATAAGTTTGAAGTTGTTGTAAATATCATTGAGCTTCATTGTTTCTATGTCTGTTTTGTTTTCCCAGACAGTAACATTGGTTTGAAACTCTGAAGGAAAACTTATTAGAACTTCAAATTGAGGTCTTCCTTTTCTACCTCAATGCCAAACACAGTCAGTTGTGTAACAATCTTCTGAAGTTTGGTGAAAATGCTATCAAGAGAGTTATTGCTTGAAGCAGACAAGTTTTCAAAACTTTGCTTTAACAATGTCTTTTGAGTCTTCTTTGTAGCATCATTACCACCAAACACTGAGCAAATCTCTTCAAACAGTTCTTTAGCAGTCTTGAACTTGCTGAATGCAATAATCTGGTCTCTAGGAAAAGTCATCAGCAACAGACTTCTAGCTTAAAGATCATTCTTCTTTTGAGCTTTTTCAGCATTTGATTCAGGCACAGAAACTTTCACAACATTTGTGTCACCAACTTATGAAGTAGTGGTCACAGATTTGAAAGAATCACCAAGTTGAATGATCTCCCATAGAGCATAGTCCTGTATGAGGAAGTATTGCTCAATCAGTATCCTCCACATCTCAAACTCATTAAGCTTAAGCTTAGGGAGTCTGGGTGTAGAAGAAGAGTTTGATTGGTTGTTTTTCATTTCCATTGAATTGAGTGAGTGAGTCAAGCTAATTCCTTGGATCTTCTAAAACAAAATATCAGAACCTTCGCTCTGATACCACTTAATGGATCTGGACACTCTCCTTGTGTCAATGATATTTTGTATGATATTATCAAGCAAGAGGAATTTACTTAAGTAATACTTAGAAGACGAATTATATGATGTAAGAGAATGAACACAAATTAACACAAAACTCAAGCTCCAATATTATTAATAAATAATACGAGTGATCTTTAACTTATCACTAGGGTTACACCTTGAAGCTTTCGTAGGTAATCTTGTAATGTTATATGTATCTAAGACAATGACCCAGGATCTCCTTTTATACAACAAGGAGTACTTTACAAGATAAGTATAAAGTTAACATAATAGAATATACAGAAGATCTATTCTATACTTATCTAGACGCGTTTAACCTTATCATAAACTGATAGCAGTGGTAATGAAGAACTTGTAGTGGAAATATGTTTCCACTGCTAGTATTAATCCATGCAGTGTAAACCACAACTATCCGTGGTAACGGATTATTCCCAACACATTACCAATTACAGCGTAATACCATCTCATTGGTTACGCCGTAACTATTCGCTCCACAGCTCATACTAACTCTCTCATAGGAGTTACGACGTAACTCTCCTATGCTTTAATTCTTTCATTTTAAAACACAGTAACCTGGTATTAGTTTTTAAATGAACTTTGTGGGTGTGTTCCCTGTAAACCCTCACGAGACTTTACTCGTCCACTTGGGACACCAAGTGGTTTAAAAGGCTTGTTGCATTCGCTAAATGCAACCGTGATTCCTACGAAAGTGAGTTAAGTTTTTTTTTCATTTTATTTTTTTCTTTTTAGAATTATGCTTGTCGGTATTGTGATTTCAGGGATTGAAGTTTGTTCATGAAGCTTAAACGAAGGCACGATCCTTTCTCGTGGGCCTTCTTCTTTTTGGAGCAAATTTCAGGGAAGTTCTCGCTCTAATTCTACCTTTCTCTTCACCTTTATTGTAATGCCTAGTACAAAAGGGACTTTGTACAATTCAAGTGGGGGGATGGGAGTAGAATTATCTCTTGAACTTTATTTCACCCTCATTTTTCTAGTTTATTTTGAAAAATTATGCCATTTTTAAAATTTTGACATGTTTTTCCGAACCTAACTAGATTAGACCTTAGCCGAGCACATACAACCCTTGATATTACATGGTGAGATCAGCCTTATCCGTTTCCATATTTTACCCCAAATCCACCAAATTATGAGTGTGTCGGTAGCTTGTAAACTTTAGAACTTGGCCTTTGCATCATTTCGAGATCATAGACGAGGTATGTTGAGTTAGCTCGATATATTTGGACTTTTCAGTTTTAGAAGGCAGTATTATAGGATTATCACCCAAACAGCCTACCATTGTGAGTCTATCGATTAGTCAACTCGACTTTTCGACCCCCATGTGAAACTTTTTTGTTGCACTCCCCTTTAGTGCAAGATACCCCTAGATACACCCTTCTGAGTCATTCCTTTCATTTTGACACCCCAATATATTGTTTCGTTACACCCTTACACCTTAGCCTACCCTGTAGTCTTTATTTGTAATTGGGAAGTCATTATTTGCCTAAGTTCAAGGTTCGAGTGGAAAGGTTTGGAAATCACGCTTTCATCGACAACAATTATGAAGATCATTGAAGACCCCCCGAACTCCCATTGTTCATCTCAAGTGGGGGGATGTTATGTATTCATGTTATGTTCAAAAAAAAAATAGTTGATTGAGTTATGATTTTGTAAAGTGCGATGTTATAAGCACTATAGTATGAGCTTTATTGTTTAGTATCGAGGAGGCCACCTCGGTCACATTGGAAGATTGGAGTTAGAGTTATACCAACTGAAGAAGAAAAGGTGGTGTGCCTATCACGACGTCCTCTAATGACACATCTACCTTGCATTTCATGATCCGGTCTCTAGACTTCTAAGCTTGAACTTTGGGCGGACGGTAAGTGGTGATGACTTAGCTGTAGATATAGACTACCTGCTTGTTTTTCATTTTTCACCAATTATTTATCCCATGTCTTATCCTACCCTTTAGTCATGAAGCGTGTCTAGGTGATGCAGCGAGCAATCTTTGGTGTCTTGGCCATGGATTTGGTCATGTATCATTGATTTTTTCTACTTCGCTGTGACATGTTAGTAATGACGAGTCACCCCTTAACCTTTGTCGTGTCTACCCATATTGCCTTCGAGAATTGTTTAGCCCTTAACTCTAGTGGTGGAGATTTGTGTAACCGCCAAGCTTATGATAGAATACATGCTATGACTGTGCGATTGAGTGATCACCCTGAAATTGACACTTAGAATAGTTGAGAGATTTGAGTGTTTGTTCCCCTTTCGTGAGGTGTTCGGCTTTGTTTTATTCTAGCATAAGGGATTTGTAAACTCATATTTTCCAGGTTTTGGGAGATATCTTTTTGGGAATCTGTCTAATAAGGTCTACTTGAGGGCAAGTAGAGTTCAAGTGGGGGAATATTTGATAACATCAAATAGTCCTGAATATTAAGTGTCAATTTCCCCCGTTAATGCTCGTTATTTATATTATTTATATGGATCTATGCTTGTTTTCCATTGTTTTACACTTTCAGGTAAATTACAAGCATTGGAGCTAAAGAGTCGCGGAGATGGAAACATTACTAAACATTTATCACATTATGCTTATTTTGAAGAAGTTACGGCGCAACTCATCTCTCACATTACGCCGTAACTATTGCGTGACCTAGAAGTCCAACTTATCAAGAGGTTACGGCGTAACTCCTCCCAAAGGTTACGACGTAATTCCATTAGGTCAAAAGAGGTTCCACGCCGCTGATACTTACGCCGTAACTACTGCAACACTTACGACGTAACCGAGTTTATTGAAGACTACGGCGTAACCACTTCTTAGGTTATGCCGTAACTAGCAGATCTAGTGCATTTACGGAGAAATAGAAGGTTACGGCGTAACTCATCTATTGGTTACGCCGTAACCCAGACCTGGCCTATAAATACCCCACAAATTCC
Organism: Chrysanthemum seticuspe; assembly: GCA_019973895.1. NCBI lineage: Eukaryota > Viridiplantae > Streptophyta > Magnoliopsida > Asterales > Asteraceae > Chrysanthemum > Chrysanthemum seticuspe. The sequence goes on along the minus strand of BPTQ01000003.1, from coordinate 100,343,436 downwards.
AGCATTTCAAAGCATCCCATTCTACATACAACACTCTGAGAACGTGGGAAAAAGCTCAAGGGAGGTCTAGGGAAGCATACGGAGCTGTTTCCAAGGGAGAAGTCACACCATTATGATAAGCTTTAGCGTTTATTATTTCTTTTACTTTCAATTCATGTATTTCTTACCTTTTAATATTGAATTGATGTGCATGATTAATATGAGCGGCTAAGCACCCTTTGGTGCTAGCCTAGTTATGATTCCTTAATTGTTTTGTTTGCGTTTACCTTTACTTCCGTACAATTATTTCTAAGTGTATGCATGCATAGTTCTTTGGTAGTCACCCCTGGTTCGGATGTTTTGAATGGCGATAGAGGCCAATTTCCTAGGAGATATGACCAACTGACCCTAGGTGAGCGGACTGAGACGGGAAGGGTAAGATATGACCAACTGACGACCCTTTCTACTTGTGCGATTTGACCAACTGATCACCTATCGTTTGGATGAACTTAAGAATTGGGGGTGTAGTGTCTAAGTTCCTAACGGCCGGGCACTCACTATTTAGAATCTAGCATGTAGCGGTACTTAATGACTCGGCTTAGGGGACCAGGAACAACAGGACTTATGACGGTGCGCCTGATTTCTCCTGTGGTGGCATCTTTGCTGATAGGTTAGGGCGAATTGACCAAATGTTGTCCTCTCGAATTTTGCCCCACCTGAAGTAATTGGAAGTAGGTAGACGTAGACATAACTAGTTAGGAGGATTAACTAGGTTAGCACCACTATTCCTCTATTGATTTCCCTTCTACCATTTATTTGCTTTTATATTCTGCATTAGTAGTTTAATTAATTAAAACCCTATCAAACCATTAATATTTTGTGACAATTAGACTTAGTAATTATCCGACACACATAGCTCTTGGGACGACCTCGGCTTTACCATTTACTACACTACACACGACCGGGTACACTGCCCGTTAGTGCATTAGGGTAGACCATAGGTATAGCGAGACACTATAAATATTAATACCTGGTCAGTAAAACCTGCATCACCCTTGGCAGGTTATACTTGGAGATAGACCAGACCAAACTTCAAGTATAATAGTGGACCAGTTTTGTTGGAATCATTCCTAACTTGTATTTCAAGTATTAGTCATTAATATGTAATAGGTTGCGTAATTAGGATTTTATGTTAGTAATTATGGCAAGGCTCATGTATAAAGGCCATGAGCCTAAGAAAAAGCCCAATAAGAAAGGAAGGGACTAGATATGTTGCCCTATCTCCCTTCCCCTATAAATAGACTTGTAAATGTTCTTTTGAAGGTTGGTTGTTCACTCTTAATACATATCTACACATAACATTTCTCCATATATCATACGTGTGTGTTTGTGTGTGTTCATCGGATCATCTCTACCTTTATTTCTTACATATTGATCCTTGTGTTAACTTATGGTGACCTAACAGTGGTATCATACGCCATCTAGTTGGGTGAAACGGTTGTATTTTGAAGTTTGTACTTGTACGCGTAAGGTTGGCTTGTTCTTCATCTTTCTCACGCATAAAACTTTGATTTTTACACTTTAAAACTCAAGATTCTTATGGGTTAAGGTTTATATAGTGTTAAGGATTCTAGTTTTTGCAAAAAGTTTCAACCTTTACGTGTTTTACATAGTTTTCAGACTCGTTTTTATGTGAAAAGTTTCTTTTAATGCTGAAAAATCTAAAGGTCCACTAGGCAGAACCAAGCCTCTACCGGCCTGGGTCCCCAAGAGAAACTAATTTCTCTTTTCAGTGCAGGAACATCCTTATTTGAATATGGGAGATAAAGGAACCTTTGATAGTGGATGTTCTGGACAGATGACTGGTAACAAGGATCACTTGGAGGAGCTTGAGGAAGTTCAAGGAGTTTCTGTTACCTTTGGAGGAAGCATAGGCTAATCTATGCATAGTTAGATTTTTATGGCAGTATTATGAACAATTGTGTGTTGGTGTGATTTGGTGGTTTTGTGGACATCTTTTGATTTCTGTGTTTGCTACAATATCTTTGGTGTGCTTGAACAAGTTTATTTGGTTTTTTCATGAATTAATTCTGGTGGTTTTGAGTTAATTCTGCTTGTTAGTTCAGCATATTGTATTTATCTTGGTTTTAGACTAATTTTTCAGGAAAATGCAATATCTATAAAAGATAGGGGAGATATGGAAGCTATACTAATAGAAGTGCTACTATTTAGAGTTAAAACTGGTGATGTCATACTTAGGTCTGGTTGACTATTTTAAGTCTGGTAGTGCAAAAATATTATTTGTTAGTCCATATTTTCAGAGAAATACAATATGTCAGCCCCACTCCTACACTTAGGATTCACAAAGATCACTCTAAAGCCAATATAATTGGTGATCCTACATCAGCTGTTCAGACAAGGAGTAAAGTTCAAAATTTTTCTGGAACTCATGCACTAATTGGTCATATGCGGAAGCAGCAAAGAAACAACCACAAAGATTATCAACATTGTCTGTTTGCTTGCTTCTTATCTCAGGAAGAACCCTTGACTGTTGCTAAAGCTTTAACTGATGAAAGTTGGATAGAAGCAATGCAAGAAGAGTTATTGGAATTTGAATTGCAGAAGGTATGGGTTCTTGTAGATTTACCTGATGGAGCTAAGGTAATAGTTACAAAGTGGGTTTTCAGAAATAAAAAGGATGAAAGAGGTGTGGTTGTTAGAAATAAGGCTAGATTGGTGGCACAAGGGTATAGACAGGAGGAAGGGATAGACTATGATGAGATTTTCGCTCATATAGCTAGAATTGAAGCCATCAGGTTATTTTTGGCCTATGCATCATATATGGGGTTTATAGTCTATCAAATGGATGTTAAGAGTGCATTTCTATATGGCACTATTGATGAGGAGGTTTATGTTGCTCAACTTCCTTGTTTTGTTGATCCAGCTCATCCTAGGAGGGTTTATAAAGTCATCAAAGCATTGTATGGACTTCATCAAGCTCCCAGAGCTTGGTATGCTACACTCTCCAACTTCCTTGAGCAGAATGGCTACAAAAGGGGCACAACTGACAAGACCATATTCATTAAAAAGGATAGGAAGGATATCATGCTTGTGCAGGTGTATGTTGATGATATCATTTTTGGCTCTACAAGAAGATCTTGGTGTGACGATTTTGAGGCTTTGATGAAATGCAAATTCCAGATGAGCTCTATGGGAGAGCTCACCTTCTTTTTAGGACTACAGGTCAAACATAAGTCAGATGGGTTATTCATTTCTCAGGACAAGTATGTTGCAGATATGTTGAAAAAGTTTGATTTGGTAAAAGTGAAATCTGCTGTCACACCCATGGAGACCAGGGTGCCCTTAACAAAAGATGAGCAGGCAGCTGATGTGGATGTCAGATTGTACAGATCCATGATTGGATCTTTGATGTATCTAACAGCCTCTAGGCCTGATATTATGTATGCTGTGTGTGTTTGTTCTCGTTTTCAGGTTACTCCAAAGACTTCACATCTTCATGCTGTGAAGAGGATTTTCAGATATCTTAAGGGTAAACCCAATTTGGGCTTATGGTATCCTAGAGAGTCATCTTTTGACCTGGAAGCTTTTTCCTATAGTGATTATGCTGGGGCCAGTATGGACAAGAAATCCACAACAGGAGGTTGTCAATTTCTTGGAAGAAGATTGATTTCTTGGCAGTGCAAGAAGCATACAATTGTAGCTACCTCCACAACTGAAGCTGAATATGTAGATGCTGCAAATTGTTGTGGGCAAGTGATTTGGATCCAAAATCGGATGTTGGATTATGGGTTAAACTTAATGAAGACCACAATCAACATTGATAATGAAAGCACTATCTGTATTGTTAAGAACCCAGTCTATCATTCTAAGACCAAACACATAGAGATTAGGCATCACTTTATAATGGATTGTTATGAGAAGGGTCTTATAAGGGTGGAAAAGATTCATACTGATAATAATGTGGTTGACCTGTTGACCAAAGCGTTTGAAGGACCTAGGTTCAATTTCCTTGTGGTTAACATTGGTATGGTGAACCCATAGCTACATTTAAGGGGAGGTTAAATGTATAGTATGTATAGTTTGATTGGCAGATTTCATAGGGATTTTAGTTCTCGTTGTTAATACTAGTGTCTTGAAGATTCTTCCAAACAGAGGAGGAAAACAGAGTTACATTGAAAGAAAGGATGATGCATGTTATCAGCTTTTGAGGTTAGTTGAACCAAAAGCTCAAGAACAATAATTTTAAGTGTTTGAAGAATTTTCTAAGTGTTGTTGGGCAGGTTTAAAAAGTTGATAAACAAAATGGATTTTGAGGGGTTTCACTTGGTGAAAGTACTTTGTACTGTCACAACAAATGGTTATCAGTTTACCATGTTTAACCCATAGAATAACTGACTAATTCATGAGCAAACGGCTCTGGTAAAGATATCTCAAATCCGTTTATGGCTGACAATGTGCCAAATATTGTATGGTGTTCAACTCACCATATCTGTGTGGATGAAGAGTTGACTAGCCCATAAGATCATGGCTTGTAGTAAAGGCTGTGGAAAACCATGACTAGTCCAAAAGGGTACAGCTTTTGGTAAAGACTAAACAAATCTGTTGATAGCTGCTGGTTTGCTAAAAATCAGATGGTTATCAATGTACGATGGTCTTATATCCCAAAACATTGGCTACTCTAGTAGTGATGGCTAATTGGTAAAGAGACATCAAATCAATTAAATTTTCTATGATTCACCTCTCACTGGTGTTAACTGTTGGGTCCAAAAATTGACCCAATCACCCTGAACAAGATTTGAAAATAAAATAGCCTAACTCACTAAATAAATAGTGAGTGACTCACTGATAAATAAATCAGTGTGTGTTGTTTAGTGCTCTTTACTTACTGATACAGTGTCAGTAAGTAAAATATATGAGCTACAAACAACACCAGTGACACTGAGATTTGAAAAATGTCTCAGTGATCCTGAAGACGATATCTCTACATACAGACTGGAAAATATTGGTGGTAACTTCCAAGAGAAGAAGTCAAACAAGTACAAGACATTACCAAAGAAGTGAGAATATTAGTTATGACAACTTCAAAAGAATGGTTGGTGCTTTTCTAAAAGAGGAAGATGAAGATGGACCACATGATGGATGACATCTCACCTACCACCACATGTCTTTGTATCTTTTCCTATATATGTCTGTTATTGTAATAGAGATAGGTATGCATCCTAAAAAAACACAATACATATTATTAGTTGATAGGATCATCCTGTCATTGAAATACAAGCATAGCTTGGATCAATGAGAGTTTATTTGTCATTCAATGGGGATAATATACCGAGATTATCCCCGAAAAAAGTTGAGGATGTTATCATGTAGTCTAGTTGGTATTGAGAAATCTTATAACAATTGTTCATCTTTATTAATGAAGTTGTTATTTATTTTATCAAGATTTACTCAATTCTTTGGACAAACAAGTGGTATCAGAGCGGGTGGATTATGCTCATGATCCAGATCCATTCATGCCTACTGATAACATTCTTAATAGTAAAAAAAATCAAGTGTGAAACCTTCAAAAACTGCTACTGTAATAGCAATTTTTGAGGGGGAGAAAGACACTGATATTGACTAAATGACAAAAAAACACAACCCAAAAATCCCACTGATTGAAATAATCAGTCAAAAAGTAACACTTACCCACCACTCATTTTTCATCCATACACACACACACACACACACACACACAAACCCCATATCCAGATCTTAAAAAAAATCGTGTTTATCAATTTATACACACACAAACAGATCCAACAAAAACCTTATCATCAAAAAAACACGCCATAACTCTTGATCTTTCATACAAAACCAAAACCCAGATTCGTTACAATAAAAAAAACATCACAAACAAAAAAACACACCTCAATTACCATCATCAACATACACAAAAATCATCAATATCAAAATCTCACCATTCTCGATCAAAAAAGGATTTGCTCACACGAATCTGCTACAATCAAGAACTTCATACCAAAAACCAATTCACATCCATCGATAAAAATTAAACCATCACAATCACCGAAAATCACAACCAACATCAGAAACCGCAGCGACAACAGATGGTATAATGGTTTCGCCTTTTATGATGATATAAATATTTTGTTGGGATTGCTAGTTGTTGAGGTTGATAAAAGAATGTGTTAATGGGTTTGTTCAGTCTTGATATTAACTGAAATGGCAAAGGGCGGTTTGAATCAGGATTTGTAGTTGTTTTGTGGATTCGCTGATGGGATGGACTTGTTGTCGTTTCTAGGAATAATAATGGTTAGAGGTTAGTGTAAGGTTGCTATCTCTTGGTCGTTGACTAGTGATCAGATAGATGAGATAAGGGCTTAGATAGATTGTGTGGATTTTGCAACATCAGGGGATGATAACGAAGTCAGTGAGAGATCAATCAGAGGATATCATCATCAGGAACTGAAATATGTTCAGTGTGTTTTGAGGTGCTGAGATACTTATAAGTATCAGTGGAATCAAAGTGGATATTAGTGATTATATCCAACCCGAAACTAAACCCTCAAAACTAACCCCCAAAACCTGAACCCCTACCCACTGAATGCTACAATCAGAACCCTTAGTACCAAAACCCCTGACCAGGTCATTGAAACCCATAACCTGAACCCAAGAACGATCCAAACCTAAACCAAAGGAGTACCTGAGTATTAAGTGCCTGAAACCAATATGACTTAATGTTATTCAAGTCCCTAAAACCCGACTCCCTGAGAAGTCTTTGAAGAGTCTCAACCCGGGACAGACTAATGGTGTCCCTGATAAGTATCAGGGAATGGACGAGAAGTGTACCTCATAGACCGATAAGAATGAAGCATCAGGGAGTTGTAAGAATCAGGGAAAGGAGTGAATCAGGCGAGACAATGAGCATCAGGGAGTGGTAAACGAATCATGCTCTAAAGAAATCAGGCTCATAAAACCAGAACCTGAGAATGACTCACTGAACCTGAAACCCAAGTCCCTGAACTCTTGCATACTCTGAAACCAAATGTGTCTATGAATATAGAATTCAGAGCCTGAGGAACACATGAACCTGAGTTCCTGAATATGGTTGCAAGTCTTTATGTTGTTCAAGATCATGAAATGGAAGAGCTTCTGAACTTATTGTGTTTGAATAAGGGGATAGGCAGGCTGTGCTTATTAAGCTTGTCTTTAGGGTGTGTTGAAAATCATAAGTTGGTATCTTCAGGTTGAACCTAACTCAGGCAGTGTGAAGGCTGAATATGAGTCTTTCGGGTTGAACCCAAAGTGTGAAACACTAGTGTGACTCTAAACCTGTGGTTACTTGAAACAAAACTTGACTCACCCTCGTTAATGAAAATAGTTATCATAGACTGAAGTGAATTGACTTGTATCAGGTGGTAATAATCATGGTGTGGGTTGGTTAATGATTCGGGTCAGTTGCGGATGGGATTATCGAGTGATATAAAGATTATTAAGGATGAGTACCTGAATGACTCGCAATAGCCTAGGCTTGTGACTCGGGGAGTTTTTCATTGTATCAATCACTTGATAATAGAGATTCAATGAATAGAAAATATCCTAAGTGTTTAATCCCTTAAACATTAACAAGTCACTGAGCACATAGTCTCTCAGTGAGCTATCTTCAGGATACTCAGTAAGAGACAAAGAAGAAGTCTCTCCACTTAGTAAGGCTGAACTTAAGGGGTGAAGACTGAGTCAAGAAGAAGATGGTTGATTCAGTGAGTGATGAAAATAACTCACTGAATCCCGAAACTCCTCACCAGCTACTAACACTGAAGATAAACTAAAGACTGAAGACTGAAGGCTATGAAGACTGAAGAATGAGCAGGACAAGGCGGGATAAGTTTGAATAGATAAGATGATGTCCTTATCAACCAAATTCAAACTTTCCCTGAATCGTTAACTATCAGGCTCAGTGTCATCACTGACAAGAAGAAATCAGTCTTGTCACTTACCCAATATAGCCAATGTAAACAGAGACAAAATACATCAGTATTTTGTCTTCTGTAACCTGTCAGTTTGTCCTCTAGGATAGAGTCAAAACCACACTTGTATAAATAGCATAAGAGACGGAGTGGAAGAACTTTAAGCTTGTGTATTAATTGTAAAACACACACACAAGCCATCTTCCACTCCTCCAAATACAACTATGTCCCTAAAATAGCTCAGTGGTTCCTTTGTAGTTGTGCTCAGACTTAGCCTGATCTTAGTGAAGAGATACCATACTTTGTCATTTCAATCCCAAGTACTATTCCGGAAGTACTTGGGTAATGTATTCTTTTTTATTTGTTTCTAATAATAAATATATAAGTTGAAAATTATTTAGTGTGTTTTTACTTACATTATTTCAGTCATAATTCACAATCAGTTGGTTTATTGTCTTAACTGTTTTTATACGATTGTGAATCGGGAACAACATTAACACACCTGGAAGTGATGAGAATAGTATGAAACTTTCATGTTGTGATGTACAGATAGTCACAGTTGATGAAAAGATCACGGAGTGCTAAATGTTTATTGATCCAATGCTGCACAGAACTTATAATGAAGATCATCTCAAGGATGCAGCTTAAAGATAATTCCAAGATCCTCAAGAATTTAAAGGAACTTGAAGTTCACAAGTGAAGATTAAGTTAGGGAGGATTGTTGGGAATTATATTTTTTAAAACAGATTTAAGTATGTTTAAGTCTTTTCTGTGTTAAGTCTGGTAGTTTTAGTAGTTAAGTCTGGTAGACCAGACTTAAGTCTGTTGGTAGTTAAGTCTGCCAGTACTAAAGATGTTAAGTCTAGTAGAACAAATAGTCGTGATTTAAGTCTGTTTATGTCTAAAGCAGAATAGTTTGTTAGAGTTATATTATGTATAGAAATGTACGAGTAGAGATACTTTAGGAGAAGATATCTTTACCCTTCTACAAGTTTGTTAGTCAATTAGAATTTCCTTGGTGTATAAAAGGATTCCTAAGGTGTTAGGTTAATGTACGAGTTGTAAGCATTAGCCTTTGAGCAAATTAATAGAAAATACGAAGTTAGTAATTCTTGTGTTCTTCATACTTTGTGTGTTAAGATTCCGCATTAACACATCAAGCTTTTACAAAGAGTTATTCATATAGTAAATTGAATTTATTCAAGTTTACTATTAGTCATTCAAGGCTACTTAGATCCATAAACTTTTGGACCTACATTTTTCTTAAAAAGACAAACTTAGTCTCTTTTCCTGGTAAGAAGAGTGAGACTTATTCCTATCTTTTCTCCTTAGTTGACAAACTAAGATAGGATTACAAACTATTAAACTCAGTGATGATCTTAAATTATCCTTTTGTGGTCTATAAATTATTGAAAGATAGAATATTTTGCGTAACTAGAAAACCTTCTATTTATAGCTACCAAAATAAATGACATCCTGCGCTTATCACGATGTATGAGTTTAAACCACAAAGAGTAAAGAAATTACTAGAATATTTGCTAGGTAATTTTCTTGGACTCTTATTATTCCTAAAGTGCTAAATACCCTTGAGGCTATGTAGACAATAAAGGAGGAATTGCATGCTAAAGATTCAAGTTAATTGAATGTAAGAATGGCTGGTCCATTATCTATATAAGTAGAACTTCATATACTTTGTTCAATACCTAAGTACATTGTTACTCGTAGGCATTCGAAGAGAATAGGAAAGTGTATACAATTGCTATATGCTTTCTACTGGAAATGTAACACTTACAATGTTGAAAAATCCAGTGGGAGCAATTTTATTTTATTACTGAAATAACATTCTTGTAATGTTGTCAATTTTAGTGGGAGCTATGGGATTTATTTCCTTGTTAGTCACCCATATCATTTCAAACTTGCTTTGAAATAATTTATTACGTTCCGAATATGAACGACCATTGCTTAAAAGAAAATTGCATTTTATTTTATAAGGTAACACATTGCCTTTCTGCTATCGTTCTTTGAAGCGTTATCTATAGAATAATAATCCACAATTTCTTATTAAAGGTTATGGTTCTAAAACTACTTCTGATATCTATGACATTATCATATCGTTTGAAAAATCAATCATGTGTTGTTTGTTTTCATAATATGATGTTGTACCTTACACAAGTGGGAGAAATCTCAAAGTGTGTGCAAGGAACAACAATATTATTGGTATCTCTTGACCGCAAGGTAAGAAAACTAATAAATCTACTAGGACTTAAACACGCTAGATGTTTATTGCCCTACTACATGTAAACAAGAATTCTACTAGGACTTAAACACGTGAGATGTTTATTGTCCTATTACATTCTAATAATGATTCTACTAGGACTTGAACATGCAAGATGTTTGTTGCCCTACTACATTCAAATGTCATGATATAGTGTGAAGATACTTCAACACTTGACTACATGTTTTAGTCAACATAATTATGGTTATATGCTAATGATCATAATTCTGAAGTATAAAATTAACTTGAAAATACTATAGAACTCAAGACTTTGCGTTCGTGATTATTTTTGTTAGTATAATTATGCTTACATGTTAAGACATAATTATAAAGTCCTTGAATTAATCAATGACTTATAAGATAAAGTATATATATTAAAATTATTATGTCTTCTAGTTAACACATAAACATAAGGCATTTGAATTATTCAAAGACTTATAATGTATTATTGAAATGTTCTGTTTTCTTTTAAACACGTGAACATATAATTCTTGAACAGTTTTGTCTTCTTGTGAACACGTGAACATAAGGTTCTTGTATTGTTCAATGAATATACATTATTGCATGCACTTGGTTCGTAAATACTTTATAAGCAATTTGGCTTGACCCAATTGACAAGTATTTTGGTCCAAAGAGAATTAGGTTATCCATGGAATTCTGGTATAGTTTTACAATTCTAATACGCATAGAATACCATTTCATTATGGTATGTCTAATGTGTTTGATCAAACCTTATTCATATTGTTTGGTTCATGATAGCTTTAATTGCTCTACTTCCAAAACATATCAAGATTAGAAAATTGCGTGTGTCATGGATACACTCAATATAGTTCAAACCTAGAAGGTATTCAAGACAATCTATAACTGGACACCCTAATTCATTAGGGATTTTAGGTTTTCCACTCAAACCAATTGAATCCTAAATCCTTTTAGTTTTTTGATTATTCTACATTTTCTAGCTTGAAGATTGTAGTTTTGGTGTTCGTCCTAGCTTGACGAAACACAAAACTGTTGCTAGAACTTTTGGTTACAGAGTGATACTAAATTAGAGTTTTTCTATAAACCCTAGTTTGAGTTGTTGGAAGGAATTCCATTATGTCTTGATTTAAGTTCTGAATTTGTTAAAATCTTATGAAGCATTTTATTAACAAATCTAGAGATGAGAACTTAAAATGTATTTTGTGGTTCCTCATAAAGAACAATTTACTGTTGCTTAAATACTTAGTATTTAGAGAATTTTCTCTACTTACAAAAGTAAGTAGGAGTATATACATATCTCAAAGTTTTTGAGAACAAAATACTTAACCTTCTAAAATCTACTTATTAATGTCATACTAAGGTTAAACATGAAAATGTCGACCGAAGTATAATGATTACTCTCATTCATAAATCCGCAAGGATGCCTCATCACTTGAGTGATATTTTTAATATCAATGCTGAGGGATATAAGTTAGAAGATTATTGTAAATCAGCTAACTACTAAAATACATTGTCACATCTTGAATCTGATAAATATTTTAGAACTATGAATGATAAGATGCAGTCCTTACAAGGAAAATCAAGTTTTGAGCTTGATTGTTATTTCGCCTAACAGTTAACCTATGAGGTTGGAACGAGTTTCTTTTGAAGAAAGACTCACAAGGATAAAATTTTATACATATTAATGCATGTCATTTAATAAGAAGTTTTTAACCATACTTAAGCAATTGACTGCGATTAAATTTTCTTATATAATACACGCATTAATTATATAAAGATAACTAATTGTCATACTTGATTCCTTTTATATGGAATATGGAAATTACGATTTTATAACTCTTTCTTTATGATTATCTTTTGCGATGACAGTGTGTAATCAAAAGGGTTATGAATTTATATTATCTTTATGTAGTATACAAAATTTAAGCAATCCATGTTTTGGATTGAATTATGTATCTAGGAGCTGAGATTTTGGATTTAATTACAATATGATTCTGAATGAACTAAGATAACTCTTGAGTACATCTGACATTGAGTGGGAGCATTGTGTTTATCCTTAAAATTTACATGTTAAAGATATCATTCCAATTAAGCTAGATATTGATCCTTAAGCTTGGAATGAGACTTCGCTTGGAATTTAAGGAATAAAATAAACAACCTTGAAATATATGTTTATATGGAATAAACAAATGCGGAATATTAAGTCTGACACAAATGCAATATATCATTCAAGCAAGTCTTAAATGGTATATTTCACTTGGAATAATTTATTACATGGATGAAAACCTTATATTTTACTAAGGATTCATCATATATATATTATATTGTGTATATGACTAGTTGTTGCTTTTGTACAAGATGAGCTGACAAAAACAATATCTAATTGAGAGTGTTTAGATAATTGTTAATATAGATGTTTACAGATTATAAAGTATAGTGTTGTATAAGTACAAATGATGCTAGAGAATTATTAATACTAGTTGTAGTAAGATTTCATCTTTTATGATAAATCTGCTTACTAGTTATGCTCAACATAGAGCATTGTTGCATTATACATTAAGGAATGAGAATACTTTACATTTTTAGAAACTGTAAAGATGACTGTCAGTACGTCGTTGATTTCTAATACCTCATGCAAGGTAGGGCGACATCTCCATACTATAACTCTTGCAATAGTATGAGCATATGAGATAAGACATTCATCTTATATTTCAAATCCCTCGCTATATGTGAAATTTGAAACATGTATTCGGAAAGTTTACTCAGATGACTATTTAGTTTTTCTCTTAAAGAAAGGTTGATAATGTTAGAAACATTAGGCTTCAACTTACTAAATGAGTTTCATGCATATCTGTTTTAGTATTTGGATAATTGGGATTGAAAGATAATTTTTACTTTATAATGAATAAAGATACTTGGTATTTGTTATTCATTCATATAATAATTGTTATCCTATATTTGCATGTTTAACCCTTGAATGATTTTATTGTTCTAAATATGTCCATTGTCGGTTAACAATATGGGAATATTGTTATGTAAGGCAAATGTGAGTGTTGGTTATATTCTAACGAGAACGTGGATTGTTCCCGCCAAACTCATGTGTATTCACAAGGGATGCATATTGGATACCCCAACTTTCAAATATTTACTTTTGGATCCTTGTCATAAGTAAAATATTAAAAATGGTTTGTTAAAATCGTCCTTAGACTTGAGATGCAAGCAAGTTTTGTTATGTGTGAATATTACTTTTTGTAAGTATACGCAAAACGCTATCTGAATAAGGTAGTTATAAAGGCTATATTTCGGAGTGATGTGAAGCAGCATCCACAACACTTGTAGTCAATAAAGGATTTGTTACTCCACTTGATATGTGCAGAAAGATACCATGGGCCCTCTCCAGAATTAATCAGATAATTGTTCAGCCGAACTCATAGGGTAATGCAAGATGATACTTGATTACTTTTGGTATATCTGATTAAATTCTCTAACGAGATTCTAAATGGTTAAACTATATGGAATGAGTTAGGATCCATATCCATGGTTTAACGGTATCTATAACAAATGATGATTAAAAGCAATACATTAATAACAATGCTACTGAGAAACTTTTATGAAACTATTCTCTCAGACACTTTTTGTTAAAAAGTGAGTGAGAGCGTTGCTAGGCGTTTCCGTCGTTAGTTTTGTGTGTCATTTGACACTCCAACTCCCAAGTGGGAGCTGTTGGATTGTGGGAGTTCAAAACACGCGTAAACGCTAAAAGTGTGTGAGCCTATGGGGGCACACACGATAAACATGAGTGTACGTGTCGAACATATATTTATACTTGAATTATATTACCCGATATGCATGCAACTTGACCCGTTTTCATTAAACGACCCATGGACAGTTTTCATGGACTTGGGTCGAATTTGAAGCAGCCTTGGGCCTTGAGCTTCTAACTGATCGGGCAAGTAAATGGGAGGGTTGCTAGGGCTTGCAACTTGTCGACCAAGACAAGACCCAAGGACAAAGGGTCGTTTGTTTTGACTATAAAACAAAATGAATCCTTGATGAGTGTGTAAATACTCATCATTTTTGGTCAAATCTGAACTGCAAAACATTTAAAAATGCTCAGAAATGCATCTAAATACTGAAAATATCTCAAAATTGTATTTTATATGTCTCAGATGCAAAATGTTTAAAATCAGATGAAAAATGAGCTAAGTTTGCATAATTGGCAGTTTTAGTCCCCCAAGTTTCAAAAGTTGTCAGAAATAGTCCCTGAGCACTTATTTTAAAAGAAAAGTCACCAAAGGTCCTTTTGAAATCATAACTTGTCATAATTAGTCCTTTGGTGAAAAATTTCAAAAGTTTTGAGAAATTACAAGTTTGGTCCTTCAAGTTTCAAAAATTGGCAAAAATAGTCCTTGGAAGTTTGAAAATGTCTATTATGGTCCTTGTACTATTGAAACTTGTCATAATTGGTCCCTTGGAATAACTTTGAAAATGTGGCAGTTTTGGTCCCTCAAATATCAGAAATTACAAAATGGTCCTTGTTATTAATACTAAACCAAGCCTTTGGACCTTTGAACCCCTTCCAATAAGCCTTGACCCCTGCCATATTCCCATTGACCCCCCCTTTGTGAACCCCGTCCACTATTATTACCCCAAGTCAAACCCCGGTCAAACCACTCACACCCTTCCCTCCTTTTTCTTCCTTCTCCACCTGCTGCCCTGCAACACTCCACATACCATGCCTCCAGCTCAACCTTCACCTCCCTTATCACTCCACCTCCACCAAACAACAAAAAGCATTAAATGCTCCCCCCTCCTTGCACTCAATCCCTCTCCCCTGGCATATATCACTTTCCCGCCAAAAAAGCCATCAATGGCTATAAACCACTAAAGTGATCCAATGGCTGTGAAAACAAGTGGGATTTGCTCAGAAACCAAGTGGGAGCAATTTTGGTGTATAAAAAGAAGAAAGAGAAGGAGAGACAAGAGTAGTCTTTAGTTTTTAGTTTCCATGTATGTCGTTTTTATTGTTTAAGTCTTAATTAAGTTCTAAATTGTACTTTCAATCTTCCTTGTATTAAACTCAAGCATTTATATCAGTTGTAACTAATTTTCAGTAGTAATTCAAAGTTTGGTTAAGTTTCTTATTTTTAAGTTTTCTTCTACTTATGCAGTTTTAAAAATGATCTCATACTCAAGCTCCAAGTAGCTTATTCTTAACTCAAATAAGCTCACTTAAGCTGTCCATAGCTTTGAGTAAGCTTATAATTCATTTTTAAGCATAATTGCATTTGGTCAACGAAAGTCAACCTGTGAGAAAATCTTGGTTAAGCAACTATGGGAATGGAAATTGGATGATGCAGAGTTGATTTGGGTTGGAATTGAGCATTGATTTTGATTGGTTATGGGTTAAAATAGTGATTCATGGTCCAAAGTTGCATCCACAGTGGCAGGACAGTTGTGAGTGCATTTCCATTTCCATTGTATAATCTGTAGTGTAGAAATAATTGTAGTGTTTGACTATTTGTTGAAATCAGCTTATCTAAGATTAATGTCATTTGTTTGTGTACTGTTGGAACATTAGATTATTGCAGTCACTAGTTGTTAAGTCTGCACATTAATCTACCTTATCTGCATATATAGCATATTTTAGAAATGATAGTTATAGTTGATGTACTTGCATGATTTAGGTGTTTTAATGATATTAGGACCTAAATTTGTGGGAATCATGGTTTAAATCTGAATTTGGTAGTTAAAACTTGCCTATCAGTTAGATTTGGGTGTGTTTGGTTTAGGTAGCTAATCAGTGCTTGAGGATTGGTATTTGGTTAAGAGCAGTCAATATAGTCTCATTAAGGACTATCTCACTCATTCCAGTCATTAGTTGCATATGTTTACAACCTAAAGTCAAAATTCACTTTAATTCGTTCATAACTGCACATCAGTTAGATGCAGTTTTTCATAGCTTGCATTTTAGGATTAGGATCATTAAAGTTAGTCTAATTTGGTCATATTTCATCATTCAACATCACTTATCACCAGTAGGATTGAATCAAATCTCAGTTTAGTCAACTTTTCAATTCTGTGTCAAAAGTCAAAATAGTGAAAAACTCAGTTTTCACCTAACTTGGCTGATTTTTCATGAGTTCATTTCTGGTCAAAAGTAAGTGAGTTTTTGGTAGATTAAACTTCAACTGGTGGTTATTCAAAATACCATTTTAGTTAAATTTTTGGGAATTTTTATTAAGCTCAAATCAGTCTCTCTTTTGGACTTGAATTCCCCTGTGCACATGCTCATTGTTAACTGAGTGTGCACAGGTTTGTGTTAGGCTCACAACAAGCTCATTTGAGCTCATCTCAGGCTCAATTTTGGTTTTTAAGTAGCTAGCCAGGTCTACTTTAGGTTCCAACTTCTGGTTTTCTGATTCAGCTTATTAATAAGCAGTTGCATAAGCTGAAAGTTAGCACCTCAAAACTGATTTTTACTTGTTTGATTTTGGGCTCATAAGCTTATAGCTGGTTAGCTTGAGGTTCTGAGTAGCTGGAACAAGTTGTTTTCACTTAGTTATAGCTTAATCTAGCTTCTGCTTTCATTTGGTAGTCTTTAGTGCTTATTTGCTTATTTTTAGTGCTTATTCATAAGCAGTTTGCACTGCAGCTTCATAATCCTTCACATAAGCCATTGTTTTTATATTTTTCTTAGATTTATAATATTAATTTAGACTTTTCCTGAATTTTTCAGATTTTTCTAGTTCTGTTTGCTATTTTTCTTTATTTTAATCAGGTTTTAGTACTTTTTAATTAGCTTTTAATACAATTAATTCAGAAAAGCTTCAAAAAAATAAGTTTTCAATTTTCATAGATTAAGATAAATATAAAAAGCAAAAAAATAAATTTTCCAGATTTTTCTTAGTTAAATTTGTAATTTTTAGCCATTTAATTAGTTTTAAATAGTTTTTAAATCATAGAAATTAGAATATAAATTAGAAAAATACAAAATTAGTTTTGAAAATTCTCTTTAGTTATTTTAGATTTTTCTAAGTCATAATTTCACCTTTCTAGCTTTATTTCATATTTTCTTATATTTTAGGGTATTATTAAATAGGTAAAAATAGTTTTTAATTAATAATAATTAAATAAATAGTCATAAAAATAATTTTCTTTTTCTCAAAATTTTCTCTTATCATTAGGTTTGTAAAAATTTCATTTTTATATTTTTTTAGGATTAATTCTGTTTCAATTTCACATTTTCTTTTGTACGTTACGTAGTTTTTAATTTAAATTTATAAAAGAAAAATCAAGAAAACATCATTTTAAAAATAGTGATAGCGTTTATTTAATATAATTTATCTTTTTAATTTTCTTTAATTTGCATTTAAGCCCCTGTAATTTATAAACTTTTTCTTTAGGTATAATTATTCATAATCACAAACCTTTTCCCGTTCAATATCATCCGATCACTATACGTTTGATTATTCAGTCGCACAGCTCGTTGGGACTTAACGATCTAGGGAAACACTAAACTCCTCTTGATCTTCATTGCATTGTTTCTGAGCTGTTTGAAGTTTATTACGGTTGACCATTCACAAGTGGTTAGCTTGTGTGATAAACTTGACGGTTTGGACCCGATCAATCCTACACTCCATGTTGCTTGAGATATGACTTACATATATCCCTAAACATCAATCTCAACCGATCCTGTTTTACACAGCTTAAGCTCTAGTCGATTAGTTCCTAAGTCGATTAGGGTTCTTGGTTATTTTAATTCCTAAACTTGCATCAATCTCTTTTGATTCAAGTGTTTAGGTTTGATTGTTTAGTGATTAGTTGTTCCTGTTTCTCCTGGTCGACAGCAGCTATAACAAACAGAAGGTTTTATGTTTTTGTCGTGAGGTCTTTTCTCGGACAACAAGCAGGTGGATATCGGACCTTTTGTCCGATATCGGGTAACAAAGGGGAAACAGCTTCTTGGCTGATTTTGTGTTCTCGGACAGAAAAGAAGACAACGTCTTGGATATTTTCTTGTTCGTGTGATATTCAAGTGATTCAATTGTTGATTGGTTTTATACGTTCTCGACTAGCTCATTATCCAACGTATTCGGTTATCGTGTTTGTGTGTGATACTCGTAGAGGTATCTGCGTTAGATACATGGGTTTTATATTTGTATTCTTGTTTGTTCACTTGCGTGCATTAATCGCCAAAGGTTAGTTTCATAATTTACCTTTTATTCAATTATTGTTTATTAATACGTGTTAACCTAATTGCGATAACTAGATCTAAATTCGTTGCATACTCGTATGCGTTACTTGTTTAACGTAGTTCTAAGATCCCAACAGGCTCAAGCCGATTGATTAGCATTTTTCTCAGTGTTTAATGCTTGCAATAACCGGTTTGCATTACACATATGTATTAAGACAATTTTCAGATTTTGCTTGTTTTGAAATTCATCCCCAATCCTGTTATGATAGGCTTTGTGATAATTGTTGTACTATTAATAATCAAAACTTAGTTCTTCTTTTTGAACAAGTTTTTATCTTAGTTTAGTAATGCAAAGAGTAAACTATTGTTTTAGTGATGTTAGTATTGGTTGGATCTGTATGTTCTGGTACTTGCATTTGGATTATTTATCTGATCAATTTCTTCACTTGATCGTAAGCTAGAGAAATTGTCGAATATGAACATTAAACACAAGCTTGTCCTCCTAATTTTTCAAACAAAAGGTGTGTGATTCGACGGAATACTTGTCTCTTGCACCCCATTGAGTACCATATTATACCTTTACCGATTACGATAGTAGTAATTACAATTTGTTTTTCTGTACTATTACCATATATATCAATCATGTTTGACTATATATAGTTAGTGACATATTATAAACTTGAGCTAGCAAGGGTGCTTAAGGAACATGAAGTGTTGAGTACAATTTATGAAATTAACAATGCATGCATTACAGAATGACAGAGGGTTTAGAGGGATTAATTAAGTGTTGTTAAACATTTTGAAGGATAAGAGCATCTTTTTGGAGACTTAAATGAACATGGGGATTGACATCACATTATGATCTGTTTGGTGATTATCATGAGGCTTTTTGTTTTTTTAATGTGTTTTAGAGAGACAAGAACACGAAGCTTTTGAAGATATGAAGAAGAACAATGGGAATAACAATCTCCATGAGACAAGGGAGTAAGGAACTTCTCTTCTTCCAACGCAACCTTGATTTTCTTTCCTTAATTAATTACTTTACTATGTACTCGTATATCAATAAACAAATGTTTTTGTTACAGTAAAACATTCAAATTACTTTTATTTTCTTTATAAATTTGATAATTGGATAGGAGTTTACTTATTATAACGTTTTATCATTTACTTATGTAATAAAAATGTGAACCACTCGACAGTGCCAATTAGGACTAGTGACGATTTCATGATCCACAGATTATTCATATGGTTTATCAAAAAATAACACCGACCATCGTTGTCGGATACTAGCTATCAGATGTCGAACTCTTTAGGTTTCTAATTAATAAAGAGATGATGTTTTATAATTTTTATTGTCAAACTATATCACAAAAATCATACCTTTAAATTAAATGATCATTTTTGCACTTTGCTCTATAGAACAAGAAGATACGTAAGTGCATGTGACAAAGCGGGAGCTGATGAAACATGTAGCATAAGTTAATAACCTTAATTCATTATTAAATACGTAAAGATTATACCACAGATTATACCACCTGGACTCTAATCCAAATTCTTTTTTTACGGACCATTTTCCAATAACGCTTGGGTTTGGAACTGGAACAGGCAAAATATAGGAAGCCGAAATGTTGAGGCTCTTGATGTTATGATATCAAAAGATAGGGCATGTTTCTTTTAACAACGGTCCTAACATTTGGTCATGGAAAATCTCTGTTGATGATACTTTTTCGGTCCAAGCCACGAGATCTCACATTGACAACTGCTTGCTTCCATCGCTTCATCCTAGTTCCAGCTGGTCTAAGTTTCTTCCTCGTAAGGTAAATGTTTTCCTTTGGCGGCTTATCTTGGATAAGCTTCCGAATCGTTTAAATCTTTCTTTGCGAGGGATCGAAATTACTTCTATTGCTTGCCCTTCATGCAATGTTGCTATGGAGACTAATGAGCATGTTTTCTTCGATTGTGATACGGCTTCTAGCGTTCGGCGTCTTGTTCGCACGTGGTCAGACACTAACATGCCATCCTTCTCCTCTAGTTCTGATTGGTTACATTGGTTCGAGAACTGGAGAGCTTCTAAAGTTTCTAAAGACCGTATGTATGTCATTTCAGCAGCTACTTTGTGGGTCTTATGGAGGTTCCGTAATAGCGTTATCTTTAATGATCATCCGATGAGGAAAAGTGATATTTTTGATAATATCTATATTTTTTCATTTTCTTGGCTTAAGAATAGAGGTAGTATAGTTAGTTGTTGGAAGTTGGAACTCTTGGCTTAATTTTTCTTAGTATTTTTTCTTCTAGCTTCTTGCTAGAGAGTTTTTGGTTTTAATTCAATCATCGTTCAAAAAAAATATATATTTAAAGAAATAGAGTGGACAAAAATTATCATTCATGTATTTCTTCTTAACAAAAATCGATTGTTTCAATTATTTTGTTGTTTTTGACAAATTTATGCTAGGTCAAGAAACAAATTATGATTACAATTATGCAACAAAAAAAGAAAGCATTATTAATTATCTATTCACTCTTGTTTTTCTAGTTAGTTGGCCAGATTAGAGGAAAATAAGAAAACAAGTGGGTAATGATTATTGCCATGAGTTGAGATAATTATAGAGTCAATATTTTCTATTTAAACATAATGAATTAATTTTATACATTTATTTTTTCATAAAAAAAAAATATAAAAAGATTACTTTTCATGTTTATTTAAAAAATAACAATATATTTTACAAACGGTAAATTGTTACTCGACAAAAAATACACCATTACGACGAGTATTTTTTTTTAATTTTTAAGTAAATAGGCACTTCGATATACTTTTGATGAACTTTTTCCTTTTCGAGTTTTGTTTTAATGTTAAAATTTGCGTCTGAAAAAATCACATGTGATTTGTATGTTAGGAATCACGTGTGATTTCATAAATCACATGTGATTTCATAAATCACATGTGATTTCATAAAATTACATGTGATTTTAAATTACAAATCACATTTGATTTTTCTAGATGTAAATTTCAACACTTACAAAAAAAAATCGATTTTTTTTGGGGTTGAAAGTATATAAAATCTAGCCGTCATAATACATCCCATGTTATGTTGATATAGCCATCAATCAACAAAATTTGTCTTTTCAACGTTACTATTTGTTTTACAACCGGGGATCATTTTCGTTTTTCGAAAATAGTTGGTCGCAAAATTGCCGCTCTTACATAAAGGAAAAGCAAGCTATGATGTAAAAAGACACGCAAAAGAGGAAGCCGCAAGCGATAAACGATTATGCCGCCAAATACAATTATTCCTCCGTTCAACACAAACAATAAAGAATATGATAAGAAAAGAAGAAGCGGCTTTCAACATATGTTACAGTTTGTTCGTTCATAAGCCTCCTGTTCAAACTGCGGAAGAGTGTTAGATGACTAGGTTCTCATATTTAATTGTGGGTTTGGGTCCATTAGAGTTAAGGTGTGTATTGCTTGTTCATTAAGTTATGTGTTTATTATAAAAACATAAGCTAGATTATGTAATCACACAAAAACACAATTCAATATTGTTACTCTTTTGGTACTATTCAAATTATATATGTATAAATTAAAAAGTTTCTCCGTTCGTTACGATGTAAATCACATATTCATAGCTTTTCAATATAGAATACATATAGTATTTCACTTCTAGATTAGAGCATTTTATTAATGAATCACATATGATAAAGATCAGATTTGGTAAGAATCACATGTGATATAGATCAAATGTGATTTTATGTGTTTTGTCTAAATTTGACGAATTAACTACTTTAATCTACAACTCAAAATATAATGTGTTATATATGGTTAGAAACTTATGAATGTCTAGCTTCCAATACAGAACGGTTAAACTTTTAGAATTTTGTAAAAAAGGTTATGTTCGTTTTACTACATGTTTTACTACTCAAATATAAAAAGTAGTGTCGAATCATATGTGATTTTTAAACATGTTTAAAAAAAAAAAAAAAAAAAAAAAAGGTGAAAAAAATGGTTGTTTGAAAGTATAGCAATTTGATCGTATATAGATAAATAATTAAATGCTCGTCGTGATCGTATAATTCTTTTTTTATTTAACTATTAACGGTTTAGGAGATATTATTATTATTTTTTTAAAAGAAGATGTGAAATGAGTTTTTTATTTAAAAAAGAATAAATAGCTAAATTATTATTTTTTTAAAAGAAAATGTGAAATGAGTTTTTTATATAAAAAAGAATAAACAGCTAAAATTGATCCTTTGATATGTGAGCAACTTATCGATATATAAGTGGACTCAAACCTTATTTATCCTTTTATAGTCATATGTGCAAAACCTTTTGTGGGCGATAGTTAGGGTGCGTTTGTTTTGTAAGTGGTTTTGGTTTCAGATTCGATGTGAAAGTAAAGTGGGGGAGTGAAAGTTATAGTTCAGCTGCACAAAGTTGCCAAATAATAATTAAATGCTTTTCGTGATCGTACAAATTTTTTTGTTTAATTATTAATGGCTTAGGAGATATTATAGTTTTTCATTTAAAAAAAGATGAAAGTACATTTTTTATTTGATAAAATAATAAATAGCTAAAATTGATCATTTGATGTATACGTGAGTAACTTATCGGTATTACACAAACCTTAGTTATCCTTCTATAGTCATATGTGCAAAACCTTTTGTGGCTAATAGTTACGGTGCGTTTATTTTGG
This sequence comes from Chrysanthemum seticuspe, assembly GCA_019973895.1. NCBI lineage: Eukaryota > Viridiplantae > Streptophyta > Magnoliopsida > Asterales > Asteraceae > Chrysanthemum > Chrysanthemum seticuspe. The sequence continues at coordinate 100,320,327 of BPTQ01000003.1, read as the reverse complement.
TTTTGGATTCGATGTGAAAGTAAAGCGGGGGAGTGAAAGTTATTGTTTTCATGCACAAAGTCACCAAATAATAAAAAATTAAGGTCGCTTTTGAAGTAACTAGCTAGCCAACGTACATGGAATGTATCAAGCTATCTATATATAGATAAGTTGTCATGCACGTGCTTAAGTATAACTAGCTTCCATTAAGTGAGATTTTATGAGAATAATTAAATCAAATCGATTGAGATTCAAAAGGAAGGTACTATGAAGAACCCTTTTTCTAATTAAAAAAATAATAATATTGATCTATGATTAACCCGCGAATCAACTATAACATCAATATTTGCTATACAAAAAGTTATAACATCAATACGTCATATTTGTGCTAAAAATTAATTGTCAATTGAATCATTAATTAACAGTCGGCTTCCGAATATCCTTTATTACTTACATTTTAATTAGATCGACTTAGAATGAGTAAAAATAAATATTTAGAAAATCCAGGAAGGTACAAATAGTTAGCTAAATGTTTTCCAGGTTTTTCATAACGAAAGAACAGTACTGGATGTCTACTAACAAAGACTGATTGTGAATGGTGATCAACATTATTATAGCCAACTCAATGTCACATTACTTTCTCACATTAATACCAATATCGTAACCAACAAAAAGCAATAAAATAACCAACTTCACTATCAAAATATACTCAACTTAAACAAAAATACACCCCATAAAATTCAAAATCACACACACATACTCTCTCAACAGTCGGTCTTCACACTTTCACAAATCGTTTAGTGAACCGATCGATTTTTCCCTTTTCTTCATCATCAATGCGGTCGGCCTTGCTATTACACATAGCTTAAAAGTAGCCCTTTTTATATATTATAATGCAAAAGCACATCTCGATTGAACTTGGTTCTTTCATTTGTTCGTACTCATAAATTTATACTTGCTTGTTACATTTATATATGTAAGTGAAATAATATTTTGTTAATAGTATGTGCATTGAGATAAATAAATAAAAAAGGGATATTTTTGCCTTTTCATCTCCAATGTTTTGAAACGGTCATTTTCACATCTATTTGCCATTGGGGGAGCGGAAACGTTAAGGTTTTTTGTTAAAAGAATCCAATTGTAGTGATATATTCAAGGATGTTGAAAGCCTATATTTTGCTGGGTGAGTAATTGATGCTAACAATTCAAATTAAATTGAGATCTATAGTTAATAAACCCAGTTTTAAGGATCTCTCCAATCTTGTAATGTAGTTTTTATACTTTATAGTGTCTTGCTAGATGGTTATACTTAATAACATTTTGCTTTAAAATAAAAGCGAAATCAAATTTTGTAAATGCATAAGATTTTCTACCATGTGGTGGTATATGAAAGCCAGGATTTGTCAAATAACTTTCTAGTTTTCTCTACTTTAATATTTTTAAAGAGCTCGTGCCCGTTTGAAGTGGTGCATAATATTGATACACTCGTAATGGGTCGTATCAAAACCACTCAAATCCAATTTAATGATGAAAATTTGTACGTCTAGTAAAGCAATAACTTATAACGTCGTTAACTAGTAGAGAATTTCTCGCTTTGACCGAGAAAATCATCTCGTTTCTGAACCTCTCAGTGGACTATAAAGACGCATGAACGACAACGTTGAGAAATTGACAAACCTTTTAGGGGGTATGATGACTGTGAAAGTGTGAATGCCATGGTTATGTTTTAATTTTTAAGTATATCTAGTGTTATGGTTGTAAGATGGGAATTGATCCGCACATTCTATTTATTGATCCGCACATTTCATAGTACACGTAGATAATGTACAGTATGGGTTTTGTACAATTTATTGATGCATAAAAAATGTCTAAATAAATTTGATGAGTATGCAAATCACTTGCCTGGTAAGATCCCACCATGAACAACGACTATGTAGACTTTATAGACGGTTAACAAAAAGACAAATTTATGTCTAAAACTTTTGTAGAGCATTATGCTGGCTCTGATTAGCGCCATTTTGCCCCGAAGGAAGCAATGGGTGACACATGTATAGAGATGAGATTTCTTATAGGATTGAGATCCTTTAATGTTGAGTTCAACATGACTAGTCATGTTGTCTTACATAAAATTTTAGTGGGTCTTTTACTTAAATTTAAAGTGGGCCATGTTGTGGGGACTACTATCTCTTATATGAGACAACATGACTAGTCATGTTTGTGGAATCCCAAACCTTGGATCTAGAACACTTAGCTTGTAAACGTGTAGTTGCCTTGGATGGTTCCAAAACAACAATGAGAAACTTTGTTGTAGATACACACAAGTATACGGAATCTACTTGAATGTACTTAGAAGATTAATGTAAGCACAAATGTAACACCAACAGCTTCAATATTATTGATTAATAATACGAGTACTCTCCTAGTACTAGGGTTTACAACCTTGAAGCTTTCCTTAAGACGGCTAGAGTATTGGTATATGCTTGACCTAGCTAGGATCTCCTTTTATACACTAAGGAGATCCCTTACAGAGATAACTATGCATTAAGTATATCATATCTTCTATTTGAACAGAAGATATGCTGTTACAGACCATACACGACATTCTTAATATAGATCAGTACAAACTCAACACTATCAGTACTAACTTTTGCACTATCAGTACTAACTAGTAAATACTCTTCTAACATTACTATCAGTACTAACTTTAAGACTATAAGTATTAACTCACAAAAGTGAATTTCCCAACAATCCTCCCCTAATCTTGTGATTGGGTTTCTGAAACACAAGTTTCTTCAGACTTAGAGGATTCTTCCAAACTTCACTTTCTTCTGATAGGTCTTCAAGCTTGGTCAAAAATCTTCAGCAGCAACTCTTTGGCCATTTCAATCGCATTCCCCATCCTTAGTCCTGCATCCAGCATCTATAGAAGGGTTCCTAGTGCAAGTGGATATGTTCTTTCAACCAACATATAAATATATGTGCCATTGCATGTAGTGACCAAGTGCAGTCCACAGGAATCAAACAAGGTCCAACTGAGGACTTCATCACCAGGTTGAAACTTTGATTGCTCTCCTGTTGGATCAGGTTCAAAGATATTCTGGAGTTCATAGAGCAGCTCCAGATCCTTGTCATTGTCTGGATCTCTGTTCTTGAATCTGTCTTTGACTAACTCCCATAGCTTCAGTAGATCCTCCCTGTCAATGAATGCAAATAGATCCACTAAGTACAAGTAAGCACTTGTCCTTTCACCAGCTCTGTGAATCCTCCAATGTCTTTTTCCTTCTTCAGTGTAGATATCCCAATTGATGATTGGATATCTAGTGTTGATGGGATCTGAATATAATGCTTCTTCAGGAGCTTCAATTAATATCATCCTATTAAGCTCTTCTTCAGTGAGTCCACCTTCATCTTCATTAGAGGCTTTCAGTCTTTTTGATGCAGTGGAGGAAGCTCCTTCTTCAGATGGCCTTTTGTAGCTTCCAATGGGTTGTGACCTTTCAACAATATCATCAGCTTGCATAGGTCTGAAGTCCAGAAATATTTTTGAATTATGTCAGCAAGTCTTTGGAGAGTCTCCCAAGATAATTGATTAAGCTGCTTCAATGTTCTCCTGTATTCACCTGAATACCTGATGTACTTACAGAGATACATCTTTTGCTGACTCTTGTTTGGAGGCCTTGAGAGCTTTTCAATCTCTCTTTGCTGTCTGAAATGACTCTGTCTTCTAGCCAAGATCTCACTAAACAACTGAGCTGCTTTGTTGATACTTGTACCCTGATCTTGTTGCAGCTTCTGTTGTACCTCCTTGGTAGCTTCTACTTTGGCTCTCATGTCATCCCATGTTTGCCAGTCTTCAGCCATTTTAGCCAGCTTTTTATTTTCTTTCTCTACAGCTTCTTTATGCAACTCTTCCTCACTCCATTGTGCTACAAGCTTCCTTGCTGCCTCTTCATTCAACCTTTCAATCTCTTTCTTCTTCTTTGGTACTTCCACCAAGATGCCCTTGCCTTTGTCTTTGGGATCGATCTTTGGAGCTGAAGAGGTTGGTGATGCTGGAACACCTCCTTCTTGGATAACAACCCCCTTTTCTTTAGGCTTGGGTGCTGCTGACTTGGTCTTCTTCCTTAGGTACAAAACAGGAGGCTTCTTGTAAGTGGGAGAGATGGGGACAGTTTTCTTCAAGCTCTGAAGTCCCAATACTGCATGTTTCTCTCTTTCCTCTTCATCACTGTCTTCATTAGGAGTGGTAGTGATGGTAGTGGCCTATGTAGTTGTTGCTTGTTGTAGATCAGCAACTACATGAATGATTGGGCTTAATACTGATTGTAGAACTTCAGGAGTACTAACTATAGTACTAACAGTACTAACTACAACACTAACAGTACTAACTGGGATAGTACTGATAGTGCATGTAGGAGTACTAAGTACTTCTTCAGCTTCAATAGTGACCTGAACTTCTTCTTCATCAGCAAAAGGACTCTGAAATGCTGCACCACCTTACCATTGACCAAATTCTTTTCTACCTTGAATATCAGAACTCCTCCCCTGTTTGGTAGAATCCTCTGTTGAGGTACTTGAGACTCTGAACTTGGCCTGTCTTTTGAGAGATGCAGTGACTGGAGATGTTGCTGCAGTAGGCTTGGAGAGAAGCTTGACCTGATTCTCTAACTTTTTCATCTTTAGGAGCATCTTGGTATGGACATTTGCAGCAGCTTTCTTTTGGTCTTCCAAAGCAATCTCCAACTTGTTTACCTTTTGACATAAAAACCTGTATAATTCCGTCATATCCTTAAGTGATAAGCTGCCCTCACCACTTCCAGCTGTGTGACCTGCTGAGAGAGGTGCGTCATTGGGCAATCGAGATGCACTCCCAGGCCTAGCCTGAGCAGATACACCCCCCCTTTGAAGCCTTTGCCTAGGTCCACCTTGTAAGGAGTGCTCACTAGGTGTTGGCATGGGTTGGGTCTTATGGATGTTACCACTGTCCTTACCAGCTTCTAAGCTTGGTGGAGTAGTGGCAGCCCTTACCATTCTATCTACTGCATCATCTGAGATAGGCTCATCTGGTTCAATGTTAGGAGGAGAATGGGGCTGAGCTGTCCCACTCAATTGTCTGGAATGCCTATTTGTTGATGAATAAGGTTGAGTGGGAGAGTTTTCACCATCTGTGGGTGTGTGTTGGGAGCAACCTGTGCTTGATGGTCCTTCACCCTCTGCAATAAGCATGTTAGGAAACAATGGCACTATAACCCCACTATATCCTACCACAGCCCTTAACATATTTGAAAACACTTTGGATGTGAGTAGTTTTGATGGATAAACATTTTTGTGAGGCTGCAAGTTTTGTTTCTGAAGATCCAAAAATATTTGTATAAACCTGGGATACATCAGAAACTTGGTTTTGCTAACTGCATTTTTAAGCATACCCTCAAAAATATAATTTGAAAAATTGAACATCTTGCCTGTTGTAAGGCAGATCAAGGCTGTGGCTATGTTTGTGGGAAAAGCATCCCATCCAGTCCTTTTGTGACTCAAGCAATGTAAGAGGGTATGAATTAGAAACCTCTATTGTGGGGAAAACCGACTTTTGTGAAAGTTGAAAGTGTTGTCATGTCTATACCCCATCAATGAGAGTTGTTTAATTATATCAGTGGCTGGCAAAGTGCTAATACATTCAGCATCCCTAAGATGAAGATGTTCTCTTAGAGAGGCTTCAGTAATCACAATTTGTGTGCCATCCACTGTGCCAATTAACTGTTGTACCCCTTCCGCAGTTGTTGGGCAATAGCAGTTAACCAAAACTTCCTGACAGGGGTACATAAGATAGTAGGGTTTAAGAGTAAAGCAAACCTGATGCTGCTTCTGTTTAGAAAAGCTACTATCTCAGTGAATTCCTCATTGCCTTCTGGCAAGTCCAAGCATGCCACCATGTTGTGCTTATCGACAAAATCAATAGGAGCCATGAGCAATAATAATGAGGGTTAGTAAAGTGGGATTTGATCGCAAAAGCCTTTAGAGAATTGTGGTGAAAGCAATTGAAAAGTTATGCAATATATAGAGAGTTGGAGAAGTTTGGTTGAACCGCCTTATAAATAATTATGGTAATAAGTAAAGAGAACCTAATTAGGAAACCCTTATATAAAGAAACAGGCGGTAACAATCAATTTGCAAAAGTAATCATTGCATAACGGACTTTTGGAATAAGTACTAACGTCTAGTTCATCAGTACTAACTAGGCTTATGATTCGGTCCCGAACCGTCAAGTTTTATCACGCAAGCTAGCCACTTGTGAATGGCCAACCGTAACAAACTTCAAACAGTCTGGAACCAAATGCAATGAAGATCAGGAGAGTATAGTGTTTCCCCAGGTCGTTATGTCCCAACGAGCTGTGCGAGAATAGTCAAACGTATAGTGATCGAGAAGATTTGAACGGATAAGGAGATATGATTTATTATAATTACAGAAAAAGTATACAAATTACAGGGGCTTAAATGCAAATTAAAGAAAATTAAAAAGATAAAAAATATTAAATAAACGCTATCACTATTTGCAAAATGATGTTTTTGATTTTTCTTTTATAAAACTTAAATTAAAAACTACGTGACGTACAAGAGAAAATGTGAAACTGAAGCAGTATTAATCCTAAAAATATGAAAATGACATTTTTACAATCCTAATGATAGAAGAAAATTTTTAGAAAAAGAAAATTATTTTTATAACTATTTATCTAATTATTATTAATTAAAAACTAATTTTACTTATTAAATAATAGCCTAAAATACAAGAAAATATGAAATAAAGCTAGAAAAATAAAATTATGACTTGGAAAAATCTAAAATAACTAAAGAGAATTTTCAAAACTATTTTTGTATTTTTCTGATTATTTTTCTATTTTTTATGAATTAAAAACTATTTTAAACTAATTAAATTACTAAAAGATACAAATTAAACTATGAAAAATCTGGAAAAATATTTTTTTGACTTTTTATATTTATCTTAACCTAGAAAAAATGAAAACTTATTTTTTTGAAACTTTTCTGAATTTATTGTATTAAAAGCTAATTAAAATTGCCTAAAAACTGTTTTAAATGAAGAAAAATAGCAAACTGACCTAGAAAAATATGAAAAATTCAGGAAAACTCTAAAATAATATTATGAATCTGAGAAAAATATGAAAACAGGGGCTTGTGTGTAGAAAAATGAGACTGCAAAGCAAGTGCTTATGTAATAAGCACTTGGAATAAACACAAGGTACCAAATGGGCACCAAACTTTCACAGAAGCTATAATAAGCTTAAAATACTCTAAAACAACTTATTACAACTGACCTAAACCTTTTAAGTACCAACTGCTATGATTTGACTCAAGTACCAAAAAACAGATTTGAGGTCTGCTTTGTGGCTTAAGAATAAGCTATTCAATAAGCTGGAAGTCAAAAACAGAAGTTGGAACTTGAAGTTGACCTGGTTGGCTACTTGTAAACCAAAGATGAGCCTTGGACAAGCTCTTATGAGCTTGTTACAAGCTCTGCAAGATACTGATAAAACTCAGTATTCACTGAGTTGTGAACAGGGCAAATAAGCCCTGTTTGATAAGCTATTTTGGAGCTTAAAAAGCTTTTGAAAAATTTTGCAAAAACCAGTTATTGAAACTAGACCAGTTGAACTTCTCAAATCCACAAGATCAAGGGCATGTGACCAAGGAGTAACAAATGAGACCTCAACTAAGATTTGGAAAAACTGGTTTTAACCACTTTTGACTTTTGACAACAGTTGGTTATTTGACTTTCATGAACTTTAAGCTTAATTTATGGACTGAACATGATGTTTAATGATGAAATGAAACTGAATAAAGCTATATCTATGTATTCTAAACACTGAACAAGTTTTTGTTATTCCCAAATTCCAACAGTCATTGAATTAGGACAGATGATAGCTAATTTTGACTATTGATGTTTGCAGAGGCAATATGATGACCAAAATGAATCAAGTGGTTCTAGTTGAGACTGACTATGCATATGTCAAGTACAAGCCAAGGCTCAAACTCAATGAAACCCACTGATCCAAACACCAATTTAACTAACTGATTTGAACATTTAAACTAAACCAATTACTGATTTGACTCATTCAACCACTTAAACTAACTCTAGTACCCTAATTACCAATAGTTAAACATGTCTAAACTATTTAATGACCACAGATTTAAATATGAGCACAATATGAAAACTGCATAAAAAATGAAAATGAGATAACAAGCTCACAAGTGTCCAGCCTGTTAATGCAGCTTAAACAGAACCCAAATTGTACTATTCTATATCAAACCAATCCACTCCAAGCTCTGCAACAACCCATATCTTCACCAAATCCAAATCAGCTTCAACATTTGACTTTTGTTGACCAAACATGAAACTTGATTGAAACTGTTTGCCAAGCTTACCAAAAGCTAAAATAAGCTTAAATAAGCTTGTTTGACTGATAAAGAAGCTTATTGAAGCTTGGTTTTTTAGCACAGGAAACTGAAATTTTAAACAGTGAATGTAAAATTTGAAACCACACTAGCACTTTGAATTTAAACTTGAAACTTGCTTACAAAGATTAATTATCTTAAGTTTAGTACATTAGAGCTTAGAGTTACAAATTTGTAAACTAATTAAGACAGTTTAAGAAAAACGACATACATAAATTTTAAAAAACTAACTACTTCCTCTTCTCTCCTTCTTCTTCCTCTTTTATACACCCATTTGTCTTCTCTCACCTCTCTGAATGATTCCCACTAATTTCCAGAACCATTGGATCACTTGGGTGCATTTTGGCCATTGGATTGCCTTTTGGCGGGAAAAACTGGTTTGACCTGTGGCTCTGTGTTTTTGCAACTGGGGGGTGATGAGGTGTAGGTGTGATGATTATGGAGGAGGGGGAAGAGATAAGAGGTGATGGGAGATGGGAATATGCCTGAGATTGCAGGGCAACTTGTGGGGAAGACAGGGATAAGGAGGGAAGGGGTAAGGTTTGACTTTATTTGACCAGGGGTCCAAAAATGATAATGACAGGGGGTCACAATGGTATAAATGGCAGGGGGTCACAATTGGTTTTGACAAGGCTTGGTTTAATATTAATGATAAGGACCAAAATTGTAATTCTGCCAAACTAGAGGGACCATAGCTGCCAATTTATCAAAGTTATCACAAGGACCAAAACTGAAAAGTTCCAATAGTACAAGGACCAGTTTTGACATTTTTCAAACTTCCAAGGACTATTTGTGACAATTTCAAAACTTGAGGGACTAAAGTTGTAATTTTGCAATTTTAAATCTCAAGGACCAATTTTGACAACTTAAGAATCCCTAGGGACTTAAAATGATATTTTTCTTTGTTTTGATTTACCAGGGACTGTTTTTGACAACTTTTGAAACTTGGGGGACTAAAACTGCCAATTATGCAAACTTGATACGTTTTTCACCAGATTTTGATATTTTTGCATTTAAAACACATAAAACACTTATTTGTGATATTTTTATCATTTTGATGCATTTCTGAGTGTTTTCAGATGTTTTTGCAGTTTAAATGGTACAAAAATGATGAGTATTTACACACTCATCAATCCCCTACACTAAGATATTGCTAGTCCCTAGCAATGTTTTGAGAAAAATTAATGGATTTCATCTCTTTACCAAAAGCCATTACTTCTGGAGTAGCCAAATGTTTCAGTTCAAGTAAGAACCTTGGTACACCGATAACCAAATGATTTTGAGCAAACCACCAGCTTTCAACGGATTTGATTTGTCTTTACCAGAAGCCGTTTGCTTCTGGACTAGCCAACTCTTAGATAAAATATCTTTGGTGAGCTGATTACCAATTATGGTTTTTCAACCGCCTTTACCACAAGCCATAAACTTGCGGGCTAGCCAACTCTTCACTTTTAAGGATATAGTGAGCTGAATACCATACAATTTTGGGCAAATTGCAAGCCGTAAACGGATTTGAGATATCTTTACCAAGAGCCGTTTGCTCCTGGATTAGCCAATCCTTTTGTTTATTAGACATGGTGGACTGATAACCGTAATCTGAGTAAGTGCAAAACACTTACTCCAAAAAAAATTTTGGCCAAAAATGGGGGAATTAGGCGGTATAATTACATGATAAAATTCGTGAGAATTCCCCCCCACACTAGAAATGAATATTGCCCTCAATATTCAAAGTACCGGCGGTTATGCCGAAACATAGAACGTAAAAGGGAAATACTACGGCCCTTTTTTTTTTTTTTTTTTTTTTTTTTTTTTTTTTTTTTTGAAACTCTTATATACAACAGCGGGGGGAAACTCCCCCACACTAGGGTGGAACACACGGGTGAAAACCCATGTTTAGCTACTGTTTTTGATTACCGAGTCGCTAGCTTGACTCGATCCCCGCATTCATTGGTTCATGGGGAAAGTAATGTGGAAAACCAATCTCGACCGGACTTTCGTTCACAGTGTTAACAAACATATGAACATCAGAAAGTTCCACCCCGACGAGATACAACCGCGGTATTGTTAATAGTAGAAACTATAAAGGATGATACCGGGGTCGAAGATGGTGTCCTCATTCCCGAAAGAGAAAAGGGAAAGAGCAACCACACCATCTGTGAAGAATGGAATAAAGATGTGCATGAGAATGCAAGTCCATTCCTCATCAGAAAGAAGCAAATCACCATTTTTGACATTTTTAAGCTTAAACTTGAAGCTTATATGGTGATTGTCAATAAGATGTCCGGGAGGGAGGGTGGGAAACGGTTCTTCAATCAACAAATTTTCTAGAAAAAGGATGTCCCCCTCCGAATCAAAGTAAGTATTATCAATTCCTGTTGGAATTGACTCATCACTAAGAAAGGCATCGACTTCATTCCAAAAGTTGTCATCTTCCTCATCAGGAGTGAGAGAAGGGATGGAAGAGTCGGGAATAATAAGACTAGGAGATGATGGAACATTTTTGAGCAATTCTTCAATGGGAAGAATGTCTCCCATTGGATCACAAACATCATCATCCAATTCAGATGAAACTGAGGAGAGTTTGGTTTCATCCGCAGAGTTAACAAACTCGATACGATAAACTGATTCCGGAGGTGGGACAAGTGGTGTGCTCTTAGAGCTAGCTATTTCCACCACTTCCGATAAAGTCTCCGATTCAAGATCATCATCATCAAGTACACTCTTGACTTCCCTGGTACAACTTTCAAACCATTTGTTTGAACCAGGGTTGATTTTCAAAGCTTTTAACTCAGCACGTTTTTGGATACTCCTCTTAACCGTGAAATTTGAGAGTGTTGCATTGAATCTTTCAGATTTTTGATCAATTGTGGCAACACTCTGTTTGGATAGAGGTTTGGAGTTTTGGTTGATATTCAACGTGAGTTCTTCGTTGTCAACCCGTATGGTCAACTCTTCAGCGAACACATCAATCAGAGCACGACTCGTTCTCAAGAAAGCTCTCCCTAAGATGAGGGGAACTCTAGGATCTGCATCAAAGTCTACTACAACAAAGTCAGTAGGAAAGTGAAACTTTCCTATTTTCATCACGACATCCTCGGCTATCCCAAGTGGACGCGTTATGGAACGGTCCGCTAGCTCGAGTGTCATATAAGTGGATGAAAGTTTAGGAAGAGACAGTTTCTTCCATACTGAGAGTGGCATGAGGTTAATGCTAGCGCCAAGATCGGCCAAGGCGGAGCATTGAACCATCCCCAAGAAATCACACGGGATTAAAAATCTGCCGGGGTCTTCAAGCTTTTTGGGAAGCTTCTTGAGAAGGACCGCTGAGCATTGCTCATTGAGAGGGGTTTTAGCCATCTCAAATAGCTTATCTTTGTTGTTCAGTAAGCCTTTAAGCGTGGATGCAAATTTAGGCATTAGAACGAGAGCATCAACGAAGCTTATGTCAAAGTGTAGTTCATTGAAGATTTGGAAAAAATTTTCCATTTGCTCTTTGTTTTTGTCTTTGAGCTTCTCATCATTCATTCTTGATGGGTAAGGAAGCTGACTAGACTTTTGAGCCGGGACGGAAGTCATTTCGGGCTCAGAATTTGTCTTCGGAACTTCGGGTTCCGGACTTAAAGCTTGGACTACCGAAGGTGGGACGTGTGCGGTACTTCGTGGGCTTGAGAAATGCACCTTGTCCGTTGTATCCTTGGTAACTTGACTCATTGCTTCTGGTGGAGGAGGCATTGGAGTCGAAGGTCCATTGTGCGTCTTACCACTACGAGTGGTGACGGCTTTCAACTCGGCATTGGGATTAGGAATTGTATTGCTTGGGAGTCCTCCAGAAGATGATGAAGCTTGGTTCATATTCATGTTCATGAAACTGCTCATCATATTCTTCAACTCATTTGTCTGCCGAGACATTGTGGTATCAATTTCCTTTTTTAGCTCAACCCTCATGTTATTGATCTGAGTTTGCATTGAACGTATGCTTGACTCAGTAATTTTCATGAAGTCATTTGGTGGGGGAGCTTGAGAAGGTTGTTGATAACTTTGCTGATTTGGAGCTTGATATGGTTGGTTGAAATTGTTCCGGTTTTGATTGAAATTTTGAGAGTTATTGAAGTTTTGTCCTTGATTCGGAACAAAGCGATTTTGATTGCCATGGTTTTGCACAGGAGGAAAACCAGGTGGTGTCATACCGCTAGGTGCACGGTAGTGAGGATCAGCTTGTGGTCGGTATTGATTGTGGTTTACAGAAGCTACGGGAGCTTGGTAAAAGGAAGCATCGGTTGCTTGACAATCATAATACGCATGTGGACCACTACAAGTTTCACACACCTTGTTTACGGCTTTGATTGGTTCCGGCTTATGAATTTCGCTTTTGATTTCCTTTACATCTTTCATCATACAACGGATGACGTCCGTTAGAGCGGCTATCGGAGCGGCTAACTCAGAAGAGTTACTGGATGAAGAAGCAGGAGTGTTTGGAGTATTGACTTTGTTGCGAGAAATAGGAACTTTTGATTTTTGCTCGCAAATCTCAATCACATCTTTAGGCTTACGATTCAAGATATTGCCACCGGCGGCTGCATTCAAAGAATCTTGATCGTTACCATTCAACCCATTATAAAAGATATTAACTTGTTGAAGCTCCGTGAATTCATGATGGGGGCATTTCCTGAGGAGATCTTTGAATCTCTCCCATGACTCTCCAAATTTTTCATCGAAATTTTGACGAAATCCAGAAATTTCATTTTTAAGATTAGTCGTCTTTGATGGAGGAAAGAAATAATTGACAAACTTTTGAACAAGATCCTCCCAAGTTTCGATGGATCGAGGGGGTTCTTTTTCCAGCCAAATCCGGGCTGTCCCCTCAAGTGAGAATGGAAATAGCATCAACTTGATTACTTTTTGTGGCACATCCTTGAAATTGATAGTTGAAGTCAACTTGTTAAACCAACGGATGTGTGCATACGGGTCTTCTCGGTCAAACCCGTGGAATTGATTTGTAGAAACAAGTTGGATCAAATGTGTCTTCAATTCAAAGTGATCAGAATTGATTACTGGTAAAATGATGGCATCTCCATAACCCTTGGTGGGTGCTTGGAGCATTTCCGCCATAGTTCGTTCGTCTGCCATATTGTTGCTTGGAATAGTACGAATCTCGGGTTCGACTATTTGGGCAGCACGTCTACGAGAACGTCTTCTAGGAATTTCTGCTAGATCACGAAAAGGACTCAATGATCTAGAAGAACGAGTGCGCATGCACTAGAGTTAACTCTAAGAGATCTCAGAGTTAAGGAGATGAATTATGAAAATGGGGTAAGAAGAATCTTTTTGGGTTTTATGTTTTTGAAAAGTAGATATAACAACAAATCCAATTAAAACAAAATCGAGGCAAAACAACAGTGAACTTAAACCAATAATCACAAGATGAATGGCTTCTTTGAAAAAGGTACACCACTCACAAGGACACAAAGGTAAGTTTTAATCTTTGGTTCGGGAACTTATTATGGTCGTACCCCCAGTTAGGTAGTACACTGCCTTGGTTTGCGGTGGTAATCTTTTATGTTGTTATTATTAAAGAAAACGACAAATCTTTTTGTATTTTTATCTTTGATACATATATAGAAACAAAAGAAAAAATATTTTTGTATTTTATACGTTTTAAGCTGTTTTTGGGTTTTTTGGATTTTTTTATAAGAAAATATATAGATATAGATAGATGGTATGAACAAGGAGTGAATATTCAAATCACTAATCTGCTAAACGTAAGATAATTAACACAGCTCCCCGGAAGCGGCGCCAAAAATTTGATTCGGTCCCGAACCGTCAAGTTTTATCACGCAAGCTAGCTACTTGTGAATGGCAAACCGTAACAAACTTCAAACAGTCTGGAACCAAATGCAATGAAGATCAGGAGAGTATAGTGTTTCCCCAGGTCGTTATGTCCCAACGAGCTGTGCGAGAATAGTCAAACGTATAGTGATCTAGAAGATTTGAACGGATAAGGAGATATGATTTATTATAACTACAGAAAAAGTATACAAATTACAGGGGCTTAAATGCAAATTAAAGAAAATTAAAAAGATAAAAAATATTAAATAAACGCTATCACTATTTGCAAAATGATGTTTTTGATTTTTCTTTTATAAAACTTAAATTAAAAACTACGTGACGTACAAGAGAAAATGTGAAACTGAAGCAGTATTAATCCTAAAAATATGAAAATGACATTTTTACAATCCTAATGATAGAAGAAAATTTTTAGAAAAAGAAAATTATATTTATAACTATTTATCTAATTATTATTAATTAAAAACTAATTTTACTTATTAAATAATAGCCTAAAATACCAGAAAATATGAAATAAAGCTAGAAAAATGAAATTATGACTTGGAAAAATCTAAAATAACTAAAGAGAATTTTCAAAACTATTTTTGTATTTTTCTGATTATTTTTCTATTTTTTATGAATTAAAAACTATTTTAAACTAATTAAATTACTAAAAATTACAAATTAAACTATGAAAAATCTGGAAAAATATTTTTTTGACTTTTTATATTTATCTTAACCTAGGAAAAATGAAAAATTATTTTTTTGAAACTTTTCTGAATTTATTGTATTAAAAGCTAATTAAAATTGCCTAAAAACTGTTTTAAATGAAGAAAAATAGCAAACTGACCTAGAAAAATATGAAAAATTCAGGAAAAATCTAAAATAATATTATGAATCTGAGAAAAATATGAAAACAGGGGCTTGTGTGTAGAAAAATGAGACTGCAAAGCAAGTGCTTATGTAATAAGCACTTGGAATAAACACAAGGTACCAAATGGGCACCAAACTTTCACAGAAGCTATAATAAGCTTAAAATACTCTAAAACAAGTTATTACAACTGACCTAAACCTTTTAAGTACCAACTGCTATGATTTGACTCAAGTACCAAAAAACAGATTTGAGGTCTGCTTTGTGGCTTAAGAATAAGCTATTCAATAAGCTGGAAGTCAAAAACAGAAGTTGGAACTTGAAGTTGACCTGGTTGGCTACTTGTAAACCAAAGATGAGCCTTGGACAAGCTCTTATGAGCTTGTTACAAGCTCTGCAAGATACTGATAAAACTCAGTATTCACTGAGTTGTGAACAGGGCAAATAAGCCCTGTTTGATAAGCTATTTTGGAGCTTAAAAAGCTTTTGACAAATTTTGCAAAAACCAGTTATTGAAACTAGACCAGTTGAACTTCTCAAATCCACAAGATCAAGGGCATGTGACCAAGGAGTAACAAATGAGACCTCAACTAAGATTTGGAAAAACTGGTTTTAACCACTTTTGACTTTTGACAACAGTTGGTTATTTGACTTTCATGAACTTTAAGCTTAATTTATGGACTGAACATGATGTTTAATGATGAAATGAAACTGAATAAAGCTATATCTATGTATTCTAAACACTGAACAAGTTTTTGTTATTCCCAAATTCCAACAGTCATTGAATTAGGACAGATGATAGCTAATTTTGACTATTGATGTTTGCAGAGGCAATATGATGACCAAAATGAATCAAGTGGTTCTAGTTGAGACTGACTATGCATATGTCAAGTACAAGCCAAGGCTCAAACTCAATGAAACCCACTGATCCAAACACCAATTTAACTAACTGATTTGAACATTTAAACTAAACCAATTACTGATTTGACTCATTCAACCACTTAAACTAACTCTAGTACCCTAATTACCAATAGTTAAACATGTCTAAACTATTTAATGACCACAGATTTAAATATGAGCACAATATGAAAACTGCATAAAAAATGAAAATGAGATAACAAGCTCATAAGTGTCCAGCCTGTTAATGCAGCTTAAACAGAACCCAAATTGTACTATTCTATATCAAACCAATCCACACCAAGCTCTGCAACAACCCATATCTTCACCAAATCCAAATCAGCTTCAACATTTGACTTTTGTTGACCAAACATGAAACTTGATTGAAACTGTTTGCCAAGCTTACCAAAAGCTAAAATAAGCTTAAATAAGCTTGTTTGACTGATAAAGAAGCTTATTGAAGCTTGGTTTTTTAGCACAGGAAACTGAAATTTTAAACAGTGAATGTAAAATTTGAAACCACACTAGCACTTTGAATTTAAACTTGAAACTTGCTTACAAAGATTAATTATCTTAAGTTTAGTACATTAGAGCTTAGAGTTACAAATTTGTAAACTAATTAAGACAGTTTACGAAAAACGACATACATAAATTTTAAAAAACTAACTACTTCCTCTTCTCTCCTTCTTCTTCCTCTTTTATACACCCATTTGTCTTCTCTCACCTCTCTGAATGATTCCCACTAATTTCCAGAACCATTGGATCACTTGGGTGCATTTTGGCCATTGGATTGCCTTTTGGCGGGAAAAACTGGTTTGACCTGTGGCTCTGTGTTTTTGCAACTGGGGGGTGATGAGGTGTAGGTGTGATGATTATGGAGTTGGGGGAAGAGATAAGAGGTGATGGGAGATGGGAATATGCCTGAGATTGCAGGGCAACTTGTGGGGAAGACAGGGATAAGGAGGGAAGGGGTAAGGTTTGACTTTATTTGACCAGGGGTCCAAAAATGATAATGACAGGGGGTCACAATGGTATAAATGGCAGGGGGTCACAATTGGTTTTGACAAGGCTTGGTTTAATATTAATGATAAGGACCAAAATTGTAATTCTGCCAAACTAGAGGGACCATAGCTGCCAATTTATCAAAGTTATCACAAGGACCAAAACTGACAAGTTCCAATAGTACAAGGACCAGTTTTGACATTTTTCAAACTTCCAAAGACTATTTGTGACAATTTCAAAACTTGAGGGACTAAAGTTGTAATTTTGCAATTTTAAATCTCAAGGACCAATTTTGACAACTTAAGAATCCCTAGGGACTTAAAATGATATTTTTCTTTGTTTTGATTTACCAGGGACTGTTTTTGACAACTTTTGAAACTTGGGGGACTAAAACTGCCAATTATGCAAACTTGATACGTTTTTCACCAGATTTTGATATTTTTGCATTTAAAACACATAAAACACTTATTTGTGATATTTTTATCATTTTGATGCATTTCTGAGTGTTTTCAGATGTTTTTGCAGTTTAAATGGTACAAAAATGATGAGTATTTACACACTCATCAGCTTATCAGTACTAACTTATAACCATCAGTATTAACTTTACCCATCAATATTATCTCATAGTTTGGAAATTATAATACTGAACCCCAATTTTTAAGGGATTAAGTGTGGTGACAGACACTTAATCAAGGTCGGCCTCACATGGCCTCTGGTTTGGTGAAAACCAATGGTTTCAGTGCTTAGCACTGCCTGTGATGGATAGTCCCATTAAAAGGGCCTTCCTGACAGGGTTTCCAACTCGTGGCATGTGTTGCCTCCAACACAAGTGTTGGATTCACTGTTGCTCACTGTTCTCTAAGCCAGATGCCCTTGGGCTAGTCGCACTATCTGTAAACAGATAGAATGGCAAAGAGTGGGTTAGTACAGAGTGACCTGACTAACTGAAACCATCAATTCATGTTCAGTAGTACCACAAGATGCCACGTAATGCTTTGGCATCACAAAATCCAGATGTACAACAAGTTTCATCATGTGGTTGCTTCAGAATGAGCATAAGAAAGAGAACCACATGTGCTGTAATACATAGTCACCAAACCACATCCATAATGCTTGTGTTATGCCTGAAAAGTTATTCTAACACCAAGAAAACACAATCCAAGAGATTTTCTTGACAATCTGTATTAACTTTACACTAACAGTATTAATTAGACAATAATCAGTGCTAACCACCAGTTGACAAAACTTTACAAAAATAGAGAGAGATAAGACATATTATGGATGAAGCATCCCAATACTTGTGACCAAGTACTGAAACCTTCCCAATTCAAAAGCTTTTGTTAAAAGATCTGCAACATTAAACTCAGTATCAATCCTATCAATCTGAATGAGTTTCTTTTCATTACAGTCCTTTATAAAGTGGTGTCTTATCTCAATGTGTTTAGTTTTAGAATGAGCAACTGGATTTTTTATAATGCATATAGTACTGTTGTTATCTATGTAAATGACAGTGCCCATAAAATTATACCCATAATCAAGCATCTGATTCTGAATCCAGAGGACTTGACCACAACAACTTGCAGCAGCTACATACTCAGCCTCAGTTGTAGAGTTTGCTACAATGCTTTGCTTCTTGAACTGCCATGAAATCAACCTATCACCAAGAAACTGACATCCTCATGTGGTTGACTTCCTATCAAGACTTGCCCCAGCATAATCACTGTCAGAGTAAGCTCCAAATTAAAGGGAGAGTCCTTAGGATACCAAAGGCCTAGGTGAGCATGGCCTTTCAAATATCTAAAGATTCTTTTAACAGCATGCATGTGAGAGAGCTTTGGAGAGACTTGAAATCTTGCACAGGCACCCACTGCAAACATAATATTTGGTCTGGAGGCAGTCAAATACATCAATGATCCAATCATTGACCTGTAGAGATGCTGATCAACTTCCTCACCATCAGCATCTGGAAGTAGTGGCTTGTTGTGCTCCATAGGAGTGCTTGCAATCTTTGTATTTTCATAGCCAAACTTCACCAAAATCTCCTTGACATACTTATCCTGACTGATAAATATGCCATCTGTCTTCTGCTTGACCTGTAGCCCAAGAAAGAAGGTGAGTTCTCCCATGGAACTCATCTGAAACCTATCATGCATCAACTTTTCAAACTCTCTGCATAGATCCTGCTTGGTTGAGCCAAAAATAATGTCATCTACATATATATGAACCAACAAGATATCATTCTTCACATTCTTGAAGAATAGAGTCTGATCAATCTTTCCTCTTCTGAAGCCATTGCCCAAAAGATACTTGGCTAAAGTTTCATACCAAGCTCTTGGGGCCTGATGCAGACCATAGAGTGCCTTTTGAACCTTGTAAACTTTGTCAGGAAAGGTTGGATCTTCAAAGCCAGGAGGTTGAAAGAAATAAACCTCCTCCTCAATCTTCTCATAGAGGAAAGCACTCTTCACATCCATCTGGTATACTGTGAAGTCTTTATATGATGCATAGGCCAGGAATAGTCGGATAGCTTCAATCCTTGCCACTGGAGCAAAGACCTCTTCATAATCAATCCCTTCCTGTTGTGTATACCCTTGAGCCACCAGTCTAGCCTTGTTCCTTATTACCACACCTCTTCCATCCTTCTTATTTCTGAAGACCCATTTAGTGCCAATAGCTCTCTTGCCTTCAGGAAGATCCACCATAACCCATACATTCTGAAGTGTGAATTGGAGAAGCTTTTCTTGCATTGCTTCTACCCAGGAGAGCTTTGTAATTCTTTGGTTCTTCTTGGGAAACAAAACAAGAAAAGAGACATTTTTGTGTGTCCCCATGGATCCTTTCTTCATAAATGGCACTAAATAATCCAGTCTCACTATGCTGAATTTTAGATCTTGTAGCTCTTTCAGCATGAACATCCCCAATTACATTCTCTAAAGGATGATCCTGATTAATTCTTCTGTGTGGTGTAGTAGGAACAACATAAGATGAAGCTATATTAGTAAAATCAATCTCATCAGCTTCATTATAGGGATCGGGAACCTCTGTATTAACTGATGGAATAGAATGAGGACCATCAGTACTATCTTCTGGCTCATCAGTACTAACATGTGGCTTATCAGTATTAACCACATTAGTACTGATCACTTGAGGTTCTATCACTGTGTCATCTGTATTGGTTACACCTCCTTCAGCATTAGAATCATTAGTCTTTTGAGGCCGATCATCATCTTTGTTTGCCTCCCCTGAAGAAGTGCTTCCAACTGAGTTGTCCTTCCAAATGGGCAATAGGATACAGTCATCATCATCATCAGAATCTGCATCAGGACCGTGCTTTCCTCCTGCAATAATGTTAGAATCCACAGAAACAAGCACATAGTTCATAGATTTTGTTAGCATATCAATATCAAAAAGCCATTTTGGTCCTTGCCCCTCTACACTAGGTTTATCCTCAAGAAACGCTATGTGCAGATTCTCCTCTATCCTTCTGGTTCTAGAATTATAAACCCTAAAGGCTTTACTATTCAAGGAGTAGCCAACCAGATATCCACTATCAGATTTTCCATCAAACTTACCTAAGTGGTCAACGGTATTGAGAATAAAGACATGACACCCAAAAGGTTTAAGAAAGTCTAGGGTAGGCTTTCTACCTAAAAATAGCTCATAGGGAGTCTTGCCATGAGGCTTTACTACCAGTACCATGTTCTGAACATAACAAGCAGTATTAACTGCCTCAGCCCAAAATGTTGTGGGTAACCTGGAATTTGCTAACATAGTCCTAGCAGCATCTATCAATGTCCTATTTCTCCTTTCAGCAACCCCATTTTGCTGAGGAGTCCTAGCTACACTGTACTCTCTTTTAATACCCTTAAGTTGACAGAAATTATTTATCACTTGGTTTTTAAACTCTGTCCCATTATCACACCTAATGATATTAACTTTCTTATCAGCTAGGTTCTCTACTGCAGTTATGTATGACTTAAGGATTTCACTGGTCTCATCCTTAGTATTCATGAAGAAAACCCAAGTAAATCTGCTAAAATCATCAGTCACAACCAAACAATACTTCTTAAAATTCAGGCTGCTTACAGAGGTGGGGCCAAATAAGTCCATGTGCAGCATATGAAGTGGTTGGGTGATAGAGTTAAAAACCTTGGGCTTACAAGAGGCTCTATGCTGCTTCCCTTTGAGGCATGCAATACAGGTTTGTTTATTTTCAAATCTTTTTGAAGGTAAACCTCTTACAAGGTTATTTTTAGCTAAAAGATTCACTACCTTAAAGTTCACATGACCTAGCCTTCTATGCCATAACATAGATTCATCCAAAGAAGCTGTAGCAACTAAACATGTAAGGTTTTCTTTGGGCACTATGTTTTTCATACTTACACTGTACATATTTCTTTTCCTAGAGAACTTAAGTAGTACCTCATCTTCACTAGGTAACTTAAAATTAGGAGATAAAACCAAGCAATCAGAATCTGTGAACAGAACAAAATTCTTATTGTCACACATTTGTGACACACTGAAAAGATTGTATTTGAGTTCTTTCATATAATACACATCTTCAAAGTCCAAATTACCAGTCTTGATTGTGCCTTTACCAGTAATTCTTCCACCTATTCCTCCTCCAAAAGAAACATATCCTCCATTCAAATCAGTGAAGTCTGAAAGATAGGATAGATTTCCAGTCATGTGCTTGGAACACCCACTGTCTGAATAGCCAAGATCATCATTATTGCTGGAATGTCCCTGCACACAAGATAAAGGAAATTAGTTCCTTTTGGGGACCCAAGCCATTACTGACTTGGATCTGCCTCGTGCATCAATGTAATCATATTTCTTGAGAGTAATTGATGCACTGTTGGGTTGAGTAGTCTTTCAAACCTAACAAGCCGAGGGCTTAACAACATTGCCCTTGATTCCCCTAGCAGCACTCGCTTTAGAACCAACAGTTTTCATTTTAGGCTTAAAAGTATTAACTTTTGGCCTATCAGTATTAAGTTTTGGCTCATAAGTATTAACTTTTTTCTTGTAAAACTTGATTTGTTCATCTTAAGATTTAAAGGTTTGCTCTGCTCCAGCATTAAAGGGCCTTGGTGAAGTAGATGGTGATTTGAAAAGTTTCTTCTGGGTCTTTCACCAAATACTCTGGGTTGTGGTCTAGCAGTATTAACTGGCCTTGTAGTATTCAAAGATTTTATGCCAGTTTTAAGAAGAACTGCTCTTGGAGTCATAATGGATTAAGGTCTCATAGGGTGTCTGCATTGAGCCTACAGATGAGAGAAACTTCCACACACAAAGCAAGACTTATTATACATGACAAATTCATCTCCTAGTTGCTCAGATTTTAGCTGGTTCCAGTTTCTTATGCATTACAATTTATGCATCATTTAAATAAAGAATGCACCATGTAGATATCTCATATAGCGTGATTAAGTTATAAATGTATAATTTGGCGAACTTTAGCAAAAGATAGTTACCTGATTCAGAAGAAGCCATTCTCACATATATAATATCACCCTTTCCTTTAGAGTTTACTCTGGTGTCCATGACGTCATTGAACCAAAGTACACAACCACTTCCCCTGCTTCTCAAATCCGTATTTGCTGCCACACAAGTGATTCAGCACCTGCAGCATTCACAAATCATATGTAAGAAGAAAAATAACTCAACACGATCCATGTCCTCTTAATCAGCATTCATGTAATGATATAGAAAATAGCAAAATAACCTGCGACACACAACCCCTTCTTCCAGCAGTATTTAGTCCATATCCTCTTAGATCTCTATTACTAGAACAAAGATAATAGAATTAAACCTGAAATAACAACGGTGAACCATCAGTCAGCTATATAGATGGCAAGCAAACTAATCATAAACAAACAAGGAGCTCATGCTCATAAATGCGAGCATGGTGGGTTGTAACTTGTTACATCAAGATATCAGAATAAGCATATAGCCACTTCATTTAATCAAGCAATCATGTGCATAGGCACTTAAACAGCCATGATGCCTGCTATATTATCCTTATTTCACAGTTAAATACAACAATCATGTCAAAACATGTTACAAGGCCCATTACGCTATGATGGCTTCCTAAACAGCCATAGTACATCTATCACTATGGAAAGGAAAAAACCAAGTCATGATGTACCTTTGTTGCGTGTTCATTAATGTCATGAATAAAAGATGTCCCAAGGTAAGCTTGAAGACCTCATAGTACATGGAGAGACGTTTGGTTCTAGAAGTAAGTGCATTTCCAAATTCGCTTTCAAGTGATTCTTTCCTCAACTTGGCATATTCTGCTGATGGCTTCTCCCCATGTACATTAGAGAACCTCGTATAGAAACTGCAAGCAAAGCTAGTACATAAATGAAAATGCTAAAACACAAGTAACTTAGGACTAAAAACCACGCGCACATACACTATAAAAAGAAAGCTTGCCTTCTATAGGGGTCCCAACCAAATGTGCATCGTGATAAGCTGCAAACGGGGGATACGAGAATCAAATTTTTGTATTGAAGAATATAGAAGCTAGTAATAACAAGGTTAATAACATTTACATTCATCGAAAGCAGACGATTGTTACACCCTACTAGAACGAATCTAAGTTCTAAATAAACAATTTTAGCTATGAGACCTTGATGCCGAATAATCAAACAGTTTCTCCATGTAAACAATGCATTACCCCACCCATTCAAAGTAAACAATGCCGAATAACCAAAATTCTATACGATTTCTAAGCAGCTTCTCCAAGTGTTACTACCTCAAACAATGATACTGATGCGACTAAAACAACAGAACATACCTCTGTCACCCAAACACTAGAAAACAAGTATATCTACCTAACATCCAAACACCTCTTAGAGCTAAACATATTTCTACGCTTAATCTAAATTCACTACATTAGTTCAGACTTTCCACAACGCACAAAATCCTAAAATTACACATCAACCTAATCACATATCATAACCAAAATTCACTTCAACTCGGCGATTTTTTATTTTTCGAAAAATCATCAATTGATTTTAGTCGGGTAGATAGAACCTAAATTCTATTCTCAAATTCTCGTTAATCTGTTTCACTACATTTACGTGAAATTACAAGCATCAACCTAACTTCACTTCAACTCAGAGTCAATATCTACACAAATTAACATATAATTTCTTACTAATCTAACAATTAAAATTTCATCATTCATCCATTATACACAAAATAACGACGTGATAAGCTGTAAACACATATTTATAATCTGTAAATACATTTATAAACACAAAATAACCTGTAAACACATATCGACACATACTTAACCTAATAAGTCCTAAAACCTAATAAGGTGTAATCACAAAATAAAGTTCTAAGCACATATCAACACAATCAGCTATACTATAATAGAAATTTAACAATATATCAACACATAATTAGTTGTATTATACCTAATTTGACGGTGGAGGTGGTTGTCAATAACGACGATGGAGGTGATGACGGCGGTGGAGGTGGTGACGACGGTTGATAACGACGGTGGAGGTTGTGACGACGGTCGATAACGATGGTCAATAACGGCGGATTTAGGGTTTCGGTGGTGAGATTTGGGATCAGAATGAGCGTGTGTGTGTTTTTGGGTCTGAAGTCTGAAGTCTGAACTACTGGCGTATTGTTTGTGTTATATTTTCTGTTTTATTTTATTTTCTTTTATTTATGATTTGCTGACTTTTATTACTTTTAGTGGGAAAATGTTTTAGTGAGGAAATGTTATATATTTTGTAGTGAAATTACTAAATGGTTGTTGTAGGAAAAATTCATCCTCTTAGGGTTTTCTAAAAAAAAACTCATATGTGTTGTATAAGCTTTTCTTAATTAAAAACTTTTTCAAGTATTAACTTACTTGATATTAATGCATACCTTATTGAAACTCAGTTATCTTAATTATATGTATTTAAATCATGTATTTATACAAATGATTAGTTCATATTTGAAAACGTTTTTAACTAAAAAAAAAACTTAAACAACACCCTTAGGATTATTGTTAGAAAACACATCTTCTTAATTACACTTTCATTTTCAACAAAAAGCATATTGAATAAATATTTTAAGCTTACAATCTGCAATTGTTAAATGTGATTTTCAATTTAATAACTTTAATACTCACAGTCTTACGTTAGTAAATCACTTTTTACAAACATGATCGAAAATAAAAGTAAAAATACCCATATTTGGCGTAGTGTGTGAATTGAATGTGATTAAGTTTGTTATTTTATGGCATTGTTGTCAAAAATTGATTACGGAGTAAAAAAGTTTGAGAATGTTATGTCGACGTAATAGTTGAACAAATACTATAATCTTGTAAAACAATGGAATTAAATGTTAGGGTGGTGTGGAATCTTATAGACGTGGGTTTTGCGGACAATCCGGCGACCCTTTCGCTGTTTTTTTTTCTCGTCATCTTCATCTTCTTCTATTTCTTTTTTTCATGCACTGCCAGCTAAACAATATTAAACTTTAAATTAAATTCCATTGCTCAGAGCCCCAATATAAATCCATAACCACATGCCCACCTTTCTTCATATCACATACTCTTTGTTTTTCATTCCATACTCTACACTTTCTAATTAAAAAATGGCACTTGCTAAAGAAAGAAACCCTAATGATCACTCTTCACACATGCCCGGTTTAGTCCATCAATCGTATAAATTTTATGGAGATAGTGAAAGCCCGGAAAAGAAAGGGAATTTCACTGGAAGTTCATCGAATTCATCTTCACTTTCTAGTCCGGGTAGTGCAACAAATTCAAGTGGGCTTCTTTTCCGGGCTAGTGCAAGTCATCAACAACAGTTGCAACAAGAAGAAGGTCATTCAGTTATAAGTTTCAAGCCGGGCTACTACGATAACAATTTTGTGCAAGGAGGAAGTGCTTCATGTTTCCTTAGCTTTGAAGAAAATGATGAACAACCGTACTCGAGTAATTTAAGCCCTGATCAGCTGATGAATCTTGGGTCCGGTTCGTTTGATAGCATACGTTTGCTAGAAAATATGAGTTGTATTCAAAGTGGTAGTATTAAAGAGAATAATCACCATGATGAATTAGAATCATTTGCATGGCCAAATCCTTCATCTTCTGATAATTACCTTGCAACACAAGAACAACCATCTTTCCATAAAAGAACTCATTCGGTAATTAAGCTTTTCTTATATTGTTTACTTACAATATCTCTAGTTGGGGATATGATAGACCAAGTCGTACAGGGTTTGCCATCAAAAGCGTGTGTTTGAGTTATTGGCGGTCCAAAAAAAATTCTTTATAATCCCGGTTATTCTAATCCCTGAAAATTTAATGTGTCGCAGGGAGAGAGTGAGCAAGCATTCAAAAAACAATGTACCACCAACACTGCAACAAAGAAAACTAAGCAAAAGGCAACTCAACCCAAAGATCCGCAAAGTATTGCAGCCAAGGTAATTAATTCTAATTTATATCATTGAGATTAATTAAATTTCTTAAAATCCCAAGAAATTATAACACGCACACAATTTATTACTTCAACTTTAAGCAAAAACAATGGAATGTTTGTGTTGTAACAGAATCGGAGAGAACGAATCAGCGAGCGGCTAAAAGTTCTTCAAGATCTTGTTCCAAACGGTTCCAAGGTAATTATATCGACAAATCAAGATCCAGATTATCATTTTGCAATCCGTAACTTGTATACTTATGTGCATAGTTTTACACTTCAGGTTGATTTGGTTACCATGTTAGAGAAAGCCATTAGTTACGTAAAGTTCCTACAGTTGCAAGTGAAGGTAAGGAAGCTCATTAATTAATATATGCTTCTATTATTAAATTGTTGATTTGTTGAATAAAATTGCAAAAGAGAAACAATTCTAAAGAAGCAATCCAAAACACCTGTAATTAAAGAAGCTCATTAATCTCAGTTTGCATTTAATCATGCCTTCCTTTATATGCTTTTAGGTGTTGGCAACAGATGAGTTCTGGCCAGTGCAAGGTGGAAAAGCACCTGAACTTTCACAAGTGAAAGATGCAATTGATGCTATACTATCATCTTCCCAGAGAGACAGAAGTTCAAGCTCTAAATGATCCACTTAATGCAGAATAATTTCCAGCCAGCCAAAAAAAAAGCGAGGACTATCAGCATTCAATGATCATCCATGAGGATCAAGTTAAATTAAGAGAACAACCTGAACTTGATGAGGGGAACAAGAACGATATGCATGCATCTATGGAAGGAAAGATGTTATGATCATAATTTTGTTCTTGTTTAATAAGCAGTACGTTTAGTAACTACCCTGTTGTTTGTAATAACATGCATCTTTAGTTATGAGTTTAATACAAAGATTTTGTCATCAATAGTTATTTGTTATTGACGGGTTTAGGGATTGAGGTCTTCACTTTAGAGTCAGATCGCTTGATTTAATATTTAGAATTACTAATCTAATATACGATTTAATATTTAGAATTACTAATCTAATATACAATCTAGCTAGTTTAAGTTTTTCTTTGGTATACCCTATACAAGTATCGTTTATCTGATCTAATTAATAATTAGCTTGATGATCTTACATACTCTTGTCTCTATAGATAAACCCTCTCGGTTTTGAAATCTTTCTTGTAAAAAGGGATTGTTATTGGTATACGGAGTAACATAATTAATACACCCCACTGCACACAAGAGAATGTTAGTACTA
Organism: Chrysanthemum seticuspe; assembly: GCA_019973895.1. Classification (NCBI taxonomy): domain Eukaryota; kingdom Viridiplantae; phylum Streptophyta; class Magnoliopsida; order Asterales; family Asteraceae; genus Chrysanthemum; species Chrysanthemum seticuspe. The sequence goes on along the minus strand of BPTQ01000003.1, from coordinate 100,292,597 downwards.
TATCAAAACTACACTAATCCTCGGATTTTTGTATCACGTTGTCTACGATAAAGAAAAAATAAATGAATACGTTACACCATTATCAACATAAAACTTCTCTATGCATGCGATCAATTCAAAGAAACATCTGAGAAAAGGTACGATTATTGAAGAGATAAAATTATCTCTACTCTATCATCAGTTATAGAAATAAAGATTTTAGCTAATTAAATTGATTAGATTAACGATCCAAAAAATGCTTGTACAAACACTAGTAAATTTTGTTTTTCTGACGTGTTAATAGTTTGCTAGTAAATAAATTGCCTTTAATAATAGAGACAAGTAACGGCGATCAATTGAATTACAACGCATGTTATATTCCTTGTTTGAGGGTGTTTGGCATTGCTTATTCTTTTTTGTTAGGGCAAATAGCTAAAAAAAGTACTAAACTTGCCACCCTTTCTTCTTCAAGGTAGCGAACAAATTTTTTTATTTCTGAGGGTAATATACTTTCAAATTCATCTTCTTTAGGGTATTTTCATGAACAGTTGGACATTTTTGCCCCTCTTACCCACAAAAGCAAATGATGGCAAGTATGATAATTTTTTTTATAATTTGCCCTAGTTTTTAATTATGTTAAATTTTGGATATGTATTAAGATAAATTATTTAATGATTTATAATTGTGTTAAATCTATGATAAAAATGTTTTGTTTTAAGTTTACACTATTTACTTATTAAGATAATTTAGTTCCACCAGCCACTTCCATTTGCAAAGGACATGAGTTTAAATAAGTATACGCGTGCATGACACGTGTGGGGTTCAAATAAGCACTTTTAACCCTTACCATTTAGGCGGGAAAAGCCGTTACAGCCATTTCATCATTTCATTTGTATATAACACAATTCATTTCACATTTGTAAGCGGTTTTGATTTTGTAATTCTCTCTTGTAATAAACTTCTACAAGTCAGTAAGCCATAACAAATCCCATTAACTAATTCTTGAGCTCAATTCTTATTTGAATCTCCTTGATTCCTGTAAGAGTGTATCAACTGGTATCAAAGCAGTCAATTCCGACATCTTATCCCATAAACCTATTGAGTTTGATCGTCGCCGATCAAATTCTGGCCTAAATACATTCGTTTCCCTATCACAAATACGTTACCCTTGTTAATTCTTATTCCGTTTTCTTAGCCAAAACACGTTTTCCGTACGGCTAGTACATTATTTATTATTTAAAAAAAAAAGTATCATACTTGCCATTTCCTCTTCTGGTTAATAGGGGCAAAAATGTCCAACTGTTCATGAAAATACCCTAAAGAGGATTAATTTGAAAGTATATTACCCTCAGAAATAAAAAAATTTGTTCGCTACCCAGAAGAAGAAAGGGTGGCAAGTTTAGTACTTTTTTTTTAGCTATTTGCCCTTTTTGTTATGCTTCTACTTAAAATTAAGCATTTTTGGAACTATAGTTTTGATCTGCTTATTTTATAAGTAACGCAATAATAATTTTAATATAATTCAATCAAGTTCATTTATTAAAAGTTTTTGGTTAAATATGAGAGTAAAAAGTAGTTTTTAATTAAATATCAAATAAACACCATAACATAAGTAGCTCCTAATCTACTTATTAAAAGCTATTTATATGTTTTAAAAAAAGCAAGTATATTGTTTGAATGAGAAAACTTCTTTCCGGTTTAAGAAAACAAAAAATATCAGCAATCCAAAACACCCTGTATCACACTAAGGATATGTTAGGCGGAATTTTCTTAGTAACTACTGCCATTTGCAGTAGCCGCTAGCGATAGCTATTTATTTTTCTCAAAACACCTAGTAAAATAACTATAGTTGCAATAATACAATGTAAATTAACGAAAAATGAATATTTTGAAGAAAATAGTCATTTTTTTTACATGCTTAGCTTTACATAAATGCTATTCGTATGGAACGTGAACGCTAATCCCAAATTACCGATGACGTGCATTTCATTTGAGGGTTGCAATATCATTGCAAATATGTTTCATCTAGCTAGATGTTGCCTTAGAAATATTTTCATTATTCGCACTCAAACCATGAATGTCAAGAAGTTCATCAAATGGTATATGTATCTTTAATGCATACATAATTTTTTTTTAAATTAAATATATATGCATGACTTTTATTGTATAAACATTTTTTTCTTACTATCATAAAATATTTTCTGGTAGTTTAAAATCAAAATCAAGAAAACCGAGAACTTATTTTGTTTTTAACTCATAAGAACTGAAAACGTGCACAATAAGTCTCATATTCGCTACTATGAGGGTAGTATTTTAACTCGGCCTAAGTTTTTATAGATTCCTTCTTTGTTAACGGGGTCGCCCCAAAGCCATAATGTCCGTGATACTAAAACCAAAAAAAGAATGAGGAAGAAAAAGATATCGTGATGCAGGAAGCACACCAGCAACATGCATTGAGTGATTCCACTGTGTTTTTTTGCACTTGACTGGGGTCAGGCTCCGACTCTGAGAAAGATGTGTGCTGATGATGTTCAAGCCAAAAAGTACCAAAAACTGTAGAGCTACAAGTCAAAACCCAGAGAGAAGAGCTAGTCATAAACCATATATCTTGTTGGGATTACGTGTAATCATTATTAAATTGTCGGTTATAAGTTAATATAATAGGTTGCTAGTAAAATAGGCTTGTATGTTAGTGTAAGCACATGGCTCATGAAGCAAGCCCATGGACCTTGAAAAACGTGTAACTAGAAGCTTCTTAGGGCGTTGCCCTATCTTCTCAACTATATAAGCACATGTAACTCTCATTAGAGGGTTTTGGTTCATTTTATGCAAGTTACTTTTTTTATTCATAAGCGAACTATTGATCCTTCCATCTCTCTCTCTCTCTACCTTTCTCTCACTAAAGATAAGCTTATGTATGTCAATATGGTAACCTAACAAGTGGTATCAATTGCTAGAAGACGGTTTATAGGTGTTTTGTGTGATATTCGAAGCTTAATTGTATTATTTCTATACACGTTTTTATTTCACAAATTTAGTTATTTTCTAGTTTTTCTATGGTTTTAGCACTCTTTTGATTAGAAATAAGAGTTACAAATATTGTTAAACAAGAAAGTTTCAAACTTTGTGGATAAAAAGTTAGTTTTATACTCGTACTATTTAGAAAATACCAAGTTTCGGATTTGTATACACTTTTTTAAAAATATTAAAGTTTGCAACTTTCTTCTAGTTTTAGTGTTTTCAAGCTTAGTTGTACAAGAATATCATGTTAGAAAAATGTTCTTGGAGAAATTTAAGCATTTTGAAAGTTCTGTGCAAGTTTCGGATTTTTCGTAAAAACCCTAACTTTCGGATTTGTCAGAAAACTCAACTTTCGGATTTTTGAAAACCTAACTTTCGGATTTCTTTCGGATTTGTGATAACTTCTGCATCTTCAAGGTTTATGGATTACTCAGTTCTTCTCTCTCTTGTATAAGTTTGAGAAACACTTCGAATTTGGGGAATTCTTCTAATTTGTTCAAATTAGAAGAAAAGTTTCGGATTTGCCTCAAATTAAATATTTCAGATTTGTACATTTTTCAAATTTGTTTGAAATCTTTTGGGTTTGTACACTTTCGGATTTGTTTCAAATCTTTCGAATTTGTTACCTTTCGAATTTGCTGCATGATAACATCATATAATCCTGATTTTTAAGTGTCAATTTCCCCCGATTATGCTCATATTTTATATTGTTTATATGGATATATGCTCTTATTTCTTTATATTTCGTTTCCAGGTTATATATGAGCATAGGAGCTAAAGAGACGCGGTATTGGAGATGTACTTTGATGATTTATACTTAGTATGCTCACATGAAAGAAGCTACATCGTAATTCACAATCTCATTTACGCTGTAGCTATGAATTCAAATATGAAGACCAAGTCAACACTAGTTACGGCATAACTATCATCTCAAGTTACACTGTAACCATCTAGGTCATGCTGAATTTTGCGCCTCCATTAGTTACGCCGTAACCCCCAACATTAGTTACATCGTAACCAGTGTTAGGAATGTTTTGATGGGATCTTTGAAGATTACGACGTAGTTACTTTTTGAGATTACAACGAAGCTGAAGAGATTACGGCGTAGCCATCCATAAGGTTACGCCGTAACCATCACTACGAGAATGGAAGAAGGAGGATATATGAGTTATAGCATAACTACATTATAAGGTTATGCCGTAACGGGATCGGGCCTATAAATACAAGCCCTAAATTCTGCATTTGACATCATTCACACAACACAAAAAGTCAGAGAGCTTGAAGGGGTTCCACAAGGCCGATCTTACACAGCATACAGAGCCATTTCCAAGGGAGAAGTCACAACATTCCATCAATAAGCTTTAGCTATTTTTATTTCATTTACATTTCGATTCATGTCTTTATTTACTATGTCAAACATTGAATTGAGTGTTCATTTTAATATGATCGGCTAAGAACCTTTGGTTCTAGCCTAGTTATGATTGCTTAATTGTTTTGTTTATGGTTTCATACTTCTATTATTGCTTCTAGTGTATGCATGCATAGTTCGTTGGTAGCCACCCTTGCTTTCGTAGTTTTAAAGCCCGGTTGTACTTGCTTGTTTAGGAGAATTAACCAAAGGACACTAGGGAAGTAGGTTGCGCGGGTTGATAAGAATTGACCAAAGGACTATCAATCCCTCTCGTGCAAATTGACCAAAGGATCACCTTCCGAAGGGAGGAACTCAAGAAGTTAGGGATGTGTGTCTAAGATGCTAGCGCCCGGGTACACATTGTTACGAATCTTGCATGTAGGGCACTTAATGACTTAGCATAGATTACCGGGGACCTCGTCAATATGAAGGGTAATACCTTGATTTATGTGTAATAGGCTAGACGAATTAACTAAAGGAGTCTGGCGAATTTAAACCACACTTGAAGCGATAGGAAGGATTAATTATAAAAAATAGACATAAATGATAGGATGAATAACTAGGCTAGCACACTTTCTCCCTGCTATTTATAACTTCATTTCATTTTCGCTATTTCATTTCTTGTATATTAGTTTAATTAATCTTTCAAACTTTTATTCTCATTTAAAACCGTGACACTAGACTTAAATAGGATCAAAAACTACATAGCTCTTGGGAACGACCTCGGCTTTACCACATTCTATACTACGTACGACCGGGGTTCATTGCTCGTTAGTGCAATAGGTAGCCCATAGGTAGACAAGACTTTATAAATTTAAATACTGGTCAGAAATCCTGCATCAGAATTTTGGCGCCGCTGCCGGGGAGCTATATTAGGATTTTTGTTTAAGTCTTTTATTTTTGTTTTATTGTTTTTTTTTTCTCACCATTTACTTGAAGTTTCATATTTAATGGCTCTTGTGGATATAGACAACGTCACTCTCGAGGAATACCTAGCAATGACTCGGGATGAGCAAGGGCCGGGGCTTGTTAGGCTGGCAATTTGAGCGGAGGTCTGATTCGAGATCAAGGACCAATTTATTATGGATTTGCGTGCAAACCCGTTTTTCCGGAAGTAATAATTAAGATGCTTATGAGCATATTGAAAATGTTTTACACATAGTGAGCCTCTTCAACATCCCAGGTGTCTCTCTAGATGCGGTTATGATTCGGGTATTTCTTATGACACTAACGGGAATGGCTAAACTATGGGTGGATAGGCTATCTGGTGGAACAGTTAGCACATGGAATCTTCTTAAAAGAGCCTTCATTTAAGGTTTTTCCCTCCCTCGAGAACATCAAAACAATTAGAGGAGATTCACAATTTCAGACAAAAAGGAGGCGAGACATTATACCAAGCTTGGGATAAGTATAATGATCTCCTCTACAAATGCCCTACTCATGACCTCAATAATCAGCAAAAGGTCAGCATTTTCTATAAAGGTCTTGGCATTGCAACGAGACAGATGCTCGACTCTCAGGGGACGATCCCTGAGATGACTTCTATTCTATCATTTGAAGCTATCCAAAACATGACTGACCACTCTCAAAAGTTGCATGATGGAGGGAGTAGTAAAAGCATGGGCAGAAGTTTGGATGGTATTTCCACTATCACCAACAAACTTGATATTCTTGGCCATGATATGATGAAGCTTATGGAAAGTGTGCACACTATACAAGTTGGGTGCGAGACATGTGGAGGAGCTCACTTTGCCAAAGATTTCCCTCTAAATGAAGGAGATGGGAAGGTTGAAGAGGTCAAATATGGAGAAGCTAATAGAACTTTACAAGGATCTAATGGCAATGGTAATGGATACCATGTAGGACCACCGGAGTACTACAATCGTGCACCTTATAAAGAAAGAAGGTTTAGTCTCGAGGAAACTATCAACAAATACCTAAAAGATTCAATCAAAAGGCAAATAGAACAAGATGAATGGTTGAAGAGCTTTCAAGAGAGTACAAGCAAGAGCCTCATTAGTCATGACGAGTCTCTAAAGAACCTGGAGGCAATGATTGGGAAGCTTAGTGAAGAGGTGCAAAGAAGAAATGCAATCCCGGAGGCGTAAGGCAGTAAACCTATGTTGGCATGCAAGGCTGTTTTTGTGGACGATGAGGTTAATGACTCTAACTATAATTTTCATAATTCTAATCATATGCATAGATTTTTATTTATTTTTTAATATTTTTTATTTAGTTTTTTTAGGAAGAACTAGTGCTGGTGATACGATGCCAAGCCAATTACCAAAGAAGGAAGTTAGCATGGATAGCTTTGCTCTTCCTTGCTCTATTGGTAATGGTGATTTATATGCATTATCCAATCTTGGGTCTAGCGTAAACGTTATGCCACTTTCGGTATTTCTAAACCTTAAGTTAACTGATCTTTGGCAACTTCGTTAGGGATTGTGGGTAATGTATTACTTAAAGTCGATAGGTTTTTCTTCCCTACGGATTTCGTTGTTATTGATATGGAAAATACCCCTAGGAAACACTTAATCTTTAGGAGACCTTTCCTAGCCATTTCAAATGCCCGAATCAAGGTTTTTGAAAAAGAGATTTCGTTGGGATTTAATAATGATAGGGTAGTGTTTAAAATGAACAATGTTCTTTGCCAAGAACCTGAAGAAGCAGTAAGTTCATGCATGGCTGACTTGGTAACTGAGGAGAAACCGGCAGATATATTTGGCATTTTTGACAATGTAGGATCGTAAAATAATATTGTGTTTGATGATTCGGGTGGCCTTGGATGGTGATTATACAAGTATGCCATGTTTTAGAGAGAGAAAGAGTGAGAGGGTGTTCTTGGTAGAGAGTTGCTTTACAAAAATGAAAGGTTAGATTGAAAGAAGCACCACCCCTTCCAAGGATGGAAGGGGTATTTATAGTTACAGACTACACGACCTCCTGACGGCCTGTGGATCAGGTATACAGTGGGTAAAGACCCGTCCTTCCTCCACGGTGTTACACTACGCTAAACTAAACTAATAACTAACTAATAAACTGATAAATAACGATATGTCTATGAGCTAACTTATGCTAAATTATATTTGGGGTGACCGACACTTCACTATGGAATTTCCAATTCCTAACAATCTCCCCCTAAGGGAGGTCACCCCATGTTTTACATTTCGAATCTTAGCATTCTATTTAATCTTCAGTCTTGAGCTCGTAGACTTTAATTCTTCAACATCTGCATCTTTGTGCTTTAGCAGTGAAACTTCAAAGCCCGATTACTTTGTACTTTAAGTGGAGGCCTTTATACTGATCCACATCTTTGATGATCTTCGAGCTTTCTTTGAGATCATCAGCCACAATAAATCTCTGGATCACCCTTTATTGTGTTGCCATCATGTGAAGTGTGACTTTCGGACCGACATGCTCACACTTTCAGGATCATGACATCTTTCCAACAGAGTAGCGGAAGCTTTACTGGTTCATGATATTTGCAGCAGCGTAGCAGAAGCATAGTATAAAAATATCAGAGTCAGGTTATGTAGATATGCACCAGTCATGATTTCTTTAATTAAGTGTGGATGCTGTGAGCATGCGGCTTTGGATTGACTTCTTAATTCTGATCAGCTGCAACCGTCCAAATGTACCTGCAAACAACAGTTAGCAATAAAACACACGAAAGTGTCTTTGATCACTTTCGTTGAATTGAGGTACACGGCCCACGGTTCCCCGTTGATCAGTACAAGTACTGCCTGTGATCAGGTATGATTCTGAAGAATCTCCTTGACAGGGTTTCGCAGCTGTTCTAGCTGTTCTCAAACCGGAACATCTCAAAGAAGACAACATGGAGTGAGTGAACCAGCGAATTGAGATTCATAGATTGATGAAAAATTGATTTGAAAAACAATCGCGTATTGCTTGAAGAAAGAGTTTTGCAATACGACGAAGGTTTTATGAGAAAGATAAACTTTCAATCAAAAATACTTTTTGTATTTGAAAAAGAATACACATTCGATGTGCTAGAGAAAACGAGAAATTTGCACATCGAACGGTTTTTCCAAAAGCATTTTTTCAATCAGAGATACTTTTTGAGTTTAAAATATGAATACACATTCGATGTTCTAGAGAAAATAAGATTTGCACATCGAACGGTTTTTCCAAAAGTATTCGTCAATTCATTTCCTGGACCAAGGTTGATTCACGAGTGAATCGCCCCATCGTTTCTTTCCAGTTGTCACAAGTTTGATCTTTAGAAAAGATCTCACATGTCACCCACCAAGAGCTTGTTTGATGTTGGCTCTAGAAGGATTTCCATCTTCATTGTGAATACTTTTACATATCACTCGGATGTTCTGGCAATACCACAAGGATAATGTGTAGGACTCTTAATATATACTTACTTTCCACATTGTGTGAAACAGCAAGTCTTCATTAATTTTGTGTCCTAATGAGATATTGTGGATGATCTCTTGGCTCTAGACTCAATAGTGCACATTTGGTTCCTATGCCGGAGACTAGGGAGAGGGTCTCCTTCTTCAATATCAACAATCTCTAAGAGAAAGTAGATAGATTATGTAGGTTCCCCGTGAGGATGAAAAAAGCCCTTTTAAGAGGAACTTGAGTAGCTTGGGAAGTTGTAGTACAGTGCGTCACTGGGTCCATGACGTCTTGTCTTCAATACCAGTGTTACCTTAGTAACCACCAGTAGCATATGTATTGAACCCGGTTTCTGCCCTAAGGTTGAATTAATGGAGGGCTATTTCTTTTCACCCTTTTTCGCATTCAATTCTTTTTCATTCTTCAACCCCTTCAGTGCTTACCGAGACTTCATTACTAGAACCTTGTTGGGTTTATTCCAGTTCTAGATCTATCTCAGTCCGCACTCTTCCCATATTCTCATTTTTCTCCTTTTTTCATCATACCTAAGGACTCTACACTATCTAGTGGATTGTCCCTGGGTAGATCCCTCCAGTTCTGGCGGATTGTGGGAACGAATACCTAATCTCACCATCCTTATAACTCCATACATAAAGTAAAATGGTCGGTATTTTGGTACAGTTCTTTCCTTCTCGAAACCAATTGAAAAATCATTTGGAAAATCCAATCAAGGTACTTGTGATATAAAATCAAAACATTTTGTACCTTAATTGTTTTTGATCATTTAGAAATGCTCCCCCTCAACATGTGCATATGATTTTGAAATTGTTTAGCACATGGAGGCAAGAGTTCTTAGAAACAATTTCTTGATCACAATTTCCTTAGAAAAAGCCATTTGATTTTCTTTGGTAAATTCTCCCCCTCAATATGTGCATAGAATATTTGAAATTATTTTATCACATAGAGGAAAGAGTTCTTTTGAAGCACATCGATGGTCACAAAAGCCATTAAGAAACCTTTAGAAAATCAATCAAGGTACTTTATGTTGAAACATAGAAATCTTTGTACCTTGAACCGTTTATTTTCTTTTGAAATGCTCCCCCTCAATATGTGCTTCGAGATTTGAAAGCGTTTAGCACATATGGGAGAGCAGTATGCACACTTGAATCAAAATGATTATCTTTTATCAAATTTCATTATTAAATCACAAATTCTCCTCCGATCAAAAATATCAAACCCTTTGAGATTTTGGATCCCAAGTGATTTAATAAGGTTTGGAAAAACATGAGAGAATATGTGTCAGATTTACAAGCTCTTCTGGTTTATAGTTAAATGCTCTTCCACAATCATGTGCATTATGTATTTCAAAACCGTTTGACACATGAAGGAAGGAGTGCTTTTGAAACAATCACCCTTTAAAACCGATTTGAGATTTAAATCACGATATCTCCCCCGATCAAAAATTTCAAACCTTTTGAGATTTGTGATCCCAATTGATTTAAATCATTTAAAAAATTTTAGGGAAAGACGTGGCTTGTTTTAATTTTTGAAATTGACTGATGAGGACCAATTATAGACATTAAAGATTGTTGGTGTCAAGTATGATAGTTTTTAAGAGATCTTTAAATAAAATAAAACAATTTCACAATCAAACAAGAACAGAAAAAAATTTCATTTTGAAAGATCTTTGGGTTTTAAAGAAAATCATACCATGACATAACATTAAATCTTTAGATCGCCACTTATTTTGTACAAACGGACTTGATTGATGAAATATTGTTTGAAAATATTTTATTTTAAATCACTCTCCTCCTCAATCGATGACTGTAGTCTTTGATTGAGTGACTTAAGTTTTGATAAAATGAAGTCCGGTGATTTTCAAATTTAAGTCCAATTTATTTTCAAAACCAATATTTTTCCATTTTTCAAAACAATATTATTTAAAAATTGTTTTTAAAAAAATGATATCATCACTATTATCCCTGCACAAAGATACGTTAGGTGGTTAAGCTGCTTTTGTTGTTGTTGCTGGAGGTTTGGAAGAAAACCATCTGCTGATGCAGTGAGACCTCTTAGGTTGCATTTTTTCATGCCAACTCTCCATAGAGGTCAAATTAAGCTCCATTTCTTCATTTGATGATGAAGAAAACCATCTGCTGATGCAGTGAGACCTCTTACGTTGCATTTTTTCATGCCAACTCTCCATAGAGGTAAATTAAGCTCCGTTTCTTCATTTGTCAACCCAAGATATAGTTACCCTTTCCTTTCGGCATCCAATGATCTTCTATTGTGGGATCCGGATCGGGAACAATCTTATAAACCATCTTATCTGCATACGTTAGTCAACACAAACATATATATGGTGGTCGACAACACCCAAACAGCAATCGACTAGTAAAAGTCAATTCAACATATCAATCAGTTCATATAAAGCATGGGAATAATGTGTTTATCAAACTCCAATCATCTAATGTAACAATCATATCCTAGGCACCTAGTCCTTTAACGTAGGTTAACATGTTTTACATTTAAGTATATAGGATAATTAGATAAGCCCGATAGATGATATAAATTTGAAAAACATTCTCCCCCTCAATCAATGACTAATTTTTTGAAAAGTTTAAAAGCGCTGAAGTCATTGATTGAGTTTTCAATTTATACGAAAACTCTGAATCTGATTGATTTACAAGCAACTCATTTACCACCATTAAGTTAAAACAAATATTTTTCTGAAGAATTTTAGACGGAAAAATATTTGAGTAGGAACAGCAGTCCTTCGACATACTTTCCTCATTTTGTTTTTAGGATAAGTGCTCGAAATATTTGAAAATTGGTTTAGCGCATGACTTTCCTTCCTTGAAGAGCGGGTTGCTATCGGAAATAATAGCAAGCCATGGTTTAAGCACGGGTTACAGTCTGAAGTAACTGCAAGCCATAGTTTTTGACATGTTTTGAAAAGAAATATTTACACCTCCTGCTCGAACTTCATCTATGGTCCCGTGCCGTTATTGAATGACATTTCTAAGACCGCAGATGTTATCGATACCAGAAGACATGTCTTTTGAAAACAATATTTTTGGTATTTTTCAAATTTTCTGATTTTTATGGGTTTTTTGTTGGTTTTATATTTTTCTATTTTGTTTTTGTTGGTTTTATATTTTTGTATTTGGTTTTTAGATAAATATTTACAAAGATAGATTAGATGATATAGATTAAGAAGATGATGATACGAGTACCGAGATAAGGATATCGAACAGCACATCGTAGAAGACAGAAATCGTCATCTCTTAAACATCCACCACCAAAGCTTCCAGGGCTTTTGAATCGAAGAGAGAGAAATTGAACCATCTGAAAGTGAGACTTTGGCAACTTCCCCCAAACCGAAAATCCTTTAGATGAGCAGATTCGAAGCTCTATTATAAGCTTGCCTTAGCCAGGTGCACAAAGAAGCACACCATTATCATCGATTTTGCTGCTCTTTATAAGAATAATCTTTGTGATTCTTCGTTCGAGGTTATATCATCCAATAGAAGAACAACAACGTATCATCCCACGTTTAAATAATCTTCTCAAATTTCTTTTCCACTGAAGTCTGAAGCGATCAATACCAAAAGGTGTTAAGAGAACACTTCCCCCAAGTAGATGAATTGATGCAGTCAGTCTCTTAGACTAGAGCTCACGAACCAGAATACACATATACCCGAAGACAAAAAAACTTATACCATCGAAGTAGCAGATTAAGTCCGATAGCCAAAGAATAACCCCGATGTATACTTTTCTCTCCCCTGATGATTGATTGGATCCAAACCGTCAAGTTTATCACACAAGTCAACCACTTGTGAATGGTCAACCGTAATAAAATTCAAACAGTCTAAAACCAATGCAATTTCCCTTGGAATAGAGTGGATTCCCGGGTCGTTAAGTCCCACGGAGGATTAATGGTGCTTAAAAACTTTCAGATGTCGAATAATCACTAAGGATAGTGATCAGTAAAGATTTTGGTGGATAATTACACTACTGATTGATTGGAATTGTATTTGGATACAGAATTATAAAGCACAACAATCAGATAAGACAAACGTAAATACGTACGTTTATTAAATTTTACGTAACGTACAAAATAAAACGTGAGTTTAAAAGAAATAAAAGACCTACAAATATGAAAATGATATTTTTACAATCCTAATAATAAAATAAAATTATTGGAAAAAGAAAATTATTTTTAAAACTATTTATTTAATTATTATTAATTAAAAACTATTTTTTAACTATTTAATAATACCCTAAAATATAAGAAAATATGAAATAAAGCTAGAAAAATGAAATTATGATTCAGAAAAATCTAAAATATTATAAAACTTATTTTAAAACTGAAAATATATTTTTTACACTTTTTATCTATTTATTATTAATTAATTACTATTTTTTAATTATCTAAAATACACTTAAATACAAGAAAATATAAAATGAACCTGGAAAAATAAAATTTTAACTTAAAAAAATCTAAATTATTATAAAACTAATTTTAAAACTGAAAAGATATTTTTTATGTTTTTTATTTATTTATTATTAATTATTTAATACTTTTTAACTATTTTGAATTTTAATAAATACTAAACAAGCTAAGAAAATTCTGAAACTTTTTCTAAAAATATCCTATGATGACAGAAAACTAAGAAAATTATAAAAACAGGAAGTGCTTAATAATAAGCTGAAAAAGAAAATTAAAAAGCTAATTTTTCTTAAATAAACGCTATCACTATTTTAAAAAATGATGTTTTTGTGATTTTTCTTTTTGAAAACTATTATACTACTGATAATAAGTAACTTTAATAAAGATAAAAATTTTACAACTTAAAAATAAGCTGTTTGAGAGCTTATGATTTCAACAGTTAAGCTTTTGGCTTATTTTGGTTTTTCAAGCTCAGACAAGCTTACAAGCTGGAACCAAAAGTGAAATAAGATTCAAACAAGCTTAAGCTACTGATATTAAGCTAAAAGGCACACAGAAACACACTGACAAGCTTTTAATAAGCAAATAAGCACTTGGCTTATTTGTGTTATAAGACAGTTATGGGACAAAGAAAAAGCAATTAGCAGCCTTATCAAATAAGCTATAAAGTGAAAAACTAAGATTGGAACTTCAAGACAGCTAGGTTAGCTTTCCAAAGAACCAAAATTCAAAAGCTAAGGTTCACTAGCAAGCTCTTGATGAGCTTGTGAAAAAGGCTCAACTACACTGTTAACTCAGTGTAGTGAGTGGTTTTTGGAAAATAAGATGAACATGATAAGCAGTCTAAATAAGCTCAAAAATAGAAAATAAGCAATCACACCTCAAACTAGCCAGATGGGCTCTACAAAATACCAAAAGTTATAAGCTAAGGATATCTAATGAGCAAACTGCAAGCTTGTGAAAAAGGCTCACAAAACTGTGCACAGGACACCTTTTTGAAAGAGTACTTAAAAAAAGCTAGATAATAAGCTGTTTAAAAAGCTAACTACAAATTATTAAAAATATTAGGATAAAGATGAGCAGTTACATTTTAATATTCCAAAAGCTCAGATCTTGAAACTTAATATTAAACCCTATACAAAATTATCTATTTTATTCAAAAACCATTATACTGAAATTTTGACTTTTTATAAAAATCAAATAAGTTGACTAAAATGAACTTTGGATTGATCCTACTCACTGATTATGATATATTAAGCTATAATAAGATGAGATTAAGCTATGTTAACAAGTTTTAAGCAACTATGATGATTTTTACTCTTTAAATCCTAACAGTTAACTAACGGTGTGAGATTAAAGAGTATTTTGACTTTTTTATCAAACAAAGACTAGTTTTTAATGTTGCACTGAGCTATTAGAACCTAATATGACATGAAACAAGTAAGAACAACAACACAAACAAGCTCTACCACAGTTAACAAAGTAGAACCAAACAGTCCTTTATGAGACTGTTTTTGTGATTTCCAAAGAGTTTCAATGATTTAGACCATGCACTTGATTACAGACTTTATATTATCACTTAATTAGACTATATAGGCACTAAAAAACAACAATAACATCATAAAACTAAGAAATGACAATTAGGCTATATTAACTGTTTAAAATAAGATTTTTAGTAACTATAAATTAAAAAGAACAAGTAACTTGTTTTAATGCTTAGTTTCACTTAACTACAACTAGGAAACATAAACATACAAAGCTTTAAGCTAATGAATACTTAAACAGTGAGATGACAAAATGGAGCAAAAGGCTTACAAATTGGTTTCCAAGCATAAAACTGAGAACCAAGGACTGAGAACATAACCTATAGCTTCCCAAGAAGCTCTAAACCCAAGGCAATTCACAATTCACCTTGCTCCAGCTTTCTTTCTTCTTCATTCTTGATTTTTTATTTTTCACTAATTTATTTGGTATTTTTGGTATTTTTTTCTTTTTGATACTAAAACTGATTTTAAGGTTTCTAAAAGCTTAGAAAAGCTTTATAGGAGCTTAAGTGAGCTTATGAGTCCAAGACAACAACTATTAACAACATTCAATCATTTTGAGATTTTAAACAAGGCAAATTGCATAAACTGGAAACTTGAAATTTAACTGAAATTGAAACTGAAAAAGGTTTACATACACTTAAAATTACTTAAACAAAGTTCTTCAAAGATAAGTTTTACACTGGAAAGCTTGAAATAATAAAAACGACTAAGAAATTTAAAAGTTACACTAGATACTCTTCACATTGCTTCATCTCTTGCTTTTTAAAGATCTTTTCCACTCTTTGTCGACCTCTGAGTCTTTCCCACTTAATTCTAGCCATTGGATCTCTCCAACTCATCAAATTCGCCATTTGTCAATTTTGGCGCCAAAAAAGTCTTAAGCAGGTTTTCTTAATTAATGTAATTTGGTGGGATGTGGAGGTGGAGGGGAGTGGGTATACAGCTGGGGAGGTGAGGTGGAAAAGGTGGAAATGAAAACCAGGTAAGGTGGAGGTGGTATCTGGTTTTGGCGCGAATTGTGTTAGGGAGATGAACAGTGACTGTGGTATTTGACTTTTGTTGACCCATTTTTATTAATAACGTGGGGGTTCAAAATGGGGGGTTCAAGGATATTGACAGGGGGTCTTTTGGGTTTTGGCTGGGTTAATAATACAAAAGAGGGTCCATTTGGTTTTGAATTATCACAAGGACCAAAGTTGTAATTTCTGGATTTTTGAGGGACCAAAACTGTTCTTTTTCCAAACTTATCAAAAGGACCAAATTTGTCAATCTTTAATAGTACAAGGACCACATTTGATTATTTTCCATTTTTAAATATCCAAGGACCAATTTTGACACTTTTGTAAAGTTGAGGGACCTTTTCTGCCATTTGCCCAAAGATTCATTCAAGGACCATTTTTGACAATTTAGAATATTTCAGGGACCTTGAATGATAAAACTCCATATTTTTGGATTCCAGGGACTAGATTTGACAACTTTTGAAACTTGGGGGACTAAAACTGCCAATTATGCAAACTTGATATGTTTTTCACCTGATTTTGGAATTTTTGCATTTAAAACACATAAAGCACTTATTTGTGATATTTTTATCATTTTGATGCATTTCTGAGTGTTTTCAGATGTTTTTGCAGTTTAAAAGGTACAAAAATGATGAGTATTTAGACACTCATCAATCCCCCACACTAAGATATTGCTAGTCCCTAGCAATGTTTTGAGAAAACTTAATGGATTTCATCTCTTTACCAAAAGCCATCACTTCTGGAGTAGCCAATTGTTTCAGTTCAAGTAAGAACCTTGGTACAATGATAACCAAATGATTTTGAGCAAATCACCAGCTTTCAACGGTTTTGATTTGTCTTTACTAGAAGCCGTTTGCTTCTGGACTAGCCAACTCTTAGATAAATTATCAATATTATATTTGGTGAGTCGATTACCAATTATGGCTTTCCAACTGCCTTTACCACAAGCCATAAACTTGCGGGCTAGCCAACTCTTCACTAATTAAAGATATGGTGAGCTGAACACCATACAATTTTGGGCAAATTGCAAGCCAGAAACGGATTTGAGATATCTTTACCAAGAGCCGTTTGCTCCTGGATTAGCCAATCCTTATGTGTGTTAGACATGGCAGACTGATTACCATTTGCTGAGTAAGTGAAAAACACTTACTCCAAAAAAAAAAAATTTTTTTTTGGGCCAAAAACGGGGGAATTGGGTGGAATAATTACATGATAAAATTCGTGAGAATTCCCCCCCCCCCACACTAGAAATGAATATTGCCCTCAATATTCAAAGTACTGGCTGTTATGCCGAAACATAGAACGTAAAAGGGAAATACTACGGCCATTATTTTATTTTTGATATATACACATTTTTTTTTTTTTTTTTTTTTTTTTTTTTTTTAGAGAGTACTTATATACAACAGCGGGGGGCAACTCCCCCACACTAAGGTGATAGAAAGTAGAAAGAAGTCAGAAATATGGGTGAAAACCCATATGGTGTGCTACTGTTTTTGATTACCGAGTCGCTAGCTTGACTCGATCCCCGCATTCATTGGGTCATGGGGAAAGTTTGTAGATCCGGGACAACCACAGGAGGAATGTCCTCTCCAAAATAGTGCTTTAATCGATGACCATTCACTTTAAAATTTGGACCATCGGGTTGAGATAACTCAATGGTTCCATAAGGAAATACTTTAGTGATGGTGAATGGTCCAGACCAGCGGGATTTTAGTTTTCCAGAGAAAATCTTCAATCTTGAATTGAAAAGAAGGACTCGATCACCGACGTTGAAAACGCGGTTCTTGATTTTGGAGTCATGAATCTTCTTTGTCTTTTGTTTGTAGATCAAAGAGTTCTCGTATGCTTGATCACGGAGTTCATTTAATTCATTCATTTGAACTTTTCTGTGATCACCAGCTGTCTGAATATCGAAGTTTGCATGTTTTAAGGCCCAGTATGCTTTGTGCTCAAGCTCAATCGGCAGATGACATGCCTTTCCGTACACTAGCTTGTATGGAGTACACCCGATTGGTGTTTTATAAGCTGTACGGAAGGCCCAGAGTGCGTCATCCAGTTTATCCGACCAGGATGCACGGTTTTCGCCTACTGTCCTTTCAAGAATTCTTTTTATATCACGGTTGGAAACTTCCACTTGCCCACTTGTTTGGGGATGGTATGCAGTAGAGAGACGGTGGGTTACACCATACTTTTGCATGACACGATCAAATTGGTCATTGCAGAAATGCGTACCACGATCACTGATTATAGCTCGCGGAGTTCCAAACCTGGCAAAAAGAGATTTTAAAAATTTCACAACAACTCGGGCATCATTAGTGGGCAAAGCTTTTGCTTCAACCCATTTTGACAAATAGTCAACAGCCACAAGTATGTATTTGTTTCCTCGAGATGATGGAAATGGCCCCATAAAGTCAATGCCCCAGATGTCAAAAATCTCACACACTTGAATGGCGTTTTGCGGCATTTCATTTCTTTGTGAGATATTTCCGTGAACGTTGACAAGCGTCACAAGTTTTGACAAATTCGTGGGCATCCTTGTAAATAGTGGGCCAATAAAACCCAGAATCAAACACCTTTTTGGCAGTGTAGTTTGGACTATGATGGCCCCCGGTGGGTCCAGCATGGCAAACTTTGAGAATGTCCATAGCTTCCTGTCCATAAACACACCGTCGGATGACTTGATCCGCACAGATTTTGAATAAGTATGGGTCGTCCCAGAAGTAATGTTTAACATCCTTGAAGAATTTGTTCTTCTGTTGGGTCGACATTCCTTTCACTATGAAGTTTCCCGCATGGTAATTTGCAAAATCAGCAAACCATGGGGTGGTAGAGTTTCCACGAAAAGAAACCGCATTGAGTGTCTCGAGAGGAAATGTTTCATTTATTTCCTTTTTCTCGAAAACATCTTGGTGAGGGTTTTCTAATCGGGACAGATGATCATCAGCCAGGTTCTCAGCTCCTTTTTTATCACGTATAATGATATCAAATTCTTGCAGGAAGAGAACCCAACGGAGCAATCTCGGCTTTGCATCTTGTTTTGCAAAGAGATATTTGAGAGCCGAGTGATCCGTATACACCACGCATTTGGTCAAGATTAGGTATGGCCGAAACTTATCAAACGCATACACCACGGCTAGTAGCTCTTTTTCTGTGGTGGTGTAATGGGTTTGAGCTTTAGTCATAGTTTTACTTGCGTAGTGGATAGGCTGAAAATGCTTGGATATACGTTGCCCTAGGACTGCACCGATAGCAAAATCACTTGCATCGCACATGAGCTCAAAAGGCAAGTCCCAGTCGGGAGCAACGAGAATGGGTGCTTCAGTAAGCTTTTTCTTTAATGTTTCAAAAGCTTCGATGCACTCAGGTGAGAAGATAAAAGGAGCATCTTTCTCAAGAAGATGGGTCATAGGCCGGGCGATTTTAGAAAAATCTTGTATGAATCTGCGATAAAAACCGGCATGACCTAAAAAACTCCTAATACCTTTGACGGTAGTAGGATGAGGTAATTTAGCAATAACATCGACTTTTGCTCTATCAATCTCAATCCCATTTTTTGAAATCTTATGGCCAAGGACTATGCCTTCTTTGACCATAAAGTGGCTCTTCTCCCAATTTAGACAAAGATTGGTGTCTTCACACCGTTTTAGCATTTTATCTAAATGGGAGAGACATGTTTGAAACGAGTCCCCAATAACCAAGAAGTCATCCATAAATACCTCCATTGTTTCCCCGATCATGTCGTGGAATATGGCTATCATACATCGTTGGAACGTGCCAGGAGCATTACATAGGCCAAAAGGCATACGTTTGTAGGCAAAAGTTCCGTATGGGCAGGTGAATGTGGTCTTCTCTTGATCCTGTGGATCAATGGGGATCTGAAAATAACCCGAGAAACCATCAAGGAAACAATAGTATTCGTTCCCTGCTAATCTCTCAAGCATTTGGTCCATGAAGGGTAGAGGAAAATGGTCTTTTCGGGTGGCGTCATTCAACTTACGATAGTCAATGCAAACACGCCATCCCGTAACCAACCGAGTTGGAATTAACTCGTTATCTTCATTTGTGATAACAGTTATGCCACCCTTTTTAGGAACACAGTGAATTGGGCTAACCCAAGGACTATCTGAGATCGGGTAAATTAATCCTGCATCAAGAAGTTTGATAACCTCCTGCTTGATAACATCATGGATTTTTGGATTTACTCTTCTCTGATGTTGAACTGCTGGTTTGAAGTCATCCTCCATCAAGATTTTGTGAGTACAAAACTCAGGGTTGATACCCTTAATGTCAGAGAGTTTCCAAGCAATTGCTTGCTTGTGTGACTTCAAGACCTTTATGAGAGCAGTCTTTTCATCTTTACTCAAATCTCGAGCAATAATGATGGGTAATTTATCATTACCCTCAAGAAATGCATACTCGAGATGAGGTGGTAAGTCCTTAAGTTCGACCTTAGGAAATTCTTCAGTTTTCTCAACTGACTTGACTTCCTTGTTATGAAGCTCGACGGGAGGAAGCGATGAAGGATCATCATTAAGCAACTTCTCAATGAGAAGTATGTCCCCCTCGATGTCGATTGGAGCGTGATCAATTTCCCATGAACATGAATCACTAGACAAGTATGCTTCAATCTCTTCCAAGATGAAGTCACTTTCCTCAAACGGAGTGAGAGAAGGAGTAGAATTGGCAATGATGGGTTGAGATGAATGAGGGAGATTATCACTCGAAGAATTATGATCATAACCAAGAACTTCTTGAGAGTACTCTTTAGAAGCAACATCAATGAAATCTATTCGGTTAACCGACTCAGAATCATAGTTTGTGGAGTACTGATCTGCGCAAAACCGTCAAGTCTAATCACACAACTGGTCACTTGTGAATGACCAGCCGTAACATACTTAAAACAGTTCACACACAAATGCAATGAAGATCAGAGGAGTATAGTGTTTCCCCGGGTCGTTATGTCCCAGCGAGCTATGCAATGGATTATCAAACGTTTAGTGATCGCGAGATTTGAACGGAAAAGGAGATTGAGAATTAATTATAACTACAGAAAAGCCAACAAATAAAAACGGTTTAAATGCAAATTAAAGGAAATTAAAAAGATAAAATCTATTAAATAAACGCTATCACTATAATTAAAATTGATGTTTTTGTGATTTTATAAAACAAAATATCTTAAATAAACTATTTTAACTAAAGCGTAAACTTAAATTATCTAAAAACGTGATTTAAAATAAAAACGTACGTTATTTATAAAAATTACGCTGGAGCGCAAGATAAAACGTAAAATTTGTGAAATAAAAGTCCTACGAATGTAAAAACAATTTTCTCACGTACTACATGACAAAAGAAAATTTTAGGAAAAAGCCGGGTATTTTTTTGAGTTTTATTTAATTTTCTACGAATTAAAAACTATTTTAAACTAAATTAATTATTTAAAATACTAAACATTTAAAAAAAAAAATGCAAAATATTACTAAAAATACTATGAACTAATCTGATCCTAAGAAAAATTAAAAAGTTGGTGGCTACTGTTTGGAAAAAGCAACAAATAAGCTCTAATAAGAGGAAAAGCTTAAAATGCAAAGTTTCTAACTAACAGTTATATAACTAAAAGTGCAAGAAATAAACAAAAAAGATCCCAAGGGCAGTTGGGTTTGTGGTGTTGTGTCTGCTCGTGGGCTATTGGATCCAGGAGGCCATGTGTTCCAATCCTGCAGTACCCCTTTTTTTCACTTATTTTTTTTCTTTTCAAAGCTTAAAGATGCAATCAAATAAGTACTTTTTGTGAAAGACTTTCTTATAAAATCCACTCAATAAGCTTTTTGCGCAGCTTATTGCTAACAGTTATGAACAGAACAGAAACAAACACCCTTTTTGCCACTTTCTTTTTTTATTGAAACCATGAAATAGCTAAATGAAAAGCTAAATAACCACTGATGTGGACATCACCCTTTGGACAGGTTCAATCCCAAACACACCCTTAACTGGTCTTAAGCACAAATAAGCATAAACAAGAAGCTTTAAAAATGAACTCTAAACTAACATAAGAAGGAAACACAGCCAACTACGCTAAAGAAAAGAAAAAAGAAAAAAACTAATGAAAGAAAAAGGAGATCAGTTGGCTTAACACCTAAACTAGGGAGAATCCTAAACTAAATACATGAGCAAAACGGCAAATAAGCTACAAACAAACACTATGTAAGCTAAAAATGAATCTATCCTAATCTAATCTAATCTAATAATCACAAATAAGCCAACAAAAGATGAGACAAATGCCAAATAAGCAAAAAAAAGATCCACAGCTGCTGTTGGGACTGTGAAAGCAAAAGAGGGCACAATGGTTGGTTTTGAAGGCAATTTTTAGCTTAAAATTAAGCTACCGAATAAGCTACAAAATGCTAAACTATGGTAAATAGGTAAAATTCATATAGCCTAGAACTAAAAAGAAGCAAGTGGAACAAATTCAAAGACTTTGACAAACCTAAAAAAGGCTGCTAACGGGCTTGTAAAGCTGTGACAGTGAGTAAAAAAAAACAGGTGGGGTGTTTTTTAAGGCAAGAAGAAGCAAGTAAATAAGCTAAAAATCCAAATATAAGCTATGAAAGATTAACACTACACTACAAACTAACTGTAACATAAAAATCAAACTTCAATCCTATCATTAACTACCCTCAAATTAAGAGTGAAATAGGGACAGTGGGGTTGAGATGCAAGATTTGGAAAGTTGGATAGATTTTGACACTTTGCATGTTACTTCTAAAAATTAATTTGCAAACTAATACTACTCTAAATAACATTAAAGTGACTAATTAAAAACATTTTGATAGCTAAAATGGGTCAAAACTGAGTTTTGACCCATAACCTACGCAGTTCCAAACACTCTTTGGGCAGAAAAGCTCTAAAACTGTTTTTAAACCTTGAGTAAAGGTGAAAAGTTTTGTTAAATTCTTGATCACTACCAAGTTTTCTTATCTAAAAACAGAATTACAGCAAGAATATTAATTAAATTGCATGACTTGAACATAAAGTTAAACAAAAGCACATCAAACTGAAACCAATTGATTTTTCATTAGTTCAAAAAAAACAAATCCGAGAACTGAAAATTAAAATTCAGGAAGTACATTTAATTTAAAAGACAGTAATTAAAAACAAGGACTAAAACAAGATTTTCTAGACTAAACTAAGAATTACTAAAAGAAAGAAACTAATTACTAAAAGACTAACTAATAACTACTGGCTTCTGCCTTCTCTTCTCCTTTTTATACATCAAAAGCTTTCCACTGGCACTCTGATCATTTCCCACCAATCATCTCAGCCATTGGATTATCTGACTCCATTTTAGCCGTAGATTAGCTTTTTGGCGCCAAAACTCTTTTTGTCAGTTGGGACAGGGAAAGTGGCATTTAATGCAATTTGGATTGTGGTGTTTGGAGGGAGTGATAAGGTGGGTGTGATGATGGAGAGGGAAGTGTTAGCAGGCATAGGATGCAGGTTTGTGATGATGGGGGTGTGGTATCTCGTGAAGGAGGGAAGGAGAGTCAACTGTGGGTGTTTGACTTGGTTTTAATAATAGGGGTTGGGTTGGTTTCGGGTTAAGACTGGGTAAAAGGTTGGGCTAGTGGTAGGCTTAGGATTGGATTGGGTAATATATTTGGGCCAAGGGTAAAAAGAGTCCTTTTGGATGAGTAACAACACAAGGACCAATCATGTAACTTTTGAAATTCCAGGGACCAAACATGTACTTTCTGAATTTATGATCCAAGGGCCTAACTTGCCATCTCAAATAATCCAAGGATCACAATTGCCAATTTTTGAAACTTTAAGGGTATTTTATGACAAATCTGAAACTTGGGGGACTGAACTTGTAAATTCTCAAACTTTTTATATTTTTCACCAAAGGACTAATTTTGACAAGTTATGATTTAAAAAGGACCCTTGGTGATTTTTCTTTTGAAATTTTGACTCAGGGACTATTTTTGACAATTTTAGAAACTTGGGGGACTGAAACTGCCAATTATGCAAACTTTGCTCATTTTTCATCTGATTTTAAACATTTTGCATCTGAAACATATAAAATGCAATTTTTGAATATTTTCAGTATTTTGATGCATTTCTGAGCATTTTTAACCGTTTTGCAGTTCAGATTTGACTAAAAATGATGAGTATTTACACACTCATCAAGTACCTCAAAGTTTGATCAAGGTTAAAGGTGACAGCTTCATTACCTACACATAATGTGATTTCTTGCTCAAATACATCAATGAGAGCACGGCCTGTTCTCAGGAATCCTCGTCCAACAATGAGAGGAACCCGATGATCGGCATCGAAGTCAACAATCACAAAGTCAGCTGGAAAATGGAACTTTCCTACTTTCACAAATACGTCCTCGGCAATGCCAAGCGGACGGGATATTGTACGATCTGCAAGCTCGAGAGTCATGCATGTAGGAGTAAGATCCGGAAGAGAAAGTTTCTTCCATACTGAATAAGGCATCAGATTGATGCTTGCACCAAGATCGGCTAAGGCAAAGCATTCAACCATTCCTGGAAATACACAAGGTAAGAGAAATTTTCCAGGATCTCCAAGTTTCTCGGGAAGCTTCTTCAGGATAACTGCAGAGCAGTTCTCGTTTAGAGGAGTTTTTGCCATCTCAAACAGTTTTTCCTTGTTGCTTAACATGTGTTTGAGAGTTGATACAAACTTGGGCATCAGCATGATAGCATCCGCAAAGCTTATGTCAAAATGTAGTTCTTGGAAAATTTGAAAAAATTTGTCCATTTGATGACTGGCTTTTTCGCGGAGCTTTTGCTCATTCAAACGTGATGGGTAAGGAATAGAAGTTTTGGATTTGGGGTTTTCAACGGGAGCTACTGGAGGTTCAAAAACAACTCCTGGATTGGATTTGGGTTTCAGGACAACTTGAGGTTGGACATCGTTGGTACCTCCATTATTAGTAGGAAGTTCCTTGTCCTTTGTTGCCTCAGGTTCACTTTCTACTACCTTCGGGAGAGAAGAAGAAGAGGTAGTAGGAATAGCGGGTCCATTGTATGAAACACCACTTCTGGTTGTGATCGCCTTTGCATCGCCCCTCGGGTTTGCGATCGTGTTGCTCGGAAGTTTTCCTGAGCCCGAGGGTTGATCATTTAAAGACTTCTTTAGATCAGCGATCTGACTGACCAACAACCTGTTCATTTCATCTTGGGATTTCATGAATTGCTTCAATAACTCATCAGATGATGGTACTGGAGGATGTGGAGGGAAATTTTGAGGTCGTATGTTTTGATTATGACCTTGTTGTTGAAAATTCCCTTGGTTATGATTTACATTTCCCTGAAATTGATTCCCTCGATTGAAATTGTTTTGATTAAGGTTTCCTTGATGTTGAAAACCTTGATTTGGTCCGGAATAGAAATTACCTTGGTTTTGATAACCTTGGTTCATTCTAGGTTGGTTCTGATTCCGGTTTTGTATGTTAGGATTCTGGTTAAAACTGGGTGGTCCTAGATAAGTGTTAGCACGGTAGTTTGGTTCATTTTGAGGACGGTATTGATTACCTCCCTGATGTGAAGTACCGGCTATAGCATTGGCTTCAAACGGACTACCATCGGTGGCAGTACAGTTGTAGTATGCATGAGGGCCACCACAAGTAACACAGACCTCGACTTTCTTCACTTCACCATGTGATGGTGTCTGTGTGAAAGTGACTTTCTTTTGGTTAGCAAGAACCAAAGCCTGAACAATATCCGTGAGTTTGTCAATCTTAGCATCGGTGCTAGATGTACTCACGGGAGATGAAGTAGAAGGTCCAGCATTAGACTGAGACTGATATGTCTTTGTTCGGAAAGGGCGAACCTGGGACTTGTTTTCAATGATTTGCAAGGCTTCTTTTGTGGTCTTGCTCAGGAAATTACCTCCCGCGGAGGCATTTAAAGAGTCTTGGTCAGCTTGTCTCAGACCATTGTAGAAAGTATCCATTTGTATTAACTCGGTAAAACCATGATGCGGACACTTGCGGAGCAATTCTTTGTAACGATCCCATGCCTCCCCGAATGATTCATCAAATCTTTGAGAGAATTTCATTATCTCATTCTTAAGACTTGTAGTTCGGGATGGAGGATAGAATTCGTTAACAAACTTAGTGACTAAATCCTCCCATGTCTCAATGGAACGAGGGGGTTGTTTCTCAAGCCAATTCCGGGCTTGTCCCACTAGAGAGAATGGGAACAGAAGAAGCTTAATTGCTTCATGTGGGACATTCTTGTATTTGATGGTCGATGCAATCTTGTTGAACCATCGAATATGTGCATGAGGGTCGTCCCGCTCAAAACCATAAAATTGGCTTTGGGTTACAAGATTAAGCAACCCGGTTTTGAGCTCAAAGGTATCAGCCACGATGGCTGGGACAATAATGGCATCTCCGTAACCCTCGATGGGTGCTTGGAGAAGCTCATTCATCGGTTTGTCTTCTGCCATTACGACAGGGGGTGGTTGTGCTAGACGTTCCTCAGTCACGGCTGAAGGAGCAGAACGTCCTCTACGTCTACGAGGAATACTTACAAGTTCTGAAAGTGGACTTGTAGAGCTGGAAGAACGAGTGCGCATGCACTAAGTATAAAAATCAGTTTTCAAAACAAATGCGAGGCAAAACGACAAGTGAACTTAAACCAATAATCACAAATGAAATGGCTTCTTTGAAAAAGGTACAGCAAATCACAAGGACACAAAGGCAAGTTTTGATCTGTAAGATTGGGAACTTATTAATGTTCACACCCCCAGTTGGTAGGTGTTCTGCCTTGGTTTGCGGTGGTTGATTTTTATGTATTTATTAAGTACCATTGAAAAGACGTAGGTATAGATTTGTGCTAAGGGTTTAAAAACTTTTGGACAATATTTTTGGTATCGTCTCGTTTAACCAAATCGTACCGCTTTAAGAATCACCTTAAAGAAAATACAAGATAGAAAACGTTACGATTGTTTTGTTGTTTTATATTTTGTTTGGTGTTGTTAACACTTTAGGAAAAGTGTTAACGAACTTTTTTTTTGATATCTAAAAAAAAAAACTGTTTACAAAAGGTGGTATATGTGCAAGTACGGGTCTGAGAATGTTTAGAACACGCTAAAGCCTCCCCGGCAGCGGCGCCAAAACTTGGTTTGTGGCAAACCGTCAAGTTTATTACACAAGTCAACCACTTGTGAATGGTCAACCGTAATAAAATTCAAACAGTCTAAAACCAATACAATTAAGATCAGAGGAATATAGTGTTTCCTAGGTCGTTAAGTCCCACGGAGGATTAATGGTGTTTAAAAACTTTCAGATGTCGAATAATCACTAAGGATAGTGATCAGTAAGGATTTTACTGGATAATTACACTACTGATTGATTGGAATTGTATTTGGATACAGAATTGTAAAGTACAACAATCAGATTTAAACAAACTTAAACGCGTACGTTTAATAAACTACGTAAACGTACAAAATAAAACGTGAGTTTTAAGAAATAAAAGACCTACAAATATGAAAATGATATTTTTATAATCCTAATAATAAAAGAAAATTATTAGAAAATTAAAATTATTTTTATAACTATTTATTTAATTATTATTAATTAAAAACTATTTTTTAACTATTTAATAATACCCTAAAATATAAGAAAATATGAAATAAAGCTAGAAAAATGAAATTTTAACTTTTCAAACAAATTTAGACTAACAACATGAAATGTTAAGACATAGGTTTATGTTAAGGTTAGTTAGTCATCACATTAATAGGTCATTTTAGGAATGACTAGTGATAGGAATCACTAATAAGCTGTAGACTTTCAAAAATTTGTGGTAATTAGGAGGCACCCTGAATTGCTGGATCCTTTGTGATATAAGGAGACTAGAATTAACATAACCA
>BPTQ01000003.1:100195650-100239847 GCA_019973895.1 Chrysanthemum seticuspe | reverse complement strand
GGACAACTTGAGGATGGACATCGTTGGTACCTCCGTTATTAGTAGGAAGTTCCTTGTCCTTTGTTGCCTCAGGTTCACTTTCCACTACCTTCGGGAGAGAAGAAGAAGAGGTAGTAGGAATAGCGGGTCCATTGTATGAAACACCACTTCTGGTTGTGATCGCCTTTGCATCGCCCCTCGGGTTAGCGATCGTGTTGCTCGGAAGTTTTCCTGAGCCCGAGGGTTGATCATTTAAAGACTTCTTTAGATCAGCGATCTGACTGACCAACAACCTGTTCATTTCATCTTGGGATTTCATGAATTGCTTCAATAACTCATCAGATGATGGTACTGGAGGATGTGGAGGGAAATTTTGAGGTCGTATGTTTTGATTATGACCTTGTTGTTGAAAATTCTCTTGGTTAGGATTCACATTTCCCTGAAATTGATTCCCTCGATTGAAATTGTTTTGATTAAGGTTTCCTTGATGTTGGAAACCTTGATTTGGTCCGGAATAAAATTACCTTGGTTTTGATAACCTTGGTTCATTCTAGGTTGGTTCTGATTCCGATTTTGTATGTTAGGATTTTGGTTAAAACCGGGTGGTCCTTGGTAAGTGTTAGCACGGTAATTTGGTTCATTTTGAGGACGGTATTGATTACCTCCCTGATGTGAAGTACCGGCTATAGCATTGGCTTCAAATGGACTACCATTGGTGGCAGTACAGTTGTAGTATGCATGAGGGCCACCACAAGTAACACAGACCTCGACTTTCTTAACTTCACCATGTGATGGTGTCTGTGTGAAAGTGACTTTCTTTTGGTTAGCAAGAACCAAAGCCTGAACAATATCCGTGAGTTTGTCAATCTTAGCATCGGTGCTAGATGTACTAACGGGAGATGAAGTAGAAGGTCCAGCATTAGACTGAGACTGATATGTCTTTGTTCGGAAAAGGCGGACCTGGGACTTGTTTTCAATGATTTGCAAGGCTTCTTTTGTGGTCTTGCTCAGGAAATTACCTCCCGCAGAGGCATTTAAAGAGTCTTGGTTAGCTTGGTTCAGACCATTGTAGAAAGTATCCATTTGCATTAACTCGGTAAAACCATGATGCGGACACTTGCGGAGCAATTCTTTGTAACGATCCCATGCCTCCCCGAATGATTCATCAAATCTTTGAGAGAATTTCATTATCTCATTCTTAAGACTTGTAGTTCGGGATGGAGGATAGAATTCGTTAACAAACTTAGTGACTAAATCCTCCCATGTCTCAATGGAACGAGGGGGTTGTTTCTCAAGCCAATTCCAGGCTTGTCCCTCTAGAGAGAATGGGAACAGAAGAAGCTTAATTGCTTCGTGTGGGACATTCTTGTATTTGATGGTTGATGCAATCTTGTTAAACCATCGAATATGTGCATGAGGATCATCCCGCTCAAAACCATAAAATTGGCTTTGGGTTACAAGATTAAGCAACCCGGTTTTGAGCTCGAAGGTATCAGCCACGATGGCTGGAACAATAATGGCATCTCCGTAACCCTCGATGGGTGCTTGGAGAAGCTCATTCATTGGTTTATCTTCTGCCATTACGACAGGGGGTGGTGATGCTAGACGTTCCTCAGTCACGGCTGAAGGAGCAGAACGTCCTCTACGTCTACGAGGAATATTTGCAAGCTCAGAAAGTGGACTTGTAGAGCTGGAAGAACGAGTGCGCATGCACTAAGTATAAAAATCAATTTTCAAAAACAAATGCGAGGCAAAACGACAAGTGAACTTAAACCAATAATCACAAATGAAATGGCTTCTTTGAAAAAGGTACACCAAATCACAAGGACACAAAGGCAAGTTTTGATCTTTAAGATTGAGAACTTATTAATGTTCACACCCCCAGTTGGTAGATGTTCTGCCTTGATTTGCGGTGGTTGATTTTTATGTATTTAAGTACCACTGAAAAGACGTAGGTATAGATTTGTGCTAAGGGTTTAAAAACTTTTGGACAATATTTTTGGTATCGTCTCGTTTAACCAAATCGTATCTCTTTAAGAATCACCTTAAAGGAAACACAAGCTAGAAAACGTTACGATTGTTTTGTTGTTTTATATTTTTTTGGTGTTGTTAACACTTTAGGAAAAGTGTTAATAAACTTTTTGATAACTTTACAAAAAAAAAACTGTTTACAAAAGGTGGAATATGTGCAAGTACGGGTCTGAAAACTGTTTAGAACACGCTAAAGCCTCCCCGGCAGCGGCGCCAAAATTTGATTGGATCCAAACCGTCAAGTTTATCACACAAGTCAACCACTTGTGAATGGTCAACCGTAATAAAATTCAAACAGTCTAAAACCAATGCAATTTCCCTTGGAATATAGTGGATTCCCGGGTCGTTAAGTCCCACGGAGGATTAATGGTGCTTAAAAACTTTCAGATGTCGAATAATCACTAAGGATAGTGATCAGTAAAGATTTTGGTGGATAATTACACTACTGATTGATTGGAATTGTATTTGGATACAGAATTATAAAGCACAATAATCAGATAAGACAAACGTAAATACGTACGTTTATTAAATTTTACGTAACGTACAAAATAAAACGTGAGTTTAAAAGAAATAAAAGACCTACAAATATGAAAATGATATTTTTACAATCCTAATAATAAAATAAAATTATTGGAAAAAGAAAATTATTTTTAAAACTATTTATTTAATTATTATTAATTAAAAACTATTTTTTAACTATTTAATAATACCCTAAAATATAAGAAAATATGAAATAAAGCTAGAAAAATGAAATTATGATTCAGAAAAATCTAAAATATTATAAAACTTATTTTAAAACTGAAAATATATTTTTTACACTTTTTATCTATTTATTATTAATTAATTACTATTTTTTAATTATCTAAAATACACTTAAATACAAGAAAATATAAAATGAACCTGGAAAAATAAAATTTTAACTTAGAAAAATCTAAAATATTATAAAACTAATTTTAAAACTGAAAAGATATTTTTTATGTTTTTTATTTATTTATTATTAATTATTTAATACTTTTTAACTATTTTGAATTTTAATAAATACTAAACAAGCTAAGAAAATTCTGAAACTTTTTCTAAAAATATCCTATGATGACAGAAAACTAAAAAAATTATAAAAACAGGAAGTGCTTAATAATAAGCTGAAAAAGAAAATTAAAAAGCTAATTTTTCTTAAATAAACGCTATCACTATTTTAAAAAATGATGTTTTTGTGATTTTTCTTTTTGAAAACTATTATAATACTGATAATAAGTAACTTTAATAAAGATAAAAGTTTTACAACTTAAAAATAAGCTGTTTGAGAGCTTATGATCTCAACAGTTAAGCTTTTGGCTTATTTTGGTTTTTCAAGCTCAGACAAGCTTACAAGCTGGAACCAAAAGTGAAATAAGATTCAAACAAGCTTAAGCTACTGATATTAAGCTAAAAGGCACACAGAAACACACTGACAAGCTTTTAATAAGCAAATAAGCACTTGGCTTATTTGTGTTCTAAGACAGTTATGGGACAAAGAAAAAGCAATTAGCAGCCCTATCAAATAAGCTATAAAGTGAAAAACTAAGATTGGAACTTCAAGACAGCTAGGTTAGCTTTCCAAAGAACCAACATTCAAAAGCTAAGGTT
The DNA here is from genome assembly GCA_019973895.1 of Chrysanthemum seticuspe. Classification (NCBI taxonomy): domain Eukaryota; kingdom Viridiplantae; phylum Streptophyta; class Magnoliopsida; order Asterales; family Asteraceae; genus Chrysanthemum; species Chrysanthemum seticuspe. Next base: position 100,236,214 of record BPTQ01000003.1, on the reverse strand, counting down.
CACTAGCAAGCTCTTGATGAGCTTGTGAAAAAGGCTCAACTACACTGTTAACTCAGTGTAGTGAGTGGTTTTTGGAAAATAAGATGAACATGATAAGCAGTCTAAATAAGCTCAAAAATAGAAAATAAGCAATCACACCTCAAACTAGCCAGATGGGCTCTACAAAATACCAAAAGTTATAAGCTAAGGATATCTAATGAGCAAACTGCAAGCTTGTGAAAAAGGCTCACAAAACTGTGCACAGGACACCTTTTTGAAAGAGTACTTAAAAGAAGCTAGATAATAAGCTGTTTAAATAGCTAACTACAAATTATTAAAAATATTAGGCTAAAGATGAGCAGTTATATTTTAATATTCCAAAAGCTCAGATCTTGAAACTTAATATTAAACCCTATACAAAATTATCTATTTTATTCAAAAACCATTATACTGAAATTTTGACTTTTTATAAAAATCAAATAAGTTGACTAAAATGAACTTTGGATTGATCCTACTCACTGATTATGATATATTAAGCTATAATAAGATGAGATTAATCTATGTTAACAAGTTTTAAGCAACTATGATGATTTTTACTCTTTAAATCCTAACAGTTAACTAATGGTGTGAGATTAAAGAGTATTTTGACTTTTTTATCAAACAAAGACTAGTTTTTAATGTTGCATGAGCTATTAGAACCTAATATGACATGAAACAAGTAAGAACAACAACACAAACAAGTTCTACCACAGTTAACAAAGTAGAACCAAACAGTCCTTTATGAGACTGTTTTTGTGATTTCCAAAGAGTTTCAAAGATTTAGACCATGCACTTGATTACAGACTTTATATTATCACTTAATTAGACTATATAAGCACTAAACAACAACAATAACATCATAAAACTAAGAAATGACAATTAGGCTATATTAACTGTTTAAAATAAGATTTTTAGTAACTATAAATTAAAAAGAACAAGTAACTTGTTTTAATGCTTAGTTTCACTTAACTACAACTAGGAAACATAAACATACAAAGCTTTAAGCTAATGAATACTTAAACAATGAGATGACAAAATGGAGCAAAAGGCTTACAAATTGGTTTCCAAGCATAAAACTGAGAACCAAGGACTGAGAACATAACCTATAGCTTCCCAAGAAGCTCTAAACCCAAGGCAATTCACAATTCACCTTGCTCCAGCTTTCTTTCTTCTTCATTCTTGATTTTTTATTTTTCACTAATTTATTTGGTATTTTTGGTATTTTTTTCTTTTTGATACTAAAACTGATTTTAAGGTTTCTAAAAGCTTAGAAAAGCTTTATAGGAGCTTAAGTGAGCTTATGAGTCCAAGACAACAATTATTAACAACATTCAATCATTTTGAGATTTTAAACAAGGCAAATTGCATAAACTGGAAACTTGAAATTTAACTGAAAGTGAAACTGAAAAAGGTTCACATACACTTAAAATTACTTAAACAAAGTGCTTCAAAGCTAAGTTTTACACTGGAAAGCTTGAAATAATAAAAACGACTAAGAAATTTAAAAGTTACACTAGATACTCTTCACATTGCTTCATCTCTTGCTTTTTAAAGATCTTTTCCACTCTTTGTCGACCTCTGAGTCTTTCCCACTTAATTCTAGCCATTGGATCTCTCCAACTCATCAAATTCGCCATTTGTCAATTTTGGCGCCAAAAAAGTCTTAAGCAGGTTTTCTTAATTAATGCAATTTGGTGGGATGTGGAGGTGGAGGGGAGTGGGTATACAGCTGGGGAGGTGAGGTGGAAAAGGTGGAAATGAAAACCAGGTAAGGTGGAGGTGGTATCTGGTTTTGGCGCGAATTGTGTGAGGGAGATGAACAGTGACTGTGGTATTTGACTTTTGTTGACCCATTTTTATTAATAACGTGGGGGTTCAAAATGGGGGGTTCAAGGATATTGACAGGGGGTCTTTTGGGTTTTGGCTGGGTTAATAATACAAAAGAGGGTCCATTTGGTTTTGAATTATCACAAGAACCAAAGTTGTAATTTCTGGATTTTTGAGGGACCAAAACTGTACTTTTTTCAAACTTATCAAAAGGACCAAATTTGCCAATCTTTAATAGTGCAAGGACCACATTTGATTATTTTCCATTTTTAAATATCCAAAGACCAATTTTGACACTTTTGTAAAGTTGAGGGACCTTTTCTGCCATTTGCCCAAAGATTCATTCAAGGACCATTTTTGACAATTTAGAATATTTCAGGGACCTTGAATGATAAAACTCCATATTTTTGGATTCCAGGGACTAGATTTGACAACTTTTGAAACTTGGGGGACTAAAACTGCCAATTATGCAAACTTGATATGTTTTTCTCCTGATTTTGGAATTTTTGCATTTAAAACACATAAAACACTTATTTGTGATATTTTTATCATTCTGAAGCATTTCTGAGTGTTTTCAGATGTTTTTGCAGTTTAAAAGGTACAAAAATGATGAGTATTTAGACACTCATCAATAGTGTATGAAGCTCAAGAACCCAAAGTACCCGAATGACCAAAGAGAGAATAACCGATAACATTGAAGAAGCAGGCCGAATCACTGATTATCTCTGCGGATGACAATCTCTGCGAATGTCAACTCCGGAATAAGTGATTATATCTCTGAATCACTGATTAAGCACTCAAATGAAACAGCTGAGCGTCCCCAATGTACACAATTCTCTCTCCCCTGATGATTGCGATAACATCAAAATCATCACACACTTGTGTACATCTTTTATGTTCAAAAACTTTCTCTTACATCACTTCCCCCACGTAGTTGGAATAATAACACTAAAAGCCTTGATGAGTAAAACCTTGAGTTTCTCTGCGATCATGACATTTGTCTTCCCGGGATATCTTCAATCACTTAGAAGAATTAAGTTCATCAAGTTTACTCGCTTTGTGTTTAGATGTGTGTCTCCTTCCCCCTTGCTGGTTTTGACACTTCAGAATCAGCAACAAATAATAAGCCCGTATACTAGAAACTTGTTAAGAAGAACACTTGAACTCTTGTGAGAATCAACTTGCTGCGGAAGAATGTGAGCAAGTCTAATTGGGGATTAAATATGACTTTTCACTCTCCCCCAATTAGTGGTCTCCCCTAAACGGACAATCTGTTTGATAAATGCCCAAATTAAGAAGAAGTCTTTAAATAATCAAATGCAACTCGTCTTTAGTCTTCTAACATGTAGCAGAGAATGTAGAACCGACTGTAGACTAGTCCTTCTTCAAGATTGTCCGAATGGGGAATAGAAAGTTAACATCTTCTTTTCACCACATGCATTCCCGTTAACTTGTATATAGAAAATCTCCTTAAATCAAATCCCTCCCAATCAAACAAGAACAGAAAGATGTTCATCAAGGAAATCAACCCCGCAACTGGAAGCACTTTGTCGTTAAACTCATCAGTCCATAAGAAGATGTCAACCAATGGCTCTTAGAAGAAACTCCATGTAAAGATGACCCGATAAGAAGAAGTCTCGGTTCTTACATGAGTTAGGAGCCGTATGACCATATATTCTCAGATATAACTCAACCATGCATTAAATTCACACCTTTTCTCCCCCTCAAGAAATGCATACGGAGTTGCCATTCTTGATTGAACAAGTGAATATCTTTAAAATGTAGTCTCTTCACACTTCTCCCCCTCAAAGGTAGCAAATGATGTCGCCATCGTCATTATAACTGAGCAAGTGGAATAAGAAGACAATCAACAGTAGTTCGGTTCACTTGATGACTGAAGCTCTTGGAAAAGGCATGAAGCATGTTGATGAGAATGGTCATTAATAAGAAGATTTCTCTTCTTCAGAAGATAAAGCACACTGGCATGTACACTTTTCTTTTCTTTGAGGAACGAGGCTTGAACTGTTGTGTTCAAACATCATAAGAAGATTTCTCTTCTTCAGAAGATAAAGCGTACTGACACGTACACTTTTCTTTTCTTTAGAGAATGAGGCATGAACTGTTGTGTTCATACGTCATAATCTCTCTCTTTTCATCATGTCTTGGCAAACATGTAATCAACCCCATTATCATTCAGTAGGCTCTCTGTCGTGACAGCTGATGGAGAAAATCCAATATGATGAATTTGACCCTGAAGTAAACTAACCCGAACTCGTGACTTAAACTTGCACATATGTAACAAAGAGCGGTGCCGAGAATTCATCCTCCATTGAATCTCTAAGTACTCTATACTCTTCATCCAACCAACCATCAAGTATAAGACGTACATCACCTTTTGAAAATCCACAATAAATGTGACACTGAGCACTACAACGTAACTCCTTAAAGTGATAGTTATTTTTGTGGCGATAAGAGCCCAATTCCCCCAAGTGGTAAAAGAAAAAGAAAAGACTCCCAAAAATAACTAGATTTCCAAGTCTTCGTTTTTGGAAAAAGCTCGAACAAGGATCTCAAAGAATCTTCATCCAACCATCCCCGATACCTTCAGATACTAAGTATACTCGCCCGTGATATTTCACTTCAACCTCAAATAAATAATAGTGAATTAACCCCGTTGTCACATCTTCTGGTTAAAAGCTCAAATCTAGCCTCCTTTGACGTTTTAAGTGAACTATGATAATGGTTTTCATCCCGACCATGGTTAAAAGCAAATAACCCCGTAAAACCATGTAATAACCAAACTGCCATGACGAATAACCAAACACACATCCAATTCATGAAGTACACTCGTTTATCCCTTCTTCGAAGTAGAAACTGTAGCACCAGCATCAGATAAGACCTCAAAATACACTTTCCTTTCTCCAGGATGGTTCCATCATCACGGGATTTTACAATTCTATGGTTTAAACCGAGAAATAGTTTCTTTCGCGGGATTTTACAAGACCAAGAATAAACCGTAAGATAGATCCGGAAATGCACTTTACAATTACCAGGAAGTTTCCATTGTCACGAGATTTTACAAGTCTATGATTTAAACTGAGAAATAGGTTCTTTCGCGGGATTTTACAAAATCAAGACAAAACCGTAAGCAATATCAGTTTGAATATGTTATGACAACTTTGGTTTTGGTGAATATCTGTTTTAGGGGAACATGCAGCGGTTCATCAGCGGTTCATTATCTAACATCAACAACATCATCGACCATTAAACACTTTGGTAAACACATCATCCACGCATTCTGTTGGCTATTGCAGTGACAACATGGTGAAGTAAACTCGATATGCCAAACTTGATCATGAAGTAAAATTCCCCAGATTTGTTACTTAAACTTGTAATAATCCTCGTGAAAAAGAAACGGTGTACCCAATGTACAAAACCTCTTGACATTCTCAACTGAGTGAGACACCGAAGTGATAGTTACGTTGTGGGTTAAGCGAGAAAGAATCACAAGAGTAACTAAATAGCCAAGTCTTTATCACACTCTATAAAAGCCCAAACAAGTCATCTTCGCGGAAGGGTAGAAAGAAAGAAGACGAAATAAGTAAACGCGTCCGGAAAACCTCACTTCAAAGCCAAATAAGAAATGTCGAATACAAGCAACCCCGAAGTCAACTTTGTTCAAATATTAATTCAAGCCTTGTCATAATATTCTTCATGAAAATGTATAAACCAAAGTACCAATTCGCATACCACAACGAATCTCATCATCAAACCAAATATCATTATCAAAGGTCGCATCAACAACAAATCTCTTATTTACAATCCAATTTTGAGTAGCCCATGAGTCCATTATCTCAAACCAAATCATCACATATACTACTCAAGCCCGGTTCAATGACAATTCTCATAGCGCACCATATGAATATCACCTCAATGGATTTACTCTCCTTAAATCACCAAGTTATTATAAAAAAAACTATACCAATAAGAGTTATCCCAAATTAATAACATCTCAAATCCCACGTTAATAACTAGCAGCTCATTGTACATGATTAGTGCATGGCCCAATATATCCATTTACAAGACTTGGTCCATTCAACTCTCATCAAATTTATTCCAGTCCAAATCCACTAGCGGCCCAAGTGTACAAATCAGGTTACAACCTTCTTACCCTAATATCACGGGTAGTATATATAAACATCACATATCTCACTTAACCTAATCTCTATATTCACCCAACTCTAAACCTAATCTAACTCCAATCAAAACGCCTCCAACTCTCCAAATCCGCCACTCTCACTCAAACCCTAAATAATCCTCTCCAAAAAAATACGCAGCCACCTACATCATTCACCATAATCGACAGCCCCCATCACAATATCAGTAGTACATCTTAACCAAATCACGTCTCAATCAAACCCTAATATATCAAGACAAATCTGTTCCTTCCTATGAAGTTTAATCAAAGTGAACTCACCACAGGGATGGTTTGAGAGTCTTTGAATAAAAGGAAATAGTGTCGCCACAGGGATGCACGATTCGATTATTGTTACACGGCATCAAGGTCTTCAAAAGATTCGGGTAGGCTTTGTATTATTTTGGACACGCACTGATTTAATTTTGATGTATTCACGATTTAGTGTTTCATTCATATGCATTTATTTCCAACAACGAATCAAAGAAAAATAGAAATAACTTTCTAGTTATCTTCTTCATCTTTAGATTCGGATACAAAACTAGAAGGCAAATCTTCAAAATAATCAGTGATGAGTGGGTTCCGTGGGATAGACCTTTGATGGTCTTGATTGTATTTTGAATAGACACGAACCACATCTGAGATTAGAGATTATTTTTTTTGTTTTAGTCCTTTTGGTTTATCGATTAGAGTCAACAAAAGAAACAGAAAAGTTTCTAACACCCATGTTAGAAGACTTTCGATAATGTTTCGGATATTGTCACAAGATTGATCGATGATGAATTTGTTGGTATTGATCTAACCAGATCATTGAAATCTCAAATGAGATTCGCTATACCACATAGCTGAGATCGGATATTGATTAGTTGTAACATGTTTATGTTTTGTGTATTGGTCTTGTTGATGTTTGTAGATGATATGTTGATGTCGGTTTAGTATTGGACTGATGATGGTTAACTTGAGGTTGTGATGTTGGTATTGGCATAAGTTTTATGTGGTCGTGGTCTTACTTTCTTCATCTCTTCTTGTCAAGTCGCTACAGTCAAGTCAAGTCGCTACATCACTTTAGTCACACAACTCGCTATACTTCAGATACATTGAATCTGTACGAGTAGACAAGTCACTCAAAAGCAACTCGCTTTGGGTTCATCAAGTCGCTAAGTCATTTTAATCACACAACTCGCTACTCTTAAGATACATTGAATCTGGACGAGTACACAAGTCGCTCAAAAGCAACTCGCTTTGGGTTCATCAAGTCGCTAAATCAGAATACACAAGTCGCTACTTGTTAAATAACAAGTCGCTACCAAAAATGAAGGACAAAAAGTACTATCCAGAAAACAGGGACAGGGCATTACTCATACTCCAAGTCGCTATGAAGAAACATAATGACCAATTTATCCGACCAAGTTGCAAAACCCAGAAAAAGACTTAAAAGGACATACTTATTACCCATTTTGACCCATATGACCATGTTGACAGAATTTGTACCAGACAAAAAACGTCTTGATATGTGAGAGATGTGAGAAACTGATTGGACACACAAAACTGATATTGCAATTTTGAAAAAACAAGATACCTTTTTGACCAAGGACACATAAACCCTGTTACAAAGAACTGTTTACCAACACAATAGGGAAAAACAAAATTTTTCGGATAAAAAACAATACTAAAAAACAGTCTTCAACAAGGTACAAAAACTACCATAAATCAACAAAACACCATAACCTTGTATCAAACCGCATCAAAACCAAACAACCCGCATAAAAGGAACCGTATAAAAAACCATATAAATCAACAAAACAACCAAACCTTGGTACGAAACCACACAAATCAACACAACACAATAACCATGGCTCTGATACCATTTGTAAGATCGTAAAATAATATTGTGTTTGATGATTCGGGTGGCCTTGGATGGTGATTATACAAGTATGCCATGTTTTAGAGAGAGAAAGAGTGAGAGGGTGTTCTTGGTAGAGAGTTGCTTTACAAAAATGAAAAGTTAGATTGAAAGAAGCACCACCCCTTCCAAGGATGGAAGGGGTATTTATAGTTACAGACTACACAACCTCCTGACGGCCTGTGGATCAGGTATACAGTGGGTAAAGACCCGTCCTTCCTCCACGGTGTTACACTACGCTAAACTAAACTAATAGCTAACTAATAAACTGATAAATAACGATATGTTTACGAGCTAACTTATGCTAAATTATATTTGGGGTGACCGACACTTCACTATGGAATTTCCAATTCCTAACAGATAATATTTTACCCATGAGGCTCCTTCATATTTTTGGCATATGCAGGAAATTGAATCTGATGATAGCTATGATAGCGATGAATCTTCTAGGCGAGATGACGAAGAAGATCGTGGTTCGTATGAAGAAGGCGATAAAAGGGGTGTAATGGCCATAACGAGGAGGCTACATTGTTGTGCACCTATGGCGACTACGATTGATGGGGAAAAGCTAACCTTGCTGACATGTGACCCTCTTGTCAATAAATGCAACGGGGGAGGCCGGTTTAGTATAAGTCGATTAAATAAGGAAGCTAGCGTTTGGTGGTGTTTTGAAGATGAAAAAGTAAATAGAGAAACATGGAACAAAACCTACTTTATGAGCGCTAATTTATTTGAGAAGGTTGATTGGACGATTCATTTATGTGAGCCGACCATCATGATGTCTAGAGGAACAACCGAAGCTTCGCTTACCTGTGACCCCTATCTCACGGTATGTGATGGGGGAAGGTTTCCAAAAAAATATAGGCTCTAATGCAATGAATGGGCATGCTTTAATGAAGGAAAAAGAAGGCAAGTAGGCTACCATGGGATATCATTTGAGAATTGGGTTAAGGTAAAATTTGGAAAAGTGAAATTAAACAAGCAAGCCGAAGCTCAATATCGTGATGAATAGGTCAAGACTAATTTTCTGCAAGAAAATCGATGTAGCATGACTCCTTTCATACCTCCAACTGTTTGGGACCAGCTTTTCACCGGTCGGAGGGAAAAGGAGGTCGGGTATGTCCAAAGGCCTCCATAAAGCCCCGTCGCTTTCAGTCTAACCTAAAGATTCATTAATAAACACAAGTGCTCTTTCGGGAGACAACCTGAATTATCCCTTTCCCTTCTATTTTTTAGTATAGTTTGGTTTTGTGCATTTCTTTTAAATTTTTTTGCAAGAAATGGAGTTGGAAGAATGGCGTTTAGGCTCACGTGGATTCCATTCCGTAAAGCCATTTACGGCGTAACTTATCTCATTGGTTACGCCGTAACATTTCTTCCAGTATCAGCTTACTCCAGGTTTCAACCATTTACGGTGTAACCTATCTCTATTGTTATGCCGTAACCTTTCTTTCATTTAGAAGGTTTCCAGGTTCAAACCAATTATGGCGTAACTCATTTATTTGATTACGCCGTGTTAGGTCACCATATTGTAACACAAGCATCAATAGGTTAGAAATAAGGTAAGAAGTGATCGGGTGAACACTATCAAACACACAGGATATAAAGAGTAACAAAGGTTATGCGTAGAGTGATATTGAAAGTGAACAACCAACCTTCAAATGAAAGTTTACAACATTATTTATAGGGGAAGGGACTAGGGCAACACTACAAGTTCCATTCCTTCCTTATGGGCTTGGGTCAAGGCTTATGGGCTTTCTACATAAGCCTTCCCATTAATGCTAACATAAAAGCCTAATTAAGCAACCTATTACATATTGATTACAAATACTTGAAATAAAGTTTAGGAGTGATTCCAACAATCTCCCCCTTAATGACTTAAGTAATCTTTAAACGTTGTTGGTGCTGATGTAATAGTTGCTTTGACGTCTTCTGACATTCTTTTTTCTTGTGAGAAGAAGTGCGTTGATTCTAACAATCTCCCTAGTGTGAGGATCTTGTTTTCTTTGAAGTTTTCAGCATTGACATCTTCATTTATCTTTGTTCTTTGTTCTGGTGTGGATATGGTGATGTTATGTAGTTGTGATCTGCATCAGGTCTGCTTCGTTGCTCAGGTGTCTCCACGTCCTTCTCCAACATGCTCACACGCTCTTTGACGTTGGATATCAGAATAGATGTAGTTCTCTTAGTCTTTATACTTTGTTGATTCTTTAGCTTTGAGGAAGAATCATTCTGACTTTTGTGTTGCCATTCGAGAGAACTTCAATATATGTTGTTGTTGATATGAGCATGTGGAGAATCTGCACGATCATCTCCCAGGAGCATCCTTAAGAAGAAAACATAAGAATGGGTTAGTAATAAACACCAATCGATCATTGTGGTCGTTTCTTAAAGAGTTGACCACTACGATTGTTCTTCTGATGAATGTCTTGATTCCATTCACCTTGGTCGGGCGAATCAGCCGTCCGAATCCCATAAGGGACAGTTGGCATTACATTGAACAATTTCAAGTAATGACCCACATCTTCAGGACTCGATTCTTGAAAGGAATCTCCTTAGCGGGATTTCCAGTACTTACAAGTTCGAACTTCGAGCGTGTTAACAGCATAGTGTGAAAACACATCTCTAATTCTAGCAAAGGCTGTTCCTGAACTGGAGTCCCTCAAGTAGGATAACACGATGTACCGAAGTACACCTACAGTTCAGGTGAGTCGCTGAGGTATACCGAAGCATCACCCGATGACTGTAGACCGTTTGAGACAACACTAAGTGTAACCCACAAGGAGTTACCGAAGTGACCTGCTGTCAGGGCTGTTTGATTTTAACCCTGGCAGGAGTTTCCATTCAATCATTGAGGATCACAGTTGTGAACCCCTCATAAATGTTCTCGACAGATTGCTAAGATCTGTGTAGGACTCTAGAATAGTATCACTTGCGTCCTTATTGTTGAACGACAAGTGATGAAATGTCGAGTGTTCCTAAGAGATCTTCTGATGAATCTCGTGGCTCTAGACTCAATAGTGCGCTTTGGTTTTCCTGAGCGGAGACTAGAGAGAGGGTCTCCTTCTTCAATACCAGCAATCTCTAAGAGAAAGCCGATAGTTTACGTAGGGTTCCCTGTGAGAATGAAACAAGATTCTGTTGAGAGAAACTTGAGTGGCTAAGAAGGTTTAGTGCATGCGTTACTGCGCCCATGACGACTTTAATCTTCAATACCGGTGTCATCAAATGACAACCAGTAGCATATGAATTGAACCCGTTTTCTGCCCTAAGTTGAATAATTTGGAGGGCTATTTCTTTTCACCATTTTCTTTACTCTTCTTTTTAATTCTTCAACTCTTTCTTTCTCGGATTCTTATTTTCTCCTTTTTATAATCATACCTAAGGACTTCTAAATTCTAACTATTGGTGGTGTCCTTGGGTAGATCCCCCCTGCTCTGGCGGATCATAGGACGGTTGTTCCTAACCTTAGTCACCTTATAACTCCATGACTAACCTATGTTGCCATAAAACCATTTTCATGAAAAATCTGTCAAAGTGGTTATGAGTAAAAAAAATTTGTACCACTGTGAGAGTTTTGTATTTTGCAGAAATACTCCCCCTCAACACGTGCTTAAGTGTTTTGACAGAAATTTGCACGGTGAGAGAAGAGCGCACACATTTAAATTGATCGACTCAAGATAGACAATTCCCCGCGAGACACGGTTACGTTGCATAGTTGAAGAGTTACATTGTCATCTTTTATGTGACAACTAGCTCTAATAACTACCTTGAAGGTGTGGACAAACCTCGAAAGGTTGTCAAACCCGTCAAAGTTCATGTCTATCAAGAGATTCTCGAATAGGTACAATCTACTTGGATAAGTCTTGAAAGACAAATCTTTTCGATGTATGACAGTTCAGATCTCGTCAATTCATGGGTTAAGTCTTTAGCACGAAGATTCAATCACGATTTTCACAACATATTCGTATCACACAATTTTTCCCCCCTCAAAAATGGCATATAAATGGTATTTTTGACGAAATTTTGATATCGAATATGTCCATTTCGAGTTTTGTGGGAAGATTTCCACGAAGAATCATTTGTGAACAAAGATTTTAGCAAGTACTCCCCCTCAACAAGTAATATTAACTTTTGAGGTTTTGAAAAACATAAGGAGAAGTACTTGTTCTTTTGAGCAAAACTTTGAAAAGTGAAAGTTTTGATAAGTTTTACTCAAAAGTAAGAAGCTTTCGCTCCTTTTATAGGATTGTGGCACTGATGCGTGCCACAGGGTCCTTTCATTACAAGTACGGGTTGTACACTATTATGTGTGCACAAGCCATCGTTAATAAAAAAGAGATCAACACATCCAAAAATTAATTGAGAAAATAATCAAGGAGTACCAGGCAGTCCGTCAATAACGCCGAGAGTTCTTTCTGGACGTTGATAGCCTGTGTGAGAGATACTTGGTCGTCCACCGATGAAACTCTTCAAAGTCCTCATCTGATCGCGACGAAACAACCTTTCATCAATCCTTGTGATGATCCTCTTCGCATCCCTCTTTTCCTTTGAATTCTACCTCTTCTTCGACCCTATGCCTTCATGAATTTCCTTTAACCGATATGCTAACCCGTCCCGAACCTTCTTTAAAGTGTGATCACAAAACTTGTGAAGCTCCTTGCACGCCATGAAGCAATTACGGTAAAGTTCACTTCGGTAAACTACCCCAAACATTGGTTTCTTGAGAATGGTGTACTGAGCCAGGTGGTTGATATCGGGAATGTATAGCATTGGTTGTGTGAGATTAACACGTTTTTTATATGATTCCATGGCAAGTTGAAGGTCTTCAACACGTTCCTGGATAACGATCCTTCTGATGAATATTAGCAATGACTTGATGTACTGGAGCTGGATGTTGGTGGAGAAATGTCGCATTCGACCTTGTGCCTTAGCAAGATACATGTCTTCAATGTCATTGAGTGACAATCTCGGAAAATCTGCTTCAGAAAAGTCATATTCTTGTTCGTCTTGGCGTTTGACTACGATTTTCTTCAGGAATGAGTAGTCCCACTTAGTAGACAGGCTGACATGCATTATAGCAATGATCCGTTGGTCACTGTACACCTCTTTCTTAGATTTGAGTACCTGTCAGCTTCTGTAATAGATTCTTCTTCGTTCAGGCCAGTGATGAATTCCATACAGTGCATTGAGGTTATAACTAACCACATTATCAACGAACATATGTGTGGCTTCTTCCTCGATGGCCACCTTGTTGGAGAAGATTGCTGCCGGGATAGGGAAGGTGAGTGAGGTAGCGTATTTTTTGCTAACTTCGCTACCGTGCTGAAGAAAATCCATGTCATTGTTGAAGAAATACCGATAGGGAATCTGAGCTTGATCAAGTTGACCAATGGTGGGTAGTGGCTTTGTCCAGTTGGTATAGTATGGAGCCTTGTCAGGTCTGGAGAAGTCGATTTTGGATTCAGGGTTGAGCCAATCAATATTATTGGACATAGCTCGTGCTATGTTGTCGAGATGATATTCGAATTCTATGGCACTGTCAGAGCTGTCCTTAAGCAGTTGAAAAGCTTCGTTCTTGATTCGTTTCAACTCTGTTTTCGTCATCTTCTTCACCTTGAACTTTTCTTGGATAATCTTGACATGCTCCATAGTTCGACCATCTACCGGTTCTTGGCCTTCCGGTAATTTAGGGGTTGCATCAACAAGCTTTGAAAACCATTCATATTCTTCAGTTTCATCTTCATCTAGCCATGATACAACTGAGGTTGACTTTTTCTTCTTTGGCTTTGAGGATGATGCTGGTTGCTTAGTTGATGTAGAAGAAGGGGGTTGTTGTTGGGTTCGTCAGTTTCTTTTTGCGTTTCGGCTCAGAATCCTTGTCTGCATCATCATCGTCTCTTGGTCGCTTAGCCCTTTCAGCTGAATCTTTACACGATGTCTTGAGTCGATATTCTAGCAATGCCTCAAATAGTTTAGCTTCGTCAGAAGTAAAAGTGCCGGATCGTTGAGACATTTGCAATACCAGCTTTGATATCGAATCAGCATCGGAGACAGCCGGAGACGGGACTGGATTGATTTTCATAGCAAAAGGAGTAGTTGACATTGTATGCTTGACCAATGCCATGAGATTAGGATAGAGTTGTCTGGCGAACATCTCTCTTGTCACTCCAGGGACGGTGTCGAGAAGAAACTTGTGAGTATAGTCTCTGATCCTCTTGTCCATTTCTCCTTGGATATCTCGATTGAGAAACTGCTGAGTCTGCTCTCTTTCCTCCGAAAACTCGTTCATCACATCTTGGAGTAAATTAAGTCTGTCGGCCAGTTGATTAAATTTCTTGTTGACCACTTTTTGTTTCCGTACTTGCCTGACAACCTTGACAATTTTGGTCTTTGCCCGTGATGCCCAAGTGTTGGTCGGTTTCTTGATTGATTTGGATGTGGATCTGGTGGTAGCATCTTTGGATGGTGGTGGTGATGAGTGAGATGACGAATCGAAAGATGATGAGTCATGAGATGGCTCCGGGTCTTTTGGCGGCTCAGAAGTTCCTTCCGGGTTATGTTCAGGATTATCTAGAATATAATCATCAGCTTCTTTGCGAGCTTTAGCCTCTTCTTCAGCCTTTACCCTGGCCTCTTCTTCTGCTTCAGCCTTTTGCTTAGCCTCTTCATTTTCTTTGGCTCGAGCTTCCTCGTCATCTTTTTCTTTAGCAGCTTCCTCAATGTCTTTGTCCGTGATCATCTCATCCTGTTCTTGTTCCTCTTCTTTCTCAAAGTCAAAGATGATTTGATCTACTTGTTGTTGTTGCTCTGTTGATTCGTGAGTGGTGGTACCAGTTCCCTTATCGGGTTGATTAAACGCATCAAGAACTGGTGTGGTTAGTGCACCACCACTTGAACCTCCAGGGCTACGAGTTTGTTGAAGATTAAATTATGTAGCAGCATGTTGTAGCCTGAGATGCTTCAGTGTTTTGCGGTAGTCTTTGTCCTCATCCTTTGGTTCTTCATCTGAACTCTCTTCTTCTTCCTGCTCTTCAACTGGAGTTTTACCCTTGTCAGTTTGGGACTAGAAGGTTTTTCAATTGTTGTCGTTTCATCTGTAACACACTGCGAATAGTGAACCTCCTCATCCGTCTAAATATCGTCGGAGTCTTCGTCCATTAATTTGGGTGCCGGTTTTAGATTAGGAGTGGCTCCTTTAGATGGAACTTTCCTTTTGCTGGGAGGATTTCTCTTTGGATACTTTAGGGCACTTCCAGTGCTTGCTGCACTTCCTACACTACCGGATCTCATGGTCCTCTTGGTTGGGATGGCTGAAGACTTTTCATCCATGAAGCCGACTTTGCCTAAGGTCACATCTTCTTGATATTGTGAATACGATTGAAGGATTTTAACATCATTAGTGAGTAGGAAGTCAGTCAAAACAACACCTTGCTTCTTTGTTGATGAGTCTTTGAATCTGGCAACATTTAAAGTAGGCTCAAACAACGCAGAATGATGGTTGGGGTCATCAAGTCTCAAGGGAATGTCTTGATTATTCCCGAGTATCCTCTGGATCAACAACTTTGTGTATCTGATGTAAGGGACCTTTGTGCCAGGCTTCTTGAGGTAAGACATCATGTCTTCCCAAATCAGACTTGCGTAGTCTATATGCATCTTGTTGACCATGCCCCAGAAGATTTGTAGTTCCATGAGCTTAGGATGCTCGTAACCGCTGTCTCGTCAAGAAACAGACTTGGCGATCATGATGTATAAAGTTCTCCACGGCTGAGGGATGTTCTTTAAATCGAACAAAGAATGTTTAGTAATGATCCCCGCAGCTTCATCATAGACAATATCAACCATGAATCTGAGTGTAGCCTCTTCAATTAGAGTAGGAACATACTTAGCAGGCTGGATGGCGGGGAGCAGAAGAATTGCTCGTAAATCACCAACGGTGACGGTGACTTGTTTATTGTTGAGAGTCATGATAAAGGTACCTTTTTGAGGGGTCGTTTAAGCCCTTATTTGATCACTTTGTATCCGTTATTGCTTAATATCGTTCCTTTTCACTTTTTAGGTCTCTTGAAGGCAAAATGCTGGAATGGCACTTATTTGGACGAAAAGGCGTGATTATACGAAGAAAATGGCCAAAGTCAGAATCGAGACACTCAAAGCTGCTGAAAACATAAGGTGACGGCGTCAGGTGTTAATTGCGACGCCGTCGTAGGATCTTTGTGAGGAGACAGAAGCCAAAACTCCCATTTTCAAGTGACGACGTCAAGTTATAAAAGAGTAGGCCGTCGCAACTCAGACGGCCTAGATGTAATCCAGACGGCGTCAGAAGCTGAAGAGGACGGCGTCACAGGCATAAGGTGACACCGTCACAAGTCTAACGTGGCCAAGACAAAACCCTAATGACGGCGACACGACGGCGTCACAAAACATAAGGTGACGCCGTCGCAGATGTAATATTATATATAGAATCCGAATTTTTCAGTATTGAGGGTGTAGTCTTTTGGAGTAAAAACCTAAACCGAACCAAGGCTGTCTTGTACAGTATTTTAGGGTTCCAAACCCTATCTTACACCAAGATAAGTGTTTTACTTCATTAATACAATTATGTCTTTGATTAATTGTGTGTATGCTTGCATGTTTTCCATGTCCGGCTAATTTACTTGTGTGTTTGCTTAGGGAATATGAAACTTAATTATTGAATATTGATTGGTTGTCTCTTATCTTAGTTGATTAATGATCTAGTAATGCGATAGGTCATTCGTTGTGTACTTAATGCTTGATTAAATCTTTGTGAACCTTAGAATATGACTCCTTGAGTAGTTGTAAGCTAAACCATCCAAAGAGTGCCTTAGAGTAAGAGTTTATTATCCCTAGTGGGTTTTGTAGACGAGACCCTTTGTTAAGTTCAAAGAGTTAGGGAGAAACGCATACCCTACAACCTTAGACACACAACGCAACTAGGAATAAGGACGTGACAATTCAACCACCAATAAGAGATAATTAAGGAGTAGTAAAACCTAAGTAAACACATCTATAAACTATCATACGAGCACACATTAATTAGACATAGACTACATACACCTTAGATTAGATAATTAGATAAGTAGAGTAATCGGTAGAAATACCAACCCCCCAAATTCAAACCCCGAGATTCGTACCTTTCCTTTCCTTAAAAAATATAAAAAGATAAAAAAATAATCTTCCTCAACCCCAACCTTAGCGTAGTAACTTCTCACTAGCATTCCTATTCCCCTAGAGAAAGATATCAATACCCGTGGCTTACCCTAATACTACACTACAACGATTAGGTTCACTGCCTAGGGTGTTGAAAAACTTGCTCGACGAAAAGGAAGTTCCTTTGACCCCGAACGACGCGTGTAGCGTTATCAAGTCACCGTGACAGCATCTTGACCATCAGCTTTCTTCATTGTGTGCCAGAACTGATGGATATAGATCTCTGGTATAGTTGCTGAATTGGTGAGCATGTTGTTGTAGGGACGAGTCTTAAGAATGTCCACAGCAATGCGACATGAAGACTCAAAGCATGTGAAGTTCTCAAAGTCAACTTTAAGGTTGTTCTTTCCAATCTTTATACTATAACCGGTAGGGAAAATATCTTCCATTATGAGTTCGTTTGGTGAGTTAACGTTTTCCATTATGATGTCCATATTGTGATCTGAAAGATATTGAGCCAAAAGAACGAACATATCGAAAGACATTATGTTAGTCAAAAATTGATTTTTTATTGTTCAATTATTGAATATGTTATGTTAATGAATGTTACGAGTCCAATGTCACTTGTTTGTCCAATAGTCCAAAGTAGTCGTGATAAGTTTCGTGAATATATAAATTTTGAATTTTAAAGTCCAAATTTTCACTCATTCACATAACATTTTAACCATTATAGCTTAATAGTGACATTTTGGTTTCGTGACGTTATGAGTAACTTATTTACAAGTTTGTACGCGTAACAATTCATTGGTAAAGTTAAAATTTAGGCTTAAGCATAAGAATGCAAGCTTATGTGTAAATAATGTGTAACCATACTCGTAGACTTAAGCTTATGCGTAGGAGTCTCTCTTACGCGTAAGAAATCTTAAGCGTAGGAAAAAGCTCTTGGCATAAGGCTTACGCGTAAGCGTATGTTGGGAGCTTATGCGTAAGGTTTACTCGTAAGAGTGGACCTTATGCATAAGACTCCAAGTTTACGCATATCCTTCACAGGATATGGGTAGTCCCCATGTAGACCCTTACGCGTAAGATTTCTCTTACGAGTAACATCTACGCGTAAGGTATTCCTTAAGCGTCGAAATCCAATTTTAACCTTGATTCTGATTTTGCACACGTAAAACCTGAAATAAATTCATCACCACATTTCCATTAACACTTTATTCAATCCCTTTCATCCTCACATGGAATCACAATTGTTATCAGTTACGCGTAGGCACAGTTTATGCATAAAGGTTAAAACCCTAAGAATTTAAGATTTACGCCTAAACAATCCAACAATGCAAACACAACCAAATTACTTCTGGGATGTCTTAGAGGCTATGTGATATGTTTCCAACAAGTTTTAACATCTAACACCACAAGATTCAAAAATACCCAAATTTAACGAGTCTTAAACCCTAATCCTTAATTTCACAAAATTCATGTTTCTGGGTAAGAACCAAGAGTGAAATTGGTTAATTGAAGATGTTATAATCATCATACAAGCAACAAAATATCCAGAAACATTCACAATAGAAAACCCCCAAATCCACGCATAAACCCTAACTTTTGAAAAATGATTACAACGTTTTCTTGGTTGGATTTCTTGATGACAATGGTTTAAAAAACTTGATTTATACTTTGAAAACACTACTCATTTCATCAACTTCAACCCAAAGTGATTGCTAGTTCATACGCATATGCGTAGAACTAAAATCACTCATATATGAAAAACAAACCGTTAGATTTTCAAACAATTTAAAACCAACGTTTGAATTAACACAAAGAAGCATTAACCACTTACAGAATTGAAGATTATAACACGGATTAGAAGATTGGATTATAGGCGTAGGATTTGGTAGGTTGGATAATAAATGTTTGTAATAAATGTATAAGAAAGTTAGTTGAGGTGATTTGTTAAATTAATTTTAAGTTTTCGACAAAAATAGTCCCTCCACCTCAACCATCTTCATCCATAGCCCATAACTTCCATTTTGGTTAAGCACAAAGTGTAAGTTTGGAAAGAAACTTGACTAAACTCCCCCTCGACTTTTAGAATAGAGAAATTTTACAAATTTGGGTCCGAGGAGTGTCAAGAAACAAGAAACGTGTCCACCATTATCAAAGATACTACCAATACTGGGTAACATGCAAGTACAAGGTTTTATGAAACATAAAATATTTACTTTCTCCTCCTCAACACTTGATCGTAAAAATATTGAAATGTTTGAAAGAGAAAAGTGTTGACGGAAGATTTGTACTTGCCATGTTAAAAGAGATTTAGATAGAAGAATATTTTTGTATTTTATAGATTTTATATTTTTGTATTTTGTTTTTGAAAAAACATTTACAAAAGAGGTTTTGGTGTTTGACTGGTTTTAAGAATGTGTCAAAAGTTCGTCCAGATCCTCTGGAGTCAAACACCTCATACCAATCCGGTGGACCAACTTAGTAAACCTAGCAGAAGCTAAGGCTTTGGTAAGAAGGTCTCCCAGTTGGTATTGAGTACCAACAAAATATAATTCAACAGTACCCTTTTCCACATGCTCCGTTATGAAATGGTATCGAAGATCGATGTGCTTGGACATAGAATGTTAGACGGAGTTGCACGAGATTGCAATAGCACTTCGATTGTCGCAGTACATTGGGATTCTGTCAAAGACGTAACCATAGTCTTTGAGTTGTGTTCTCATCCAAATGACTTGAGCACAACACGCTGACATGGCTACATATTCTGCTTCGGTTGAGGACAACGATGTAGAATCCTGCTTCTTCGATTGCCATGACACCAGTTTATCACAAAGAAATTGTAGAGCACCTGTAGTACTTTTCTGAGAATTTAAGCAACCTGCGTGATCAGCGTCTGAAAAAGCTATTAGTTCAAAACCAGAATCCTTTGGATACAAGATTCCCAAGTTAATGGTTCCCTTGATGTATTAGAGGATTCTTTTAGCCTCAGAGAGGTGAGTTTCAGTTGGTCACGACTGATAACGGGAGCAAAGATATACAGCAAATACAATATAAGGTCTACTGGCTGTTAGACCCAATAATACTTCGGTATTTGGTAGGGTCAACCAATTTCCCATGCATATCGGCATCCAGTTTCTTGGTATGTCATTGGTGTGGCATAGGTATCACAGTTTTGCATTCCATGTTTGTTTAAAATTTCAAGAGCATATTTGGTCTGACTCAGGAAAATACCACGGAGTGATTGATGAACTTGCAGTCCTAGAAAGAACGTAAGTTCACCCATCATGGACATTTCAAAATGTTTTTTCATAAGTTTTGAGAAAGCGTTTGAGTACTTTAGATGTGTTGACCCAAAAATGATGTCATCCACATAAATTCGAACGATTAAAATGTGTTCCCCGTGTTATTGTATGAATAGTGTTGGGTCGACTGATCCTTTAACGAAACTATGAGAGATGAGAAAGGATGACAACTTATCATACCACGCCCGAGGGGCTTGTTTGAGACCGTAGAGAGCTTTGTTTAGTTTGTAGACGTGATTAGGGAACTTTGGATCTACAAATCCTTCTGGCTGACTAACATAGACCGTTTCTTTCAGTTTACCATTCAGAAAAGCAGTTTTGACGTCCATCTGAAAGACCGTGATGTTCATGTGAGCAGCGAATGCCAGAAAAATCCGAACAACCTCAAGTCTAGAAACCGGTGCGAATGATTCCTCGTAGTTAATCCCTTCTTCTTGTCTATAACCCTTAGCCACCAGACGTGACTTATTTCTGATAACCGTATCTTCAACATCCAACTTGTTTTTCCAAATCCATTTCAGACCAATAACATAGACCCCTGTTGGTTTTGCAACCAATTCCCATACTTCAAGACGATTAAACTGGTTAAGTTCTTCTTGCATGGATTCAATCCAGTTGTCATATGTCATGGATTTTTTAATATTTTTGGGTTCAGCTTGGCAGACGGTGAGTGCATAAATGCAATGTTCACCGTCGGTCTGAAGGCGTTGTCTAGTTACGACTGGTTGATTCAGGTTTCCAATAATGTTCAAAAGAGGATGGTCTCTAGTCCAACGATGTGTGAAGGGTTGATGTTGATATACATTATGCAGATTAGGATGATTCAAATGACTTGTAGATGATTCCGAAACATCAGAAGTTGCAGTTTCATTTGAAAAAGGGCTGAAGAACGCATTTGGATCATAATCTGCAGGTTGGGGTACTTCATGGTTCAGAAGATCATCAGCTGGTTCAGCGTCATTGGATGCGGTTTGTTCGGCTGTTGTTGTGGAATCAATTGGAGGTGCTTCTTCAAAAGTTGTTGTTGTTTCAGGTGTATCAGGGATTGGAGTATTATCAGGTTGAGCAACAGAAACATTTGATACATCTGGAGCACGTTGATCAATATCATCACTAAACAGAGGAGCAAATAGCTGTTCCATTTAACGTCGAGTAAGCTGTAGGCTTGGTTCAGCTGATGATGGGGTTTGGGGGAAGTTTAGACGGTTATGTCCGGGTTCCAAGCTGTTTTTCTCAGAAGCCATTTCTGTAAGCTCATCGAAATTTGCATGAATCGTTTCCATAATCTCCCTTGTACGACGATTCCAGATCCGATAACCCTTAGAGTTTTCACAGTATCCAACAAAGACTCCTATGTCAGCTTTAGCCTTGAGCTTACCAAAGTCATCACGATCATTATTTGGGTAATAAAGGGATCCAAATACATGAAAGTGTTTAAGATTCGGTTTACGGTTGTGGATAAGCTTATAAGG
The DNA here is from genome assembly GCA_019973895.1 of Chrysanthemum seticuspe. NCBI lineage: Eukaryota > Viridiplantae > Streptophyta > Magnoliopsida > Asterales > Asteraceae > Chrysanthemum > Chrysanthemum seticuspe. The sequence goes on along the minus strand of BPTQ01000003.1, from coordinate 100,214,320 downwards.
TGTTTTGTTGTGGCGTTTAGTAATCATTGAACGATTCTGAGTGTAACATGCAGTTGACACGGCTTCAGCCCACAAGTAATCTGGAAGTTTTGCATTTATCATCATCGTTATTGCAGCTTCCACTAACGTACAGTTTCGTCTTTCAACAACTTCGTTTTGTTCTGGTGTTCGTGCAATTGATGTTTGATGCTCAATTCCGACATTCTCATAATATGCACGAAGAGTTTGATTCACAAATTCAGTTCCTTTGTCTGTTCTGATTAGTCTAACGGTATTCTGGAGCTGAACTTGAATTTTCGTAAGAAAGGTGATGATCATCTGTGGAGCTTGATCTTTACTGCGAAGAAAATAAACCCAAGTCCATCTTGAGTAGTCATCTACAATTACCAAGATGTAGCATTTTCTGTTAATTGTTTGCACACGCATCGGACCACACAAATCCATATGAAGGAGATGAAGCACATGCTGTGAGCTGTGTTCCACCTTTGAAGGAAAGTGAGCACGACTGCTTTGCCCTTGTTCACAAGCTGAGCATAGGTGATCTTTAGAATACCGAAATTTTGGGAGACCTTCAACAAGATTGTAACGTGCAAGATTGGTTTTGGTTTGAAAGTTTAAGTGTGAAAGACGACGGTGCCATAGCCACGATTTTGTAGATGTTGCCTTTGAAAGTAGACATATGGGAGATGAAGCAATCATGTCTTGCATTGAAATTGTGTAAAGACTTGATGTGTGGGTTCCAGACATAAGATCGTTTCCTTGTAGATCACGATAGAAACAAGTTTTCTCCCGAAAAGCAACTTCCAAATCTCCATCACAAAATTGACCAACTGAGAAGAGATTGTAACCAAGACCTTCCACATAATAAACCCTGCTAATTTTGATGTTACCATTGATGTAATCTCCGTAGCCCATGATTGCTGCTAAGTGATCATTCCCGAACCTGACAGTGCCAATGAACTTAGAAACAAAGTCTGATAACAGTTTGATATTGCCTGTCATGTGTCGGGAACATCCGCTATCAACAATACAGAGGATGATCTGTATCACCTGCATTACACATAGACGACACAGATGGAATAGAAGTATATGTGGAACCCGAAGAGTTAAAGGGTTCTGATGCAGTTATAGTTGAAACACACATGTTTATGATTTTAGGTATCCATTTAAAGCCAAATGTATTATGTAACCATTTCTGCCATCTCCAACTAGTGTTAGCTTTGGTCTTAGTAAATGAACTAGGTGACAAGTTCTTCCTAGGAGGTGAAGGGGTTTCTATGGGTACATCAATGATCGTAGCAGGAATACTAGAAGGTGGTTTACCTAGCACAGACTTAGAAGTATTAGTGGGCCTAGAGGTATTCCGTTTTCTATTATTCCGCTTACGTGATAAGATAACATTAGCAACACATTTATCATGACAACCAGAAAACATGCTTTTACGAAAACCAATACAAGAAGCTTCAAACATAACATTTAAAGTACTTAAAGGCTCAACGTTCGTTACATCACTTTTTCTATTACATTTGTCTAACCCAATGTTTAAAGTCTTAGTCAAAGTCCTAAGGTGTTCTTATACTTCAGAGGTCTTTATTGTTCTTTTCTTACGTCGCAACTTCCTATTCTTCCTTGATGTGCTCTTAAGCTGTGAAGTGCTAGTGTTGGGAAAAGAGGCAACTATTCCTGTTTTAGTAGAGGGAAGCACATTAGTTTCTTGTGATGTGTCATTAGGCAGTCAAAGAATTCCTGGTGCAATTACGTTTGTGTTACTATTCCTATCTTGCTTAAGTTTTACCAACTCTGCTTTTAGATCATGGATAGTGTGTAACAAATCTAGATTTTCAGAACGAGTGTTTCCATTTTGTCGTAAAACATCTTTGGTATATGCAAGATGATCATCAACATTTTTTGACGCTTGAGCACGAGTCTTTTTAAGTAAATCAAATATGACACCATATTCCTTTTTAAGTTTTGAAATTTCTTGTTCATATTTTGAAATTTGACACTTTAAAGAGACGTTTTCATCATCCAGTTGCTCAAGTTTTGGATTAAGAGTTTTGGTATGCAACTGGTTGATTTTGTTTTGCAAAGCGAGATCTCGATTTTGACAATCTTTTTGACACCATTGAAGACGACGTTTTGCATTTGAAATCTCGTTTAACAAACGCTCATTTTCAACTTTTAAAGACTTGATTTGTGACACATTATCGGTATTCTTAACATTTTCAACAGAATCAACAGAATCAACAGCGATATAATCAAATGCATATACAACAGTATGTAGTAACACAACATTTATGGTATCAGCACAGATAACATCTTCCAACAAGATGATACCATAAATGTTTGAGATCTCATCCATAGGATTTGAGCACAACAAGATGACATGGCTATGTATTCAGCCTCTGTAGAGGAAATAGAAGTACTCATTTGCTTCTTTGACGACCAGCTCACAAGCTTATCACCCAAAAACTGAGCACCTCCAGACGTACTTCGACGAGTATCTTGACACCCTGCATGATCTGCATCTGCATATGCTGTTAGTGACATACCGGTGTCCTTCGGGTACCAAAATCCCATATTGATGGTTCCTTGGAGATACCGAAAGACCCGTTTAACCGCTTCAAGGTGCTTTTTAGTAGGCTTAGCCTGGTATCTAACACACATGCAAACAGAAAACAAGATGTCTGGTCTACTAGCAGTGAGGTACATCAGGGATCCAATCATACTACGATATTTCGTTTGGTCTACCATGATCCCTGAGTGGTACTCATCTAGTTTGGTTCGTTCAATCATGGGTGTGTCAACAGGGTCACTTGAATCAAATCCAAATTTCATTAAAATCTCATTTGCATATTTAGATTGATTTATGAAAATGCCTCCGGGACTTTGTGAAATTTGTAATCCCAAGAAAAATGACATTTGTCCCATCATTGACATTTGAAATTTAGAACCCCTTTCATTTGAAAAACGGTCACACTCATTGGGGCCAGTCGAGGCAAATATGATATCATCAACATAAATTTGAACGTGAATTAAATGTTTGCCTGACTTCCTTGTGAACAATGTTGGATCGACTACTCCTTTGCTGAATCCGGTAGATAGAAGAAACTTTGATAGCGTATCATACCATGCCCTTGGAGCTTGCTTTAAACCGTACAGAGCCTTCTTCAGACGATAAACGTGGGTAGGATGCTCTGGATTTACAAAGCCTTCAGGTTGGCTGACATTGACGAATTCTTTAAGATCTCCGTTCAGGAATGCCGTCTTCACGTCCATCTGATAGACTACCATGTTCTTACTAGCAGCATTAGCCAAAAAGATTCTGATTGCCTCGATTCGAACAACAGGAGCAAAAGATTCTTCAAAGTCTATACCCTCCTCTTGACGGTATCCTTTAGCAACTAATCGAGCCTTGTTCTTCAACACATCACCATGCTCATCAAGTTTCACTTTGAAAATCCATTTTAGGGCAATAATCATTGCACAATCTGGAGCAGGTACTAACTCCCATACATCAAGTCGATCAAACTCATGAATTTCTTCTTGCATGGCATTGAACCAGCTGTCTTCATTCATGGCGGTTTTAATATCTTTTGGTTCGATCTTAGAGAGTACGGAGTTGAAGAAGCACCACAAGGCATCGGTTGCAAGTTGTTTACGTGTGGATACAGGACGAGACGGATTTCCAATGATGTTGTCCAATGGATGATGGTGAGTCCATTTTCTGAGGTGTTCATGTGGCAGTGGTTGAGGGACTGAAGTAGCAGAGTCGATGTCTCCTGAAGAAGATGGTTCTGATGAAGATTCAGGAGCAAATACATTTTCAAATGGAGCATCTTCAGGAGTAGCAAAGGGATTAACTTCATCATTGATACCAGACATAGTTCCATGATGTACCCTCGAAGTTTGATGATTTGTTGATGAGACATAGTGATCAGCAGCAGGCGCTTCTTGACTTAATGATATTGAGATTGAAGGATTGACGTCATTCACAGGAATATGAGCAGCCTCTGAAGTAGGAATTGTCAGTTCATTAGCACTTGGCTCATAATGTTCATCAAACATGGGATCAAACAATTTCTTTAAATCAACATCAGATGAAGGTACATATGAGTTTCTGGAGAAGAATTTGGTATAAGGGATGAACTAATGGGACTGTCTTGAAGTGCGGGTCCTGAACTGGAGTGTCCAGGAGCCATAGGACCACTGCGATAGAAACTCTCTCTGACTATCTTTATCAACCCATATGTAGACAATTTGAAGTGACCACTGATAAAGAAAACCTGATATACCAAACTTGAAACTGAAGAAGAATTCCATGCATTTGCATCTTAAGCTCGCCTTTGTGAATTTTAACTTCAATCTCAAATAAGTGATAATTGATTAAATCCGAAGTAATCAGCTTGTGTCAAATGCCCAACACGTGAATAAACGTACAACCGGATGTACGTCGATCCACTGAATGAACCGGAACAAATGATTTCTCGACATTAATGCATTCTTCCTAAAGGTATACATGTAGAGACTGATCTGGAAGATTCACCACAAATGTCTTCGAGCGAATGAGGTAGTCATTTTCCTTAATGTTCATGTGGTTGATTTATAGCGTGCACAATGAGAGGAACAATAATCCGTAAAGATTTGGCAAAGGAATACCAAAGAGCGGATCATTATTCATGAACAATAATCCGTGAAGATTTGGCAAGGGAATACCAAAGAGCGGATCATTATTCAGTAGTGCAACTACAATATCATGATAGTAATTATCAACGCCTTTTGAAGTAACTGGAGATAAGGTTTCTTGAGAGTTCTGAGAAGTACTTCTTAGATGGTGAACTAGTTGAGTCAGTAGAAACCGGAGCATGAGCTTCAGAAGCTGGATGATCAACATTCGTTAGAGGTTGGAAGTACTCATCAAACATATCTTTGAAACACAATGAATCCCAAACAATGAATCCCATTTATCCTTAGTAATTGAAGCATTAGGCATTGGAGGAGAGTCATCAAAAATCAAGACAATGAATCCCAGTTATCCTTAGTATATTCACTTCTTCATCAAAAAGAATATACACTCATCATCATCAAAAATTAAGTCGTATAACCATTATTCAAACATCCATCATCATGTAGTATATTCACTCTTCTCCCCCTCAAAAATTGCATCCGAAGTTGCCATTTTTGATTTAACAAGTGAATAAGAGTATACACCAATGAACATAGATCCACTTGATGATTGAATGAGCATGGAAAAACATGAATCTTGTTGATGAAGAATGTAGATGAGTATGGCCATTCATGAGAGAATTTTTCTGTAGCTGAAGATAAAGCGCACAAAAGAGCGTACACTTTTCTTTTCTTTGAAGAACGGGGCCTGAAGTGCTATCTGCAGACACCATTGTGTTGAAGAACGAGGCCTGAACTGATGTGAACAGACGTCATTGTTAAGAGCCCAGTCATATGTTTAGAGCCGCCCGAATCCAAATACCAAGGGATGATTTGTACGACCTGCTTTGGACAACAGACGAAGACAGAGAATTGGAAACATTGGATCCTCACGTGCTGATGGGTTCCTTTTGGTTAGCACAAACAATCTTTGAATCAGCAGAAACCCTAGATGCAATGACATTATTCCTAGGAGCTGAACTAGTAGAAGCATCGGACTTAGTCAAATGACATTTTGTGCTTAATGGGATTATTCTACCAGTTGGCTTCCAAACCTTAACAGGCACTATTCTAGGCATAGTGGATCTAGCTGAGGGGTAAGGTTTGCCATTTGTAAATATTCGACCTGTGGGCTTCCACTGAAATCCTACATTTGTAAACACATTCCCTGTAGGTTTCCAGGATTGCTTAATCTGTTTTGCTCTCCAAACTTTCTTAACTGGGTTATGAATCTTAGACCTCAGAAATAACACATCACATTTATCATGATTACCAGAAAATAAACATTTTTTACATGTTTTGCAGACAGCATGAGGCCTCGAATTAATTTCAGTAAGCTTAGAGCTAATACTAGAACTAACACGATTCTTTTTGTTCAAATCAAACTTCTTGCCCCTATGGTGTTCTTTCACTTCCTTATCATTAACACTTTTAGTTTGCGTAATCCTATCCTTCTTTGCATAGCTTCTAGGTTTTGACCCGCTAACTTTAGTGTCAATCTTAACATCTGTAGAAGTAACGATAGGAACATTACATGGCTTCACTACTTTCTGCATTTCTGGTCTAGAAGTGCTGGGATCTGAAATTCTAGGAGGCACATCAAAGGTTGCTTGCTTGAATTTTGACATGGAACAAGGCATATCAAGGGTCACATGCTTGGCTTTAGGCATAGAACAAGGCACAACTATTCTATCTCGCCTATTGCTAGATTTCGGACTTGTGACAATTACATACTCTAAGAGTTCCTGAGATCGTTTGGCATCCATGCAGGCATAGGCTATAGTACTATCAAATGGTTTTTCTAATCTTTCATCTTCAACAATCTCACAGAGACCCTTCAAACTGTCCTTAAGGTATGAGAGATATGCTTTATGTGCAAGTTCATTATTCCTAATGGGCGGGGGAATATATAACATATCGATAGCATATTTATCACAAGCAGAAACCTTAGGAACAGAGTATTTGCAATTTAGGATTGGCAACTTTCCTTTCACCTCACGCTTCAGATTCTCAATATCGTTAAGTAAAGAAGTTATCTTTTCAATTTGTTTATCATGATTAACTTTAAATGAATCACATAACTCTTTGTTTTGATCATTAACCTTTGAAATTTCAGCTTTAACACAATCATTTTCCTTTTGCAAGTTATCAATTATGTTTTGAAGTTGGAAATTCTGAGAATCTAAAGGAGGAGGCATATGGGAACCAGTCACATCCTTCTTTTCACCTTTCAGTTGTGAAATTTGGGCTTTCAATCTTTTGATCGTGTTATAATGAGCTCGAATTTGTTCATCACGTTTGCTAATTTCAAAAACTGCATCAAACTCAGGAGCATCAGAGGATGTCTTGATATTTGAGGTTTTAACATTTTCTTTGAGATGTTGATGTTTTAATTGCAAAGCAAGATGTTCAACTTCTAATTTAGAATAATGTTTGACCAAGTTATCATGATCATCCTGTTCTATTTTCTCATGCAATTTTGAATTTGTTGTTTCAAGCTCAATGACACGATCATGGGAGACTTTCAGAGCAACAGATAATTCATGAAATTGAGAAGCATTAATGGAACAATTTGTAGCAGTGAAAAACACATCTTGAGCAATACATTCAGAAATCAGATTCTCATTCAGTGTATGCAAGTTCTTCCTCTCAATCTCATTATATTTTAATTCTCTCTCATAATCACTAACCTCAACAATCATTGCATCAAATTCCTTTTCCATTTCTTTAATATCTGAATTCATTCCTTTTTTAAGACTCTCAAAATGATCTTTTAGTTGTTTAAAGAAAGGCATGACTTCAGTTAAATAACATTCTTTAGTTTGCTCAAAACCCCTTTCTCCTTCAGTAATACCAGTGGGTGTGATCCTTTTCTTGCAAGTTTTCTCAAAATCAACAAATAGTTGAAAGATAACATATTGACTAATTAAGGTCTTGCTTTTAGTGGCAATTGTTCTAGGAACAAGATGCATTGGTGTATTCGGAGGATACACAGTCGCTCTAGGCATTCTCCCTAGTGACTTCATCAGATTTCTTATCTTCCTCAGTGCACTCAACGCAACTAGGTTTCTTCCTAGGCTTAAGGATTTCATTACCATCATAAAGCACCTTATGAGCATTTCTAGCCTTTTTAATTACCTCTGGATTTGGTTCCTCAATAAGGGGAATGCTATGCTTATCGCTAAGACTCGATGCTTAGTGATCATGTGAGCAGTTTGAATGGTATTCCCTTGTACGTACAACTTATTTTCAAGCTTGTTTTTCAAAGTTTTTAGATTGGAAAAATCATTCAAAAGTTTTGATTCCTTAGCCTTGAATTCTTGCTTAAGCATTTTAACATTTTCTTGAAGTTCGTGTTTTTGCTTAGCAGTTTTGGAAAGCTTTTCTTGTAAGGAGTTTAACTCTTGTTTTAATACTTCTTCTCTAAAATTACTTTTTCTAATAATTGTACGCATTTGGATATCCATCTCCTGCTCACGAGTGGTAAGTTCAAACTTAGCACGCTGTTCGTATATGGCAACTTGATCCTTATAGGTATTGAGTTCAGTGGTCAAGGAATCATCAGGCACAAATGCAGTGTACTCATGCAATTCATAATCATCATTTTGAGAAGAAGATGCATACCTAGGTACTGCAGAAACTTTCATGCAACTTTCCTCTGCATTAACGTGCACAGGTTGTGGCCGGTGCATCTCAATCTTGGGTACATCCGAAGCTTCCATGGAGCGTTCCTTTGCATTAGCTTGCACGGGTTGTGACTGGTGCACCTCTCTCTCTTGTGAACATGAGCATGAAGATTCTATTTTAGCATTGTCCGACTCATCATTATTTGTTTTCTCTAACATTCTGCATTCAGCAACACCCGATTCTTCCACAGATACATTACCCAACTTATCACAACAATCTCTCAACTGCACCTGACTCACTTTTTCATCCTTTTGTGCAGTTTCCTCAATGTACTTTTTCACATTATCCATGAGTTGGATAAATGTCTCAATGAATTCCTGAATTTCCATTCCAGTATGTTTTTTGAAGGAAATTCAGTCAAGTGTTGATCGTAATCTGCTGAATATTCCCCACTGATGAATGGCTGAAATTGTTTGTAGATTACTTGAAGAGCTGCACTGGAACCATCCTTTTGAACTTCTTCATTGGTAAGTTGCAGCTTTAAATGCTCTAAGTTCAACAGCAAGCTTCTTGTCAATGTAGGTAAGTCCTGGCGGAAAAGAGCACTACATGTTCGATCCCCAGCTATGGATAACAACTGTATGAGGTGCAGATGAAGTAGTTGATAGGGCTCAATGCTGCATTCCATTTGCATGGCATTCTGTAGCAGGTGCAATTCATTCTCATCGTACTCAGAACATGAAGATCTCACATCCTCGTTGTTTAATTCAAACATCTTTAATCGTTCAGTGTAGCATCCATTATCATTATTATCCACAGCATCATACAATTTAAGCACTTCTGAAATCACTGGGTCAGTAGAGTAAGACATGATGTGGTAGAATGCACGGGATTTTACAAGTCTATGATTTAAACCGAGAAATAGAATCTTTCTCGGGATTTTACTAAAATCAAGACCAAACCGTTAAGCAATGACCAATGGAATGTGTTAAGACGACTGATGGATCGACACAATGATAGACAATTGTGTGTTAGGTCTTATGATTGTTTGTGGGATAAGCAGAGATGTTGTTTTGTTGTGATTTGGGTTGGTTGTAGCACGATTTTATGGAGAAATTTAGGTCTAAAAACTTAAAAGCTCAATAACTTCCTTTCGGAGAGGATTTGGGCCTCGAAAAATTCGTTTCACGACATCGTCGTGAAACCTCACAATATTCAGGCTGTTCCGGTCGTTTTGACAGGTATTTCGCTGAAAACGGAGTTACGGATCAAAAGTTATGGCCGTTTGAAGTTTTGACGTAAAAAGTCAACTTTGGTCAAACCTCTTCTTCGTAAAAATCAACCAAGTCGCTATAACCCTTGAACCAAGTCGCTAACACCTAATTCGCTATACCACCAAGTCGCTAAAGTCCCAAGTCGCTAAACAAAGGCAAATCGCTAAGTAGTAACTCGCTAAGCCTCAAGTCGCTAGCAAAATTTTGGCAGCAATTCGCTAAGATTCAAGTCGCTAAAGACTCAAGTCGCTAAATAGCAACTCGCTACTCACCAAGTCGCTAACACCAAGTCGCTACCCGTAGTGGAGAATCCACTACTTGTACTGTAAGTCGCTAAGACTAAGTCGCTAGCTTCAAAAACTACAACTCGCTACAGAATTGTAAAGCAAGTCGCTACGAAGAAACAAATCCGTATGTCAAGTCGCTAGCAAGAAAAACAACATAAACATCACTTTTCAATCCAAAAACAACCCAACCAAGATGATTCAAGCTTACCAAATGAAAACCTAAACACTTATGATGATTCTAAACATAAAAGTACAAACAAAATCCAAGCTTTAACACAAGAAATCAACCAAATGATGCACAAACCACTAAACTTTTTCAAACTCAAAAACCACCTAAAAACCACTAGAAATCCAAAGATGTGCAAGATATGATCTAACCATAGCTCTTGATACCAATTGTTGGATATTAGTTTTCACATACACATCAAACCATAACACAAAGTGGCGTATAAATGGAATTCTAGAGAGAGAAAGTTAGAGGTTTAGGGAACTTAGTGAGAGAAAGTGAAAGATATTATTATTAGCTCCAACTCTCTACCTTGGAAGGTAGAGAGTATTTAAAGTCTTACATAAATCGCCACACATCGGGCTGTGGATCAGGCATAGTGTGGGTAAAGACCCGTCCGTCCTCCACGGTGTTACTTAACTAAATACTACTTAACTTAAAATAACTACGACTACGAGCTTTCTAACGATTACATATACTTGAGGTGACCGACTCTTTAATACCTGGAATTTCTAATTCCTAACAGTTCTCGTGCATGAGGCGATTGAAAATGTTCAACTTTTGTTTCAGAATTGATTTCAATTTCACGTTCCAAAAGTTTGATGTTCGATATGAATGTATCAAAATATTTAAGAATTTGACGTCGTTCGGGTAATGTTTTTACTTCACTGAGTGAAGGTAAAGGACCATTAATTTGTGCAGTATTGGGTTGGGGACCAACATTAGAAGACTCCGAAATAGGCGTGATAACCCAAGGTGTGTTAGAGTTATCCTGTTGTGCGACGAAAGTTATAGCTTTTGAATAGTTAAATGGTTTGCAATGAACAACATTTTCTAATTTTGACCGACTCTCATCTTCTGCATCTAATTCCTCCAAACGATTATATTCAACAACACTCATAATGGAATCATCAATTTTGTGTTCTGCACTGTAAACTTGAGGATTTAGTTTAAATGCTCTATGTGAAAACTTTGGTTTGTAATCAGTAAGATTCGGTCCATATCCATTTGGATTTGGTTTAAAAGTAAACTTTTGAATAGTTGTGATTGACTCACCATGTTTATAAAAAACACTCCGAAACTCTTTGATTTTGTTTTGTAAGTCAAAAATTTCCTCAAGTTAGTTATGTATTTGTTTCTTTGAATGCTTTTTGTATTCACAAAACTGTTTTTGACAAGTTAACAACTCAGACTTGGCTTTTTGAGTTTCCGAAGTGAGAGTGTTAAGTTGTTGTTTATGATCATATTTCAGTTGTTCTATTTGAGACAACAAAGCGTTCTTGGATGCAACTAGATCACATATCTTTTTTTTCAAAGATTTTTCATTTTGGTATGATTTAGCAAATGCGACTTCAAAACCTTTTTCACGTTTCACTTTTGTTTGAAAAATGTTGAGTTAGAACTTTAAGCATTCATTATCCTTAGTCAACAGTGCAATTTTATCGTGTAATTTAACGATAAACCTTAAACTTTAACACCCAATAAACCTTAAACCACAAGAATCTTGAGTTTTTAAGTGTAAAATTTGAAGCTTTAAGCGTATGAAAGATTATGTATATAAAACCCACGCGTGTGAAACAAACTTCAAAAACAAATATGTTTCACCCAACTAGATGGCGAATGATACCACTGGTAGGTCACCATATTGTAACACAAGCATCAATAGGTTAGAAATAAGGTAAGAAGTGATCGGATGAACACTATCAAACACACACGATATAAAGAGTAACAAAGGTTATGCGTAGAGTGATATTGAAAGTGAACAACCAACCTTCAAATGAAGGTTTACAACATTATTTATAGGGGAAGGGACTAGGGCAACACTTCAAGTTCCCTTCCTTCCTTATGGTCTTGGGCCAAGGCTTATGGGCTTTCTACGTAAGCCTTCCCATTAATACTAATATAAAAGCCTAATTAAGAAACCTATTACATATTGATTACAAACACTTGAAATAAAGTTTAGGAGAGATTCCAACACGCCGTAACTTATCCTATAGCTTAAAATTTATTTTAAACATTTACTCAATAACCTTGTATTAGTTCTAAATGAACTTTGTGGGTGTGTTCTAAATGAACTTTGTGGGTGTGTTCAATGATCTTAACTCACCTTAGCCAAGTATACTATAACCCTTGAATTCTATAGTGAGATTTAGCCTATCCGTTTCCACTTATTTACCCCAAATCTACCAAATTATGAGTGTGCTGGTAGTATGTAAACTTTAGAATTTGGCCTTTACATCATTTCGAGACCATAGACGAGGTGTGTCGAGTTAGCTTGATAAATATGGAATAATCAATTCGAGAAGGCAATATTTTAGGATTACCACCCAAATAGCCTATATGTGTGTGTTTATCTATTAGTCACCTCGACTATTCGACCCCCATGTTAAACCCTTTTGTTGTACTCACCTTTAGTGCAAGATACCCCTAGATACACCTTACCAAGCCATTCTTTTCATTTGATACCCCTATCATTATTTTTTCGTTACACCTATTCTCCTTAGCCTACCGTGTAGTCTTAAGTTTATGGTCGGGAAGTCACTGTTTGCCCATTTTGAGTAGAGAGATTCGGAAATCACGCCTACGTCAAACACATACATTTGAAGATCATTGAAGACCCCCCATATTCTCTGTATATGTTCATCTCAAGTGAGGGGATGTTTTATCTTTTTGTTGTAATAGTTATGATTCAATATATATATATATATATATATATATATATATATATATATATATATATATATATATATAGGATAAAGATCAAATAAAAAGACAAATATCCGTAAAAGGATAAAAAGATTTTTTTTTTCCAAAAGAAGTTCTTGAAAAATTCCAAAAAAAATTCACAAGATCGGGTATGATGGTGCATGAAAAAGTTGTGAAAAACTTTTTTCTAAAAGTGGATATTTTTTCCGGAAAAAAATTATGAAAAAATACGTTTGCGCATTAAATCATTTTTTTGTGCACCAAAAATTGGTTTTTGCACCCAACTTCTTTTGACTTTTTTCATCAAAATAACATTGCGCATCTATCTAAAACAAGTTGAAAATTTTGTGCATCAAAATTTTTTTGCGCATCAAAATTCGTTTTTTGTGCATTAAAAAAAAGGTATTAAAACTCAAAATTTAAAAAAATGTTTTCACAAAAGTTTTATGCACCAACATACCCGATCTTGTGAAATGTTTTCGGAATTTTTGGAGAATGTTTTAAAAAAAACAAATATTTTTATTCTTTTTACGGATATTTGTCTTTTTATTTTAACTTTACCCTATATATATATATATATATATACATATATATATATATACATATACATATAGTTATATATATATATACATATATATATATATATATATATATATATATATATATATATAGGGAAGGGATCCAGTAAGAAGTAAATTAAAATAAGAAGTGGTAAGAAGTGACTATAACCACACATTTGTGATGCAAACTTGAATTAGATGCATCTTTTTTCATTTAGATGCACCCCCTTGAGTTTCGAAAGTTATTTTGAAGTGAAATTGATGCAAATTGATTTTTAGGATTTCGTCACATGTTGAAGAACAAAATGAAAGGGAATTCATGAAATGCATCTAATACACATATATGCATCTAATTAAAATCTTGAAAACACATTATGATGCATCTAAGATAACAGGGATGCATCCAATTTATGTCGTGCATCTCGAATATGCGAGTATTGTTACTTCTTATCACTTCTTATTTTAAGATTACTTCTTATTTGATCTTAACTCTCTCTCTCTCTCTCTCTCTCTATATATATATATATATATATGTATATATATATATATATATATATATATATATATATATATATATATATATATATATATATACTAGCATAGTACCCGCGCAAAGCAGCGGATTCTAAGACGAATGTTATTTAACGATTTGATTATAGGTACACGTCGCCGAATGTTGTGTAACGAATGTTGCTCGAGTCGAATTGAATTGAATTTGAGTTTTTCTTTTTGAATTAGTAAGATTAAAACGCTACCAAAAAAATAATAATAATAAAAAAAAATAAAAAATAAAAAAAATGTGCTTGATGTTGCTTATTAAAATAACCAATACGAAAAAAAAATCAAATAAACAACGAATTTGTAAGGCTCGTGTAAACAATTGCAAAAGTTGTATATGTATTTTAGTTATGCAATAGATGTTGTTTATGTATATGTATTTGGTTGTACATTAAATGAATAAAAGTCCATTGTAGTCTAGTGGTTTGAATACTTTGCTTTCACCTAAGTGACCTAGGTTCAAATCTTGCCACTACCTATTTTTTAAATCTTATATAATTTCACAATTAGCAAGTGTTGAATCTGAAAATTTTAAGCCATCTATAAATAGAATTTCTCAAATGCTTTATATAGTAGTATAGATATAGATTATGGTAGATGTTTATAATCATTAAGAACAATAATATTCGGCCTCAGTATAGATCATAAACATCATCGACTTCGTGTAAAGTTTAGATGTTTTGGTGGCTGCAAAAGTGGAGGTTGTAGAAGCGGAGATAGTTCCATAGATTCATAAACAGCTTTTTAGCGTTAAAATTTATCCAAATAACACATATCAAGTAGGAAAAAAACATTTCAGCCAACATAAGGTCCAAATAAGACATATCAAGTTAGATCCAAACCTCAAGCTATTGCTCACGATGGCAGTTCATGGCTATCAAGCCGGTGACCACCACATGAACCAAAAAGTAACGTCACACCCACCAAAATGATGGATCTAGCAGAAACATTTAGATCCTTCGTTAGATCTAAACAAATGAGTAAAATAGCTTTAGATCTACCGTTGTGGGTTTCATAAGAGTGACGGGTTTAGTGCAAGCCACCAAAACCATCATTGAACCATCACTAAAACCACCAAAACAACCACCATAAATTTCTAAACAACACAAAAACCACCGAGAGATGGTGTCCATGTAAGCATGAAACCACTTAAAGTACCAACAAATACAGCTCTTAAATAAAAATTTATGGTTTCTTATGTTAAATTTCAAAATCACAAAAAAGAATAATACCAGATCTATAGATATTTTAAACAAATTCATCTAACTACCATCAGATTCGTGTAAAACCACGAAACCACCATCCAAAAAACCACGGTTTGATCTCATGCACCAGCAACCGCAACCAAAGACACATAAACCAAAACTACCGGCCCAACCACCTAACCTAAAACAACCGGCCATAACCACCTAATGAATGTATATGTAACACGGTGGTGGTGACGACACATGCTGTTGGAAGTGGTGGCGGCGGAATTAGTTGGTGGCGGCGGCGGCGGCAGGTTGAAAGGGATATGAAACTGTATTAGTGGGTACCTGGGTGGTGTGTTTTAGGTTAGAGTTAGAGAGAGAGATGTATGAAAGTGATTTGGTTGCTTGTGTGTTGGTTTGGGGAGGTCCGGTATTTATACCCCGTGGCTGAATCTTAATTTTTGGCCCAGAGTTTGGTTCGGAATTAGGTTGTGTATAAGCATGCTTTATATGGGATTATATATATATATATATATATATATATATATATATATATATATATATATATATATATGTATATATATATATATATATACATATATATACACACACACAATATATATATATATGTATATGTACATATATATACATATATATATATATATATACATATATATATATATATATATATATATATATATATATATATATATACATATATATATATACATATATGTATATATATATATATATATACATATATGTATATATATATATACATATATATACATATATATATATATATATATATATATATATATATATATATATATATATATATATATATATATATATAGACTTGGGTTATTATGAAAAGACGTTTAAAATGAAAAGAATGGGAAGCCACCACAATGCGCCATGTGTCCCATCTTCACCCCTCCCTTTTTTTTACTCTCAAGGGCATTGTGGTCATTTCACCACAAAATAAAAGGTATATAAGGTTTTTCTTTTCTGTTTTTCACGTTTCTTTCATCTCATCTTCTCTGCTCCTATGAAACCACGATCTCCACAACCGTCCTTCTCCTCTGAAACCACCGTGATCTGCACCACCGTCCTTCTCCTCTGTCATCACCACCGTCCTTCTCCTCTTATTCACCGT
Source organism: Chrysanthemum seticuspe (assembly GCA_019973895.1). Lineage (NCBI taxonomy): Eukaryota > Viridiplantae > Streptophyta > Magnoliopsida > Asterales > Asteraceae > Chrysanthemum > Chrysanthemum seticuspe. The sequence continues at coordinate 100,198,068 of BPTQ01000003.1, read as the reverse complement.
GATCTTCACCGTGATCAACAATGAATACCGTTTGTTCATCTTCAAGCAATAACGAGTGTTCTTCTTCAATCAATAACGAGTGTTCATCATCATCATCAATGAATATTGATAGTAAGATTTTAATTTTTATATTTTTTCTTTTTATTATTTTTAATTTAATTTTGATATACTTTTTCTTATTATGTTTATGATTTTTAACTGATTATACTAGTAGTAGTTTCAGTTGATAAATTTGTATTTGATTGATGCACAGCTGGTGTTTGATGTTTAGTTATAATTATGCTGCAGTTGAAATATAACTATGCTGCAGTAGACATATGAGTATACGAATTATTAACTTAAGAGTTTGATTTTTAGTTACATATAGGTATATGATGCACTAGTTGTTAGACTATGAAGAATAATTATCTAATTATGATGTAGTATTATGATGCAGTAGTTTTAAGAATATGATGATTAGATATATAAGTATGATTTAGTAGTTTGTGTTGTAGATTATAATTTTATGATGTAGTAGTTTTAAGATTAGTTATAAGTTTATGATGCAGTACATTAGGTCTATGATTCATTAGTTTTAAGACTCTGATGAATACTACTTTAGATTTATAAGATTATGATGCATTAGTTTTAAGATTAGTTATAAGTTTATGTTGTTGTACATGTATGTGTATGATGCACTAATTTTTAGACTATGAAGAATAGATATGTAAGTATGATCTAGTAGTTTGTGCAGTAGATTATAAGATTATGATTTTGTAGTTTTTAGATTAGTTATAAGTTTATGATGCATTACATATTGTATTATGATGCAGTAGTTTTTAGAATAAGATGAATAGATATATAAGTATGATTTAGTAGTTTGTGCTGTTGCTTATAATATTATGATGTAGTAGTTTTAAGATTAGTTATAAGTTTATGATGCAGTATATTAGGTCTATGATGCATTAGTTTTAAGACTGATGAATACTACTTAAGAATTGAACCATACTTGCTCAATCTATGATTAATGAAAGCTTAATGTATTATTAATGGTTAATTATTGTTATATTTAGTTACAAATGATAGACTTTAGAAGGTATGAATAAGGTACTTGAAAGATGTAGTGCCATTCTTTTCATTTTAAAATTATAAATGTGGATATGTACCAATAATTGAGGGGTGATTATTCTAATCTTAAAGATGCAGAGATGGTTATTGATGTTAATGTAGATGGAAGTAGGAATGAGGAAGGATTCACGATGGCTACTAGTAACAAAACACTGCTAGTCATTGCACATTTGAATTGGTTTAGTATGGTATGCACACAGATATGATAGTCATAGGATTATATAGGATTAGTGTAGGGGATATGGTCATGGTTTTAAGATTTGTTATAAGTTTATGATGCAGTACATATTATATTATGATGCAGTACATATTAGATTATGATGCAATATTTTTTAGTATATGCAGTAGTAGTTTTAAGATTAGTTATAAGTTTATGATGCAGTACATATTATATTATGATGCAGTACATATTAGATTATGATGCAATTGATTAGTACACTGCAGTATATTTATATGAGTAGGATTACTAGTGTTTTAGGAGTATTCTCAGTTTTTATATGTGTATGCTTCGATTGTGTTGATGTTTAGTATAAATATGAATATGATTATTAGACCTTTAGTAGATGGTCGCAATAGATTCATGTCTATATGAATCATTAACTCAAAATGTTTGATGCAGTATATTTAGGATTATGTAATTTTGATTACTATATAATTATGATTTAGTAATTTTTTGCAGTAGATTTTAATATTATGATGCATTAGTTTTACACATATCTTAACTTAAACTCATATGCCACAAAGAAGTCTCTGCTGCATTAATCCATTAATACATTTGGATAGATAGCACATAAACACACATTAAAACAGTTTCGACAACTAAAAACTAATATGATACTAAAAACATACTGACCATCACTCATAAACTACATTTTTAGTTCTAGAGCTCTCTCTCTTGCTTTCCTTTATTTGCTTTGAGTGGTCCGTTGAACAGATTTTTCAAGACGTACTAATGCCTATTTTCCTAATTATAAATATCGTCAAATAATGTAGGATTATTCCACTTGTTGACTCCACTGTCACGTTTTATCATCTTCCTCAGTTTGTTGCACCACCTCGCTTTGCTGCATCACCTCACTTTGAAACTCTTCCTCCACCTCATTTTGATGCACTATCTGACCTTGCTGCACCATTTCACCTTGCTGCACCACCTCACTTTCAGCCTCCTCCTCATTCTCTAGATCTTCCTCATCTTCATCTTCTTCCTCCTCTTCCCCATCAAGTCCATAAATCTCATCCCAGTAGAAGTCTTGGCGACGCAGCCAAGTAAGGATATTTGTCCTCATCCACACACTCACTTGCCTATATGAA
>BPTQ01000003.1:99853983-100191378 GCA_019973895.1 Chrysanthemum seticuspe | reverse complement strand
ATTATAAGTAAAAGTACTTAGTTTTCAACATCCATTAACTAAAAGTAAAAGTACCATACAACTACTGATCCTTTTTGATTAATCTAAACAGAAATTTCACATTAGCCTTCAATTGTCTTTTCCAAAGTTTCTTTAAACTTTTGCATCAAATTTTGATCCTTTTTTACATCAATATGACTTAAGATCTTAAATGTTTTTCCTTGATTCTTTGCAAATGCTTCAGCTGCTTTCATTACTTCCTTCTTTTTGAGATTTAGATATTTGAGTAATATCTTTGCCAAGTACTTTGCGCGAAGCATTTTCAGTTGTCGTCTTTGAGCTTCAGCTTCCCTGTTTAGTTCATCCAAAAATACTTCTTGACCAATATAGGTTTCCATATGCCTCATGACAAAGATACCACAGTCGACACTATTGTAGATTGTCTTCCATTTTATATCCACTAACCTTCGGTCCGCCAATAAAATCTCTTCAATTTTTGGGTGGTTTTTCCTTTCTAGGTAATTGATAAATGAATCAATCTGTGAAAATAATACGATACAGTTAAATTAATTTTAGTTTCTTAAATGCTAAATATATATAAATATGATGCAGTAAAAATTTTGAAATTTAGTAGTTTATAACACTTTGATGCAGTAGGAAAACATTCTTTGTATTTTTAGTTATACTTAGCACAGCATTTGCATAATCCCCATATCTATCTGATATATTTTCTATACCGTCGTCGATGTTGTCAAGGATGTCTATATCACCATTCTTCAGATTAAAGCAGATGAGATAGTAATGATTTGATCCATTTTCAATCATCTTTATACAAGGAAAGAAAACCTGTTGTCATTTTAATGCATTAACATCATTGAAATTCATGTTAAGAATCAAATCACTGAAACTTGCAATAATAAATCTATTTTTTATCTTACCAAATTAACATCATTGAAATCCTTCACTCTTGCAGATTCTAAAACACTTTTAACATTTTCATCAAAAACTTTATTTCTTTTCTCCACATCCTTTCCATCTTCAACCACATGATTAGGCTGTTTTCATAAACATGAAATGTTTTATAAGCATTAAAAAGTGTGAACTAAATTTAGCTATATTATTTAGATAAATTTCTCACCAGAATCGTTGTACTACAATAAACATTTCTGTTTCCAGAAAGTTTGTCTCTGAATTGCTCTTCATCGTTTAGTACAATGCTCCATACATCAATTATACTTGAAGCAACTCTAATTTCAGGATAAAGGCTCAAGAAAAACGCACATTTTAATTCTAATCCTTTTCCATGGAAAACAATCTCACTGCACGTTTATGATTCAGTAACATTTTAGTATTTAATGCAGTAACATATAATTATTGATGCAGTATAATCTAAACAGTGATGAAGTAACATATATACATTGATGCAGTAAAATATAGGTATTGATGCAGTTAATAATATAAACAGTGATGCAGTAACACATGAATATATATGCAGTAATTATCAAATATCTGTATAATTAAATTTACCCGTCAGGACACTTGTCACTCCATATGTATTCAACAAGCTTCATATTTGCTTCAGTCCATTTTTTGAAAATCACGACTTTTCTATCATAGAATGGTGATACCATAGCACTAGAGGGCTTTCTTATACGCTTTTCATTAATTATTTCAACCTCTTTAGCTTCTTCCATAGCTTTTGCGCCTCTTTTTTGGCCTCTTTTAGGTTTTTCTGAATCCACTTTCACTGATTTAGGCTCTGGCTTTTTTGTTGGAGCTTTTCTAACTTTACCCATTGCCCTTTTTGCCTGTTCTTTGTTTGTTTCTGCGTTTTTACTCACTTCTTTTGATTTTGTTGCAGCATCTGATGTATCACATTTCCTTGTATTTGATTTTGTTGCAGCAACAGTTTTTTTCTTTCGATTTTTCTGAATGGGAATGTATTTTATTGGCGCAACAGATCTCACAGGGACCGCATCAAGCACATTAACAGTTGATTCCTTTGCTGCATCAGCAGATAACCCTTTTGGTGCATCTGTGATATCGGTAGAACACAATAATGGCAGTTTCATCACTTTGTTAATCATCTCATATTCGTTCAAGATAGCTTCGCCTGCAAATGGAACAATAGCATTTTCAAATGGAACAACAGCATTAAGTTTCTCTTCATCGCTAGTTTTTTCTCCAGCGAATCTTCTCAAAGCCATCTTTTTTGTTGTTTCCTTCAATTCATCATTCTTTTCATTTTCAGTTCTTTCTTTGTTCCCATCATTATCATTATTTCCACCATCTAAATTTTTCTGTCTACCCATTTTATCATTCTGATCATTTTCATCATCTCGATCATTATGATTATCCCCACCATTTCCATCATTATCCTCATCATTGTCATCTTTCTCATCTTATCCATCATCACCATCTTTATACTCATCGTTCTCATCTTTATCATCATTTTTATCTCCATTTTTATCCCCATCTTCCTTATCTTTATAACCATCGTGCTCATTTTTTTTACCACCTTCATCAACATTATCCTCATCCTCCTTATCTTTATCACCATGTTCCTCATCAACAATTTCCTCATCAACATTTTTATCATAATTTTTTTCTCCATCTTTATCCGCATCTTCCTCATCTTTATCACCTTCAACAACATTATCGTTCCCAACTTTATCGTCCACATTTTTTTACCACCTTCATCAACATTATCCCCATCTTTATCCCCGTCCTCCTTATCTTTATCACCATGTCCCTCATCAACAATTTCTTTATCAAAGCTATCTTCTTTATATGAATTAGCAAACAAATCCTCTCTTATTTGAATCAATTTCTTCATCTCCTCATCCTTAGGGTTTAATCTCCAAGCTATCCTCAACTTGTAATCAGTATGCAACATCAACTGATTACATAATATAAAACTGTCTCTTATATCCTGCTTCATTTCCTAAATATTTTAAAAGAAACAAAGTTAGCTAAATGCATTATAGTTTTTTTAATTCAATTATATTGAACCAAAGTGTATTAATGTACTGCATGTTAATTTATTACTAGTGCATCAAAATTCAGAAATTACTGCATCATATTTCTTAAAGTTTAAATGAATTATATCTGTGTTCAAAATCTAGTGCATCACAGGGTACAATGTTTTTTAATTAATAATACCTCAAAAGTTTTTGCTTGGAATTCTCTATTTGCTTCATCTATATCAATTGTTCCATATAGTCCTGTTAATAAATCAACATATAATTCAATTAGAAATAAACAACTTTTACAAATTTAAATAAATTTTTATTTAATATACCTGTTTCACTCTTATTTTGTTTTTTAATCAATTTCTTTTTTTTCGGAGCCCTTTCTATCTTTGGTTCAATCACCTCCACACCTTCTGCAATTGGTAGACAACCAAAACCCAATTTAAGCTCTTCTTTTTGTCTTTGATACAACAGTCTTGAACTCCATGTTTTGAAAGCTGGAACAGTTTTCTCAACTTTTATGGTCTCAGATGTTGTTGAATTAACGTATATGATCTGCAAAAAATAAATGAGTATTAAAAATATAATAGAAAGTGTATTTTATTTGTTTAATATGTATTGCAGCACAGTTTAACATTTAGTGCATGATAGTGTCAAATTTAGTGCATCAATATTTTATGTCTACTGCATCATAGAGTCATAATCTATCAATCAGAGTTTTTATATTTTACTGCATCCTAGTGTCATAATCAGTGGCTAATATTTTTTTATTACTAGTGCAATTAATGATAAAAAAACTTACAGCCAGCAAAAGTAATGGTCCACTGTAATATGAAGTTGGTTTAAACCCGGTACACTCCTTCACCATACACTCTAAAATATATGAGCACCAATCCATTTTTGAAACATTATCAGTGTTAGAGAGAATTGGTATAATTCTCTCATTTACCTGCCCATCTTTGTTTCCTTGACCAAAAACAGAGAAAAAGAGGACAAGGAAACAAACTTGAAATTCCCAACCAACTTCTTTTATATTACTCAAATGTTCCTCCAACCTTTGTATATAAATTTTGTTTTTCACAACAATACTATCCAACATTTCTCTCCATTTTGTAGTAGTCTCTTCTAATAGATTTTTCTCTTCAAGTGCTTCAACTTTTATCTCCCCCATTGGAATTCCAAGCATATCCCTGATCAGTTCTCGAGTAATTTTGATCTTTCTTCCATTTTTCATTTTTATCGAGCAAGTTTTTGTATCGAAATTTATAACAACCCACATTCCTAATTGTGACGGTATTGAATCAAAATGGAAATTTTTATAAAAATTACCAAACCCCAGATTTTCTAATTCCTTAACCTGAGGAGTCCTCAATGTCTCAAGAACTTTTTGTAGATTTCTAGGTGACATTCTGTTCTTGATAGATATGGGTTCGTTCTTTCTAACCACTTCTTTTATATCTTCATCCTCCTTCTTAACCTTCTTTTTCTTTTTAGCTGGAGTTGTATCAGAATCTGAATCCAACTCTGCTGCGGATCTTTTACCCTTAAATTTCCTTTTACTTGTGCTGATTTCTGTTGCGGATCTTTTCCCTTTAAATGTAGCACCTTTAGTTTTCTTCCTCTGATGTTCTGAAACAAGGCTGGTAAATAATTCATTCCATTTTGCTGCAGCAGCCTTTTTTAAAGCAGGATCAATTAATGTGGTGTCTTCTTCATCTGTTTCTTGCTCATCTGTTTCAATATGATCAATTGTAACTCAGTTCAACTTTTAGTACATCACAGAAACCATCAAGCATACAAAATCTCTTTTCTACATCACATAGGCAAGCTACATTTATACTACTTTACGCACACATGCTGCAAATTAAAGCTACTGCATCTCAATTCAACCACTAGTACATCACATAAATTGTCAAGCAAACAAAACCTCTTTTGTACATCACATAGGCTACAATTATTATATCTTACACACACACGCCGTTAATTAAAGCCTATTGCATCTCACTTCAATCACTATAACATCACAGTACAAACACTAGTACATTACAAAAACAGTCAAGCATTCAAAATTTCTTTCTCACTTCACATGTGCTTCATTTATCGTATATTACGCAGACATTCTTCAAAATTAAAAGCTACTGCATCAGTCTAACTACATTTAACCAAAATTAAAAGTTATAGCAGATTAAAATCTATTGCATCACATTTCAATTCCTAGTGCATCACATAAGGTACATTTAACCAAAATTATGCTCATATTTCAATTCCTAGACACATAAGAACTCCTATTGCATTAGATTATTTAAACCAGCTGTTATAAGTCATTAATTCATTAATCCTACTGCATTTCAGTACAAAACCCAATGCATCTTTCATACAACAATGCAAACAAACACATTTTTTGATACATAACATCAAACAAACAAACTACCTTCAACCTTATTCAAACAAACAGGTATAAAAACACATTTAACAAACATAAGGCAAACTACCTTCAACCTTATTCATCCTTATACATCATAAAAACTATATCTCATAAATTTAAAACTTAATTGATTTTTCTGCTTCAACTTGTTTTTTATCTTTTTTTCTTTTTTCAACAACAGCAGTCGTCTTTCTGCTCTTTTTATAAAAAAATAAACTATTTTAGAAATTTAAAAATATTTTTTGATGAAGAAAATCATGATTATCGATTAAAATACACTTACTTGGTGGTGAATTATCTGTTGCTTTCTTTTTCCTCATTGAAAATGCAGTAATTTTTGATAATTGTTTTTAGGGTTTTGAGTTTTTGAGAGTACGAGAGAGATAGAGAGAGAGAGAAAAAGTTGTTGGCGTGTTTTTTATTCAATTTGAATGAACGAGTTTTCTTATTAGTGCTTTTTTTGATGTTATAAGATAGTGCATCTTTGCCCCTCAAGTTTTCAATGTTTTACAAAATTCACTAGTATTCATAATTATCTTTTTTTGCAGATAGGCAAACTTTTTAATAACACAAATTTCATTGTGATGCATCACTTATTTAAACTGTGCTGCACTTGATATAAGCATTAAACAGCATTATTTAAATTTAATAAATATCAAAGAACGACTTTCTTCATTAAGAAGTATTATAATTGATATTTAAAATTTAGTGATCCAAACTATTACAATCAAGAATTTAAAACATCCAATAGTATTTTATCAAAATTACTTAATAATCTAACATCTTTAATACACGTTCATTCATTGTTTTGAACATCTCTTGAGAAACTTTGACATTATCGTCCATTATGATTTTAAAGGCCTTTGGTTGTTTCTTCACATATTCTTCTGCTTCTTTCAAAACTTTTGGCTTTTCTTCATTAAAATCCATAAGAATTATCTTCGTCAAGTACTTTGCGCGCAACAACTTTAGTTGTACTTTTTGTCCAACGCTTTCTTTCTTTAACTCGTGCAAAAAAATGCCACGGCCGACATATGTTTCCATATGTCTCATCACAAATATGCCACAGTCCGAACTATTGAATGTCGTTCTCCAATGCATATTTATAATTGTAGGTACAGCTATCAAGAAATCGACATATCTAGGGTGGTCTACTCTTCCCAGGTAGTTAACAAATGCGAATATCTGTAAGAAATATAAAAAAAATATAAAGTCAATGATGCACTAAATTTTTAACAGTGATGCAGTGATTTTCAATAAGTTGCAGTAACTTTATAACTTTTGTTGCACTAACTGTAATACAGTAACATTTTTTTATAGCTGTGATTCAGTGAATTGAAAATGTGATGCAGAAATGTTATGTAACAGATTTTTACACGGTAACTTTTTGTTTCAACTCTGATTGAATAAGAAAAAGAATTGTATTATACTTACCACAGTGTTTGCATAAGCACCATATCTTACGTCTAAATCTTCAAGATCATTATCTATGTTGTCAATGATATCTATTTCCACAGTCTTCAAATTAAAGCAAATCAAATAGAAATGATGTGATTCTTTCGATATCTTTATCATAGGGAAGAAAACCTGTACATATTTTAAGCGCATCAACATTTTTTAAAACTCATAATTAATAGAATGTCTGTATCAAATTAATAAGAATACTTTCCAAATCAACATCACTTAAACTCTTGTGAGGCGATTGTCTCAAAACAGCATGCATGTTTTCATCCATTAGTTTTGATATCTTCTCTTTTGGCGGTTTACTTTCAATCAGGTGATGAGGCTGTTTTAATCAATAAATTATTATGACACACAAGTATGGGATGTAATAAAAAGTCTATGATGCACTAAAATTTATAACTGAGATGCATTAACTTTATAATTGAGATCCAGTAACTTTATCCAGTGACTTGTATATGTGATGCAGTACATTTAAGTTTCTTAAAAGATAAACCCTTCAACAGGAAATGGCTAAAGTTACAGTTTACAATTACTTATATAGTGTATTTAAATCACTCACCAACATTACGGAATGAGAATATACATTTGCACCTCGTGAAATCTTGTCTCTGTATCGCTCTTCGTGGTTTAGTACAAGGCTCCATATGTCAAGTATATTTGCAGCAACTTGGACATCAGGATAAAAGCTTTCGAAAAATGTCCACTCCATTTCCATGTCTTTTTTCTTAAAAACAATTTCACTGTGATTCAAGTAAAAAATAAAGTAATTCAGCATTCAACAAATTATTCAGCATTCAACAAATTGAGATGCAGAACATTAATAATAGTATGCAGTAATAACTATAAGGTGATGCAGTACTAAATAAACTGTGATGCAGTACGAGTTGTGAAATTTTTTATACCTTCCATCATTACTTGTGCTCCATATGTATTCAAGTACTCTCTTTTCTTCTTCAGAAAATGGTTTGTACAAGATAACTTTCCTTTCATAAAATGGAGAAACTAAAGCACCAGAAGGGTTAACTTCACGTTTTTCCCTTTGAATTCCAATTGCAAGAGGAACGGATGTTATTAAAGATGCATCAACAAAATCTTCATTCTCAATAACTTCTGTGTTTTTCCGTTTCTGTGCAGTAGGTTTTTTAACTTTGGCTGATTTAGAATTCCCTTCCTTTAATTTTGAATTTTTCACTGAAGTTGCTTTTTTTGCACATTTGACTTTTATCTTTTCCACTTTTGGTTTCTCAGCTTGTTTCTTTTCAACTTGTTTCTTTTTGGCTTCTGCCTTTTTAGCTCCTGCCTTTTCCACATTTGGCTTTTCAGCTTGTTTCTTTTCGGCACGTGGCTTTTTAGCTTTTGGTCTTTCTTCCTTTGACTTTTCTTCTTGTTGTTTTTTAGCTTCTCTTTTTTTAGCCTGTGGCTTTTTAACATCTTCGCTTTTATTAGTTGACGATCTACCTTGTGCTTCATCAGTTTTGTCTTTATAAAACTTTAGCTTCACGCTTTCAAAGATTCCTTCACTGTTTTTCACTAACCTTAATTTGGTACCATTAGATGTTTCTGTAGTGCCTTCTTTCTGTATTTCAGTAGATATCAGAATCTCACTTGGTAAATCTTCTTGTCTCTCTTTTTGAATATGTGCAGCTGATTTGATAGTATGTTCTTCACACACTCTAGATCTGTTTCTGTCCAACTTCAACTTTATACTATGAAAAGATTTTGGGATTCCTTGTTTTTGTTTTTCAATAATTTTTCGCATCTCACCGACAAATCCTTGTGTTTGCAGATTTTCTTGGGTACACATAAATGGGCCATCTTTTTGTAGATTTTCATGGGTACACAGTGGTGGTGGCTGCAGAAGAGAATCTACTAGATCCATTCTAAATCTTTTCATTGAAGGATTTTTCATTTTTGGAATTTCCATTGAAGCTTCTTCAGTAAGGATTTCATTCAAAATTCCATCAATCTTATTTGAAACTAAATCATACTCGCAATCTTCTACAAATCCATCATCTGTTTCAAAAGATGATACAGCAAAGATTATGATAAATAGAATGCAATAACCAAGTACATTTGATGCAGTAACCAAGTAAATGTGATGCAGTAACCAGGTATATGATAAATAAATAGGTTTGATGTAGTAACCAAGAATATGTAAAAGTTTAAATTTTCATAAAATTTTATTCAGTACTAATTTAATTTTGATGCACTTCTTTTAATTTTTTTTTACTGTGATGCAGTAAATAAATAACCATGATTCAAAAAATATTATAATAGTACTGCATCATATCTAAAATTCACTGCATCACAGTATAAAGTTTAAAGCCTAATAGTTTATTTTATCCTAAAACTTTAAACAGAATTCATATATCCAAAATTAGAATTCTGGTTTTTTTTCCAGAATTCTAATAGTTAAATTAGAATTAGTTAAGTTATTACACATATCAAAATTTAGATAAGTTATTACACATTACTACATATTTTTATAATTGTCTTTGATGAAGTGAAATTATTTCACTTCTTGGGTTTGGATTTCAATACTTTTATCTATGATCCCACCTTCATCAGACCCCTTCTTTTCTTGACCTTCATCACACCCAATCTTTGCTTCACTTTCATCTGACCCAAGCAATGCTTGAACTTCATCATACCCAAGCAATGCTTGACTGCTCTCTTGTGATGTCTGAGATGAATCCAGAAAAGATGAATCATACACCACAATAGCAAGATTTTTGTCAGATTCTGTTTGATTGCCATCGACCTTCTGTTTGTCTCCTTCTTTTTGAAGATTGCCGGTTTCAACATCGTATGCATTCTTAACTCCATCGATAACATTCTCAGATTGAACAAGATTTTCAGCATCTCCTGTAACGTTTTCTTCTTCATCATTATCTTCTGTATCATTCTTAACTCCATCGATAACATTCTCAGATTGAACAAGATTTTCAGCATCTCCTGTAACGTTTTCTTCTTCATCATTATCTTCTGTATCATCTTGAACATCATTACCTCTATCAGTATCTTCTGGAATCATTATAAACGATGCATCAAGATACTTGTTGATAAGTGTATTTCTCTCTATAAGAATTTTGTTGATATTCTTATCTTCTGGATATTTTTTCAATGCTAACATCAGCTTATCATTGGTACGCATCATTAAATCTTTGCTCTCTGCCCAAATATCTTGTAAGCAGTCTGTCATTTCCTGCATGTTAAATTTTTTTTAGTTTAATGCATCACAATATATTAATTTACTGCATCAGTACTTATAGATATAATGCATCACAATGATACATGCATCACAATATATTAATCTACTGCATCAATTTGTTTTAAATGTATTGCATCATAATATATTCAAAATACCTCTATCGATTTTGTCTTGAAATCTTCAAGTTCTGCATCTCGGTTCATTTTTCTATCATTCTCCTCTGTTATTATTTTAAAAAAAGAATAAACAATAATTAGTACTATATTATTTTATGTTTTAATGCACCTGATATAACAATAATATTTACAAATTTATTTTTTATAATTTATACCTGTTTCAATCGTCTTGTTTTTCTTTTTTTTCAAATTCTTCTTTTGTTTTTTCTTTGGAGTTTCAATAAATTGCATTCCTTCAACAATTGGAAGTTGACCAAAACCTCCTGCAACTTCTTCTTTCTCCCTTTGTTTCAACAACTTTGAACTCCAAGCTAGGAAGCCTGGTACTGTTCTATCCACCCTTGTAGTCTCAGAAACAGTTGAATTGACGTAGATAAGCTTCAAAATAAAAGAACGAAAAAAAAAACATATATTAGATTTAGAAAAAGATATATTGCAGTAAAGAAAAACTGTGATGCAGTAGTTATAAAAGCTTTAAATAAATTCTTGTTACTGAATCACCAAAAGTAATAATGAATATTCTGATGCATCACAATATATTAAAACTAATTGCAAGTATAAGTCATTGCATCACTATATTATTATACTGCATCACATTATTTTTCTACTGCATCACATTATTATACAGTAACAATTAAAGGGAGATGCAGTAAAATGAATTTTTTTATAACTTACCGTCAAAAGAAGAATTGGTCCTGAGAAAAATAATCTCGGTTTAAAATTCTTTAATGAATCTTGCAGACATTCAAGACAGTAAGAGCACCAATCCAAACTTCTAATATTATCAACGTCTTCAACGGATGGTAGAAACCTTTGATTTACTGATCCATCTTTGTTACCATATCCAAATATAGTGAAGAAAATTACCAAGAAAGCTACTTTGAATGCCCAACCATCATCTGTACTTTCACAAATATATGTTTCTAACCTGCTTATTGGGATTTTCTTTTTATGTGAAGGTCCATCAGGATCATATACTTCTAAAGGTAGTGTTTGCCTCCATTTTACTGTTGTTGCATCTGCTGTTGTTGTTTCAGGAAGAGCATCAACCTTTATATTCCCCATTGGAATTCCAAGAATTTCATGAATTAGATCCCTGGTGACCTTAATCTTTCTTTCATCACTTAAAACCAAACAACAACTTTCTGAATCAAAATTTTTACATAACCACATTGCTAATACTCCTGGTGTTTGTTCAAATTTGAATTCTCCACAATAATGTCCAAACCCCATCTCTTCTAAAGCTGTAAACTGACCAGTTGTACAACTTCCAATAACATTCTGCAAAACTTTTGGAGACCCTCTTATTTGCAGATTTGCAGGTTCATACTTTTTACCATCTTCTCCTTTTTCAGATTCTACATTTTTCGATTCACATTTTTTACGTTTCTTTACAGCATGTTTTTTAACATTGATCTTCTTTTTTGGAGTACGTTTTTCTTGATTCTTTTTATCAACAGCTACAATGCTTTTATCAGTAACAGATTCAGCAGCTTTTCCTTTAATCTTCTTTTTCAGTCTCTTTGATTCCTCTTCTATTTCAAACATTTCCTTAATTTCCTCTCTTGTTCTTTTACCTTTGATTTTACTACTTACTTCAGCTTGTTCATTTGTTTGATCTTCATAAGTTCTACCTGTAAAATTAAAGCTACGGCATCAAATCATGAAAACATATTTAAAATAAAAATAACTTCATTCAATAACTTCATTAGAACTACTGCATCACTTTACAAATTCTACTGCATCACTTCATCATTATAATTACAATAATTGCATTAAAACAGTTTTTATATGTTTATAATTGTATGCGAATAACTTAAACTAAACTCATACCCCACATTAAAATTACAATTGCATTAAACCAATTTCATTAATAGCACAAAAAATACTTTTCCAATTGCATCAATAACACACCATCATAAATTTTCATCTTAATCTCTACTATATAAACACATACTATTTTACAGACAGGCGTACAAACAATTTTACAGACATCAAAAAAGCTACGCTTACCCTTAATGACTAGATCACATTCCCCAACAAGTGAAGTTAAAAACACATCCCCTTCCAGACTACCCCCAGGACGTTTCTTTTTAGGTACTTTTTTAGTTTTTTTTCTCTTATTACATCCACGAATTCCAGTTTCTGTATCAAGTACAACTCCTTCATTAACTAATCTCAAAATAACATCATTCACTTTTAAATCATAAACTACTTAATCTCTTATTTTTAAATCACTGCATTTTGCATTCATAAATTCATTCTAGTAGATTTCAAAACAAGGGTTAATGAAACACATTCATTTCAAATTCATTTTCGCACGTGACGTAGACTACATGCATACAAAGTTACTGCATCTGAATTAAAAAACTAGTACATTATATTAACAATCATGCATACAAAGTCAAATTTGCACATAACAAAGACTACATCAACCCTAACTCATTCTTATACGCTGTAAATTAAAAGCAATTGCATCTCAGTTCAACTGTTACTGCATCAGATAAAAAATCAAACATAAAAACTCATTCTAGCACATGTCACAGACCACATCTATCCTAACTCATACTCATACACCGCAAATTAAAAGCTATTGCATCTCAGTTCAACTGCTAGTGCATCATATAAAAAATCAAACATAAAAACTCATTCTAGCACATGACATAGACTACATCAACCTTAACTCATACTCATACGCCGCAAATTAAAAGAAATTGCATCTCAGTTCAACTGCTAGTGCATCATATAAAAAATCAAACATAAAAACTCATTCTAGCACATGTCACATACCACATCTAACCTAACTCATACTCATACACCGCAAATTAAAAGCTATTGCATCTCAGTTCAACTACTAGTGCATCATATAAAAAATCAAACATAAAAACTCATTCTAGCACATGACATAGACTACGTCAACCTTAACTCATACTCATACGCCGCAAATTAAAAGCAATTGCATCTCAGTTCAACTGCTAGTGCATCATATAAAAAATCAAACATAAAAACTCATTCTAGCACATGTCACATACCACATCTAACCTAACTCATACTCATACACCGCAAATTAAAAGCTATTGCATCTCAGTTCAACTGCTAGTGCATCATATAAAAAATCAAACATAAAAACTCATTCTAGCACATGACATAGACTACATCAACCTTAACTCATACTCATACGCCGCAAATTAAAAGCAATTGCATCTCAGTTCAACTGCTAGTGCATCATATAAAAAATCAAACATAAAAACTCATTCTAGCACATGTCACATACCACATCTAACCTAACTCATACTCATACGCCACAAATTAAAAGCTATTGCATATCATTTCAACTGCTAGTGCATCATATAAAAAATCAAACATAAAAACTCATTCTAGCACATGTCACAGACCACATCTATACTAACTCATACTCATACACCGCAAATTAAAAGCTATTGCATCTCAGTTCAACTGCTAGTGCATCATATAAAAAATCAAACATAAAAACTCATTCTAGCACATGACATAGACTACATCAACCTTAACTCATACTCATACGCCGCAAATTAAAAGCAATTGCATCTCAGTTCAACTGCTAGTGCATCATATAGAAAATCAAACATAAAAACTCATTCTAGCACATGACATTGACTACGTCTAACCTAACTCATACTCATACGCCGCAAATTAAAAGCAATTGCATCTCAGTTCAACTGCTAGTGCATCATATAAAAAATCAAACATAAAAACTCATTCTAGCACATGACATAGACTACGTCTAACCTAACTCATACTCATACGCCACAAATTAAAAGCTATTGCATCTCAGTTCAACTGCTAGTGCATCATATAAAAAATCAAACATAAAAACTCATTCTAGCACATGTCACATACCACATCTAACCTAACTCATACTCATACGCCGCAAATTAAAAGCTATTGCATCTCAGTTCAACTGCTAGTGCATCATATAAAAAATCAAACATAAAAACTCATTCTAGCACATGACATAGACTACGTCTAACCTAACTCATACTCATACGCCACAAATTAAAAGCTATTGCATCTCATTTTAACTGCTAGTGCATCATATAAAAAATCAAACATAAAAACTCATTCTAGCACATGACATAGACTACGTCTATCCTAACTCATACTCATACGCCACAAATTAAAAGCTATTGCATCTCATTTCAACAGCTAGTGCATCAGACAAATTTTTTTTAACCTAACTCATACTCATACGCAACAAAACATAGTCTCTGTATAACCTAACTCATGTACATTATAGTATACAAAACATAAGCTAATGCATCTCTTCTTTACTTGTACTGCATTAATCTTTCAAAAACACATACATGCACATTTACACAACTAAATCTCATTATGCTAGTATAAAACTTACATATACTCTGCAAAACAAAAGCTATTGCATCACTTCTTTAATACTACTGCATTAATCTATCAAAAACACATACACGCACATTTCCACAACTAAAACTTATTATGCTAGTCTAAAACTTAAATACACTTTTCAAAAGATAAGCTACTGCATATCTTCTTAAGTACTACTGCATTAATCATTCAAAGACACATTCACGCACATATTCACAATTAAAAACTCAATATGCTAGTCTAAATCATACATTATACTTTTCAAAATAAAATCTAATGCATCTCTTCTTAAGTATTATTGCATTAATCATTCAGTGTACTTACTGTCGGAGATAGTAATAGTTTTTTCCGGAGATGTCTGATTTTTTCTTACATATCCACCAGCGGCAATTAATCTACCACTTTTTCTAGTAGCTAAATCGAAAAATTAAGAAATGATTTCAGTAAATTAAAATCACTATGATGCAGTGGATTATAAAAAATTAAAAAAGGATTTCAGCAACTTACGAGGAGGTATAAACTTTTTCATAATAGTTTTCATCGATCGTAATTTTAATTGCGTCAATTTTTTGTGATTTGATGCAGTGTACTGAAAATGAGATCTAGGGTTTTGATTTTGTTTTGTCAGTTTGATTAAACGTACACAAAAGTTACTCGCGTTTGTTGTTTGTTTAGATTTCGCCCCTGAAGTTTCCAAAATTTACAAATATGCCACTCCGCGTTTTTTAAGATTGAAATCTAATCCAATGGTTGAGATGGCTTCCCATTCTTTTCATTTTAAACATCTTTTCATTTTAACCCCACCCTATATATATATATATATATATATATATATATATATATATATATATATATATATATATATATATATATATATATATATATATATATATATATATATATATATATATATATATATAGAGTTAGGATCAAATAAGAAGATTACTTAAAATAAGAAGAAATAAGAAGAAGTATAACCGCAAATTCAAGATGCATCGACCTAAATTAGATGCATCCCTATAATCTTAGATGCATTATAACACACCATAATGTGTTTTATAGCTTTTAATTAGATGCATTTACGTATATTAGATGCATTTTATGATTTCTCTTGTTTTTTGTTCCTCTGCACGTGCCGAAATCATGAAAATCAATTTGCATCATCTATACATCAAATTAACTTTCAAAACTCAAGACGTTGCATCTATATGAATAGAAATGCATCTAATGCAAGTCGTTGCATCTCAAATGTGTGCTTTTGGTCACTTCTCACCACTTCTTATTTTAATTTACTTCTCACTGGATCCCTACTATATATATAATATATATATATATATATATATATATATATATATATATATATATATATGTATATATATATATATATATGTATATATATATGTATATATATATGTGTATATATATATATATATATATACTAGTTTTGGTAAAGTGCAATGTTATAAGCACTATGTTATGAGCTTATTAGATATTAGCATCGGGGAGGCCACCTCAGTCACATTTAAAGATTTGAGTTGGTGACGTAATTACACCAACACTTTGAAGAATAGGTAATGTGCTCATCATGACGCCCGCTAATGGCACATTTAATTGATACATCATGATCCAGTTTCTTCATCTTGAAGCTTGAACTTTGGATGGATGGTGGGCGGTGACAACTTGGTTTTGGGTTAAGACTATTTGTTTGTTATTTTTCATTTTACACAATTTATGTGCATCCCATATCTTATCCTACCCTTTAGTCACGAATCATGCTTAGGTGAGGGATTCGAGTAGTCATTGGTGTCTTGGCCATGGATTTGGTTATGTATCCATGGTATTTGTCGCTCTTGCCATAGCATGTTAGTAGTGACACTTCACCCTTAACCTTATTATTTGTTCACCCATATTGCCTTCGAGATTTTTTAGACCTTAACTCTAGTGGTGGAGATTTTTGTAACCCCAAGCTTAAGATATAATACATGCTATGACTGTGCGTTGAGTGATCACCCCGAAATTGACACTCAGATTAGAGAGAGAGAGTATGAGTGTTTGTACCCATTTCCTGAGGTGTTCGACTTTGATTTATTCTAGCATAAGGAATTTTTAATCTCATATCTTTCAAGTAACTTGGGGGATATCTTTTTAGAAATCATTCTAATAAGGTCTACTTGAGGGCAAGTAGAGTTCAATTGCGGGGATATTTGATAACGTCAAATAATCCTATTTTTAAGTGTCAATTTCCTCCGATTATGCTCATATTTTATATTGTTTATATGGATATATGATCTTATTTGTTTATATTTCGTTTCTAGATTATATATGAGCATAGGAGCTGAAGAGACGCGGTATTGGAGAGGCACTTTGATGATTTATACGTTAATATGCTCACATGGAAGAAGCTATGGCGTAACTCACAGTCTCATATACGCCGTATCTATGAATTCAAATATGGAGAGCAAGTCAACACTAGTTACGGCATAACTATCAACTCAAGTTAAGTCGTAACAATCTAAGTCATGATGAATTTCGCGCCTCCATTAGTTACGCCGTAACCGCCAACATTAGTTACGGTGTAACCAGTGCTACGAATGTCTTGATGGGATCTTTGAAGATTATGGCGTAGCCACTTGTTGAGATTATGACGGGGCTGAAGAGATTACGGAGTAACCATCCATAAGGTGTAAACAATATTACTTGTTTAGTGTTTTATATGAATATTAAGTGTGTTAGTAACTATTGGCTCAAACCATTTACGTATTTTATTTGTTGCGTTAACATAATTTAATGTTTGTTATCGAGAAAACATTAGAAGATCGTAAATAATAAATAAACGTTTTTATGGCTTATTTGTATTAACAATCTTCCCTTTTTTGTTGATGACAAAACATGAGATTATTTTAAGGAAAAACTAAAATTCGTAAAAGTTTGAATTGGAGTTTTTACTCTCTTCTCCCCCTTTTTGTCGAAACAAAAAGAGTGTAATAAAGAAACTAACACATTGTTTTGAGAAAAACGTGTGAAAATTAAAAATATGAAAAGTAGAGAGTAAGAGGAGAGAAGGATTCTCGTCTTAGCTCCCCCTTGACGGATTCTTCCCTTTGTAGAGGACGTCAAGTAATTAGGAAGACTAAGCTTTGTTGCAATTATGTTTGCAAGTGGTTTCGTTTTTGACTAAATGCTCCCCCTTGACGAGTGCTCCCTTTATGAGGAGGACGTGTAGTAAATACATCATACGTGAAAGAATTGCAAGCGTTTTTTCAATTGCTTTGCTTTGACAAAAAAGCTCCCCCTTGTTGAGGGTGTCAAAGTCTTCATGTGAATTTTGAAAATCTACAAAATAAAGGTTAGAAAGCAAGTATATGGTGCATGAATTCCTGCAAACGAGATTTATATTAGTGATAACATAAGCTTCTATTGCACGGATCCCACGGTTCCTTCCTGTGAGGGATCCATCTAGGCGAAAATGAGAGATCCGTGTACCTGCATTCTTATGACAGAAATGTGGATGTGAAATGTGATGTTAATATCAAAACAAGTTATGTATTATGGCACCGAACATATTATTAAGACCATATGGCATACAATATGAAATATCATTCAATAAAACGAGAGAAATGATGTACGTAACTCTAAAACTAAGAAAATGATCCAAACACGAAGTATGATTTCTAGCAAGTCTAAGTTACACCTAAGATGAGAAAACCCTTTGAATTCCTATGCTTAAGGATGTTTAGATTTGTTGAACTCATTGAAACGTTCAAGGAGGTGATAAAACATGAAACATAGCTCGTCACGTACTTCATGTACTAAGCCTTCAACGTGTTGACAATGATAACAATCTTTGTCATGGATAGGGAATGGTGGTGGTAGGAATGGAGTGGTTTGTGGTGGAAGGTTGGATGAAAGGGTTGGAAGTTCCACAAAAGATGGAGGGATTTGTGGAGGCACATTTGGAGGTGGTTCAACTTCGGATGAAGGTGGTGAAATATGTGTTGATGATGGTGGTAGAGAGGTATCTACCTCCACGTGATCCGGTTGATTTTGTTGACTCCTCATAATCCAAAATGGACTATTTGAGGGTGATGGAGAAAAGGATATGGGTGCTAGTGTTGTTTCAACACTAAAAATTTGTTGTTGCGTTATTTTCTCAATTGAGGAGAATGTTGGCAATGGTGTTGGATGAGATGGCCTAGAAGGCAAGTCCTCTAAGTTGTAAAGGTGTGGAGATGGGAGTGGAGTGATGAAAGAGATAGCTCTAGGTACTAGAGGTGATGGTTTATTAGAAGTAGGGGTGTTTGGTTTAGGAGGTATAGTAGTGTTTGACAAGGGTTGTCTTGTGGGAACAATCCTTTTGGGAATTGGTTTGATTGGTAGAGTTGGTTGTGAGGGAATTCTAGTGTTTGAGGCTTTAACGTGTGATGATTTGGTTGAAGAGATTTCGTGAACAACTCGAGCAAGTTTCTTGGGAGGTCCTTTAGTGGATGAGTTAACACTAGGTGCTTTCCTCATGGTAAGATGGTAGAAAGGGAAGGTGTGAAAAGAGAGTTTTAGCTACTGAGAATAAGTTTGTGAATGGTGATTTGGAAGTTCTAACAAGGAGGTTTATAAGGGGAAAGGATTGGCAAGTGAATTAAAGCTTAATCCACTAAAATCCTTCAAATAGCAATGATTTGCATGCATAAGAGTCAACTACATAGTTGCATTGATCTAGGAAGTCAATTAAGACAAGGTGGAGTGTTCAAGTTAACAAAAAGAGCTTGAAATGATTGTTTTAAGTAGGATTAGTTTATTCTGAGCAGCCGGTTCCCACGGTTCCCTGAAATCAGGGATCCGTCTAGGCTAAACCGAGGGATCCGACTCTCAGTATCCAAGGAAAGGAAAGATGATGTTTTGTAAGATCTAGTACCTACACATTTTGAGTGTTTCAGTCTCCTCAGGTGTCTTAAATGATCAAGTGAAATGAGTGAGGGTAGCTAATGATTGTCTTTTATGGAAAGAAATAGAGGTTTTTATGAACACCAATGGGTGATCAAAGATGACACTAAGAAATTTGAGAGTAAGTCAAATGATCTTAGAGATCAGATGGTAACTTAAAAGAAATTTAGAAAATTCCTTAAAAATCATAAGAAATGAAAAACTAGTTTCTAGCCTATTTTGAGGTAAGGATGACTAAAACCAATTTGCTAAAATTGAGAGAAATATCAAACTAGGTGTTTTGAGATGAGATAAACAATGTGCGAGTATTGGAGCGGAAATGTGGTGAGTTTTGATGAAGTGATAAATCAAAAGCACCTTGAATGTGATCCTAAGTTATCTATGAGTGGATGTGAGACCAACTGAGCTTGAGGAGGACTTAAGTGATTCTAAAGTATCTTGTTAAACTAGTATACTAGTTTCTGGAAGATTGGATTGATGTGAAGATGATTAAAAATCTATTTCGTATTGCCCGGATCCCACAGATCCCTTACTTGAGGGATCCGACTAGTTATAAATCAGGGATCCATCTTTCTGAGACATTTTGTTCTAGGTGTCGCATACAAAGACTAATGATTTCTACTAAAAACATTCACCAATACAACCAAAAGTACACAAGATATAGCACATAACAACGACCTATAAGTGAGTAAATACGATAACGACCAAATGTTAAGAGAAAAGTAACAAAGTAAGTCTTGCACAATTATGAGCATACATTGTTTTGACAATCATAAAATTTCTAAAATAACCATAAAGGAAGTCATGAATCCTAATGTCTCTTTCTTCGATCTCTTCACTTCTTCTTCTTTTCGAATTCATGATGAATTGAGTTAGACACTTGAACATCCCCTTTGTTTGCTTGAATTCTTCAGACTCATTTGGAAGAGTGGGAAGTTATTCATAGTAGGTCATGGGGTCGATTTGAAAATTAGAAACGGGATCGACTTCAACTTCATCTTCTTCGTCTGAAGAGCCCGAGAGAGCACGAGGCCTTTTCCCATTGATCATGAGTTATTTGGGGAGTTGTTTGGTAAGAGGTACCATAACATGGTTAGTAAGAAGATGATCATCGGTAATAGAAGAAGGTTTCATTGCACTAACATATTCACGGAATCGTGTTAGGAGCATACTATAGGGAAGTACCATTGGTATGTGCAAAAACACATACAATTTCTTTACCAAAATAGACCCAAAATAACCAAAAAAGAGCCGTTTATGTCTAATATTTGTTGGTTTCTTGAGTTTATGCATGTGCAGGTACGGATATGACAAAATAGATCAAAAGAAAGACACAACCCAAGAAAACCGAGCACGAGAAAGAGAAGAAAGCAAAAACCGATGCTGGGATACTATTTCATGGGACTTTGATGCTCAAAAAATCAAATTACGGATTTCTGGATCAAGATTGAGAGTTTTCACATCAACACCTTCATTTTCCCACATTTACACTTTACACCCTTTAACTTTCACAAAATTACACTTTACACCCCTCATAAATCTCATTGTACCCAAAATACCTAAATCACCCTTCACCTTTCCAAAAATACACCTTTGGTCCTTTGTGTTTTTAAAATATTTCATAAAGAGACTTAAAAATACAAAACACCAAAAAAAAACCCATTTACCCCTTAACCCCATCAACCCAAGCCCATTTTCACACCAATCTATCTCGGTCAAAGCCCACACATAAACCAGTCAACCTCCCTTTATAACCCACTGGTCAAATAAAGTCAACACAAATATTAAACTTGACCTCTCCGCAAAATGACCAAGTGAACCCCTTCCATATCTCGTTTGAGCCAGCTAAATAACTACATGAACCCCCTTTCCTTTATTATCCCACCGGTCAACACAAACCTTCTTACCAAATCAAACTCCAATAAACCCCACAAAAATACTAAACACGCCTAAACCCTAAAATTACTGTTTATCTCTTTCACTCCCACTTACCCTGATTCCCATCACTTTTACCCGTACTTAAATCCCTTCTAGAAGGCTTCTGACAACGTGTCAGAGGTGTGCACGCCTGGATTGCCAACATGGCAATATGGCAGGTTCTAATTAGATGAAACACATCATCAAAAGTGATCCAAGGGCTTAGATTAGAAGGAAGATCAATGGCTCAGGATTGAAAACCCAGAAGCTTCCCAAGATCCTGGCTTAGCTATTTATACCATCATTCAGTCACAAAGCAAATCGTCCAATTTCTCACGCTTTAGAGGAATTTTGGCCATTTAATTTCCTGTCAATTTAAATGTTTTTAGTAGTTAAGTAATTTGTAATCTCGGATTTTAATTGTAATTTCAGTTTACTTTAATGCAAATTTCACTTTTACTTGTTAAATCATTGTCTTTAGTTTTAATTGTTTACAATCCTTTTTAAGTTCTCACTTTCTGTCCCTTTAAGCTTATATAGGCTTGTATAAGCTTATGTGAGCTTGCTGCTGCTTTGATTTGTTCTAATTTCAGATTTTGCAAAATAGTCAACATAAGTCAAAGTTTATAGTCAAACCAGTGTTAGCTTGATTTCAAATTTAATCAGTTTAGTTTATTGTTTATTTGTTCATTTTAATCCAGTTTATATCAGCATTCATCTAGTTTAAACATGAATTTGCACTTTGGTAGTTTTAAGGTGTGTTTGGATTTGGTGTTATTTTATGGTTCAAATGATTTTAGTAAGTCAAATATGAGTTTATTTAGTTTATAAATTGTTTTTAAAGGATTTTTAAATCAAGTTTTCAATTACTCAAGTCTCAACTGTGTTTTAAAGTTCATATTCAAATCTGTCAAAAGACTCTTTTTCTGTCCTAAGTCAGCTGTTAAATCAGCCTGTTTTAAAACCTCAATCAGTTGCAATCTTTGTTAAAAGTAGTTTTTACTAATCTTAGCATATTAAATCTGATCTGTGGATGGTTTATTTTGCCGTTGGAGTTGTTTAGAGTGCTAATGTTAGGTCACTAGATTTACAACACAAGCTTACTAGAAAGAGATAAAGGCGATTGAACAAGTAAACCAAACTGTTGGAATCACTCCTAAACTGTATTTCAAGTATTTATATTTCATATGTAATAGGTAGCTTTATTATGGCCTTTATGTTTGTTTAAGGTCAAGCTTATGTAGAAGGCCCATAAGCTTGATCCAAGCCCAATAAGGAATAGGGAAGGAGAGGGAGTGTTGCCCTAGCTCCTTGCCTATATAAACTCTTGTAAACCCTCATTTGAGGGTTGGTTGTTCAAGTTCTCTTTTCACACATTCACCTACGCCTAACCGTGCCTCTCTTATTGTGTATGTGTGCTTGTTTACTTGTTCAATCGCCTTATCTCTTTCTCTATAAGCTTGTGTTGTAAAACTAGTGACCTAACAGTGGTATCAATCGCCAAATAGTTGGGTGTACTCGTTTGTTTTTGAAGTTTTGGTTTTGGATCTTACGCGTAGAGATAACGCATTCTTTGGTTATCTTAAAAACTCGTTTTTTACACTTTTTAATCCAAGATTCTTGTACTTTCAATGTTTTGAGGTGTTAAAATACTTGTTTTTGGCAAAAAGTTTCAAACTTTACGCGTGGATTTACGTTTTTAAGCTAGTTTTTGTTCGTGGGTGTCGTTCTACGCGTAACCTGTTTAGCAGTTTTGGTACATCAAAATTCACACTTTTGTGCTCTTTTGGTACTATTGAAGATATTCCATAACAAAAAACTGGTTTAGAAACACATTTGGGCAGAATCAAAGTTACGAGTAATCCTACGCGTATCAAAACCCTAAAATTACGCGTAAGATTGTTCCTTGGTTTGATCTTCAATTTTCTGGTTTATTCCGTGTTTTCTTACTTGGATAAGTCTGAAAATACGTCGACTTTGGATATCTTTTGCACTGTGAAGTGTAAAAGATCATTTGGGCAAAAACTCTAAAATTACGCATAAGCATAAGCTTACGCGTAGAATTCCTACGCATAAGTTTCACTTTACGCGTAAACTACGGTCTACGCATAAGGTAATCCTACGCCTACGTTTCTACGCCTAACTTTTGTCTACGCTTAACTTTAGTGTTTTCCCTACTTACGCGTAAGCTAAAACCTACGCGTAACTCCTCATTGTTACGCGTAACTTTTGGTGTTTGTACGCATAAGTGCTACTTGGTTCTTGTCTTTTCTACGCCTAAGGATACTTCATCAACAAAGGTTCATTCGACTACAAAGATCCATCTTTACCACACAAGTTTATCATCATGTCTCAACCACCATACTCTAACTATTTCCCTCACACTTATAATCATCAACAACAACAACAATTAACTCCACAACATCAACAATGGAATCAACAACAAGCTATTTATCAACAACAATTTAATCAGCAACATACTCCACAACTTGGTGCAATCCCACAACCACAAATGGTTCAACCACCACCAAGTCTTCAAGCTCTACCCTACACAAATGATTTCAATCAACATCCATTACGAAGCACTATGAAGGAACCCACTTGGTTTGCTAAGATGTGTGAAGCTTTAAGCAGCCAACAATCAATTCATGAAGCTGGATCACTTGATAGACCTCCAATGCTAACTCCAGGATACTACGATCAATGGGTGATAAGGTTCTTTAGGTTCTGTGATCTGAAGAAGCCACATGGAAAGTTCTTAAAGAAGGTTATCTTGGAAGGTCCATTTGATATGCCTACTGTCATTGTACCCGGAGATCCAACTGCTGTTCCACCAAGAGATGAACAAACCAACATTGCTACTGTTGCAGATTTAAATCCTACAGAACTTCTACACTATGAAGCTGATGAACTTGCAATGGAATACATCCTCTTAGGATTACCAAACCCAATTCTTCGTAGTGTTGATGCTCAAAAGACTGCACAAAAAATGTGGGATCATATTCGTCTTCTTATGGAAGGATCTGTACTCAATCAGGAGGATTTGGAATCCAAAATTTACTTGGCTTATGAACACTTCATGATTGAACCTGGAGAGACACTAGAGTCCTATCATCATCGATTTTCAGATATCATCAATGATTTGGATAAACACAACATCATCATGCCAAGAATTGCAGTGAATACTAAGTTCCTGAGTAGTCTTGGTCCAGAATGGGAGAAGTATGTCATTTTTCTCCGTCAAGTGAAGAATATGCATCATTCTACTTATGGATTGTTGTACGATTACTTGAAGCCTCATGAAAAGGAAGTTGATCGGGAAAGGATTCTCCGTGCTCAAATTGCTAAACAGTCACAACCGGACAATCAACAACTTGCCTTGTATGCTCAACAGAATTATCCCTCTCAATCAGCAACTCAACCAACTGCATCAAACACACCTTCACAATCACAACCTCAACAAAATCAATTGGTTCCATACAGCAACAATGCTCAAGCATATGTCAGTGAAGCGACTGAGGAAACAGATCCGTTCGAAGCATTGCAACAAGGATTTGTGATGATTGCTAATGCTTTTGGCCGTTACACCAACAAATCCAACAATCGTATTCGTTCCTCATCTAACACACGGACTCAAGCTGTTGTGAACAATGGACGTGTTGAAGTTCAGAATCGTGATTATGGTCGTCAGATGGGCGGTGGTCAAGGGTTTAATGCTGTGGGTAGGAATAACAACAGAGCTCAAGTGGTGGAACAGGGAAATGCTCAGAATCGGTTAAATGGTCTTAGATGCTACAACTGCAATGAGAAGGGACACCTGGCTAATGCATGCCCAAAGCCAAGGACTAGGGGCAGTGCTTATTTCAAAGAGGCCTTACTTTTGGCTCTTAAGGATGAAGCTGGTGGATCTCTCACAGACAAAGAACAGAGCTTTATGGGAGATGCAGACTCAGATGATGAGATGGAGGACTTGCAGGCTAATGCAGCTGTTATGTTGATGACTAATATGCATGAGCTGCACATGAGTGATACAGGCCCAGTGTATGACACTGATGGCTTGTCTCAGGTACCCGAACAAACCATCATCATATCTGAACTAATATCTCCGCCAATATCTGAATCCGGCACGGATCAGACTGTTCAAATTGAGTCTTCTACATCTTCTTCTGATGATTTTCAAGTTAACCCTGTAGTTACATTTGACGATCAAGATGACCTTATGGTTTCCTTTGATAATCAAATTGACTCCGTGGTCGTACTTGAGGATCTAAAGAATGATCATGTTGAGACTCACGTTGAACAAGATGATCTGTTGCCTCATCCAGATTTTGCTCGGTTAATTCAAGACCATAAAATAATAATGGAGGAATGTTATGCATTAAATCAATCCTTAAAAAGTAAAAATGCACTGTTAACCAAGGATTTTGAATGTTTACAAATCCAACTCAACTTTTTCAAAACTCAAGAAAACCGTGAAAAAGGTTTTGAAGCCGCTTTTGCAAAATCTCATCAAAACGAAAAATATTTAGAGAGACAGATGCGTGATCTAGCCGCCTCGAAGAATGCTTTATTGTCCGAATTAGAACAACTGAAACATGAACATAAAAAGCAAATTAATGCTCTCACCTTGGAAAATCAAAAATCTAAGGCTAAGTTGTTAAATTGTCAAAAACAGTTCTCCGCATACAAAAAGCATTCAACGAATCGGGTAGATGACCTTCTTGACGAAATTCTCGGCTTGCAAAACAAACTTAAAGAGTTTAAAACTGTTGTTTACAAACATGGTGAATCCGTAACAGCTATTGAAAAGTTTACCTTAAAACCCAATCCAAAAGGATATGGAAAAAATCTAGCTGATTACAAACCTAAGCTTTCACTAAAAACATTAAAACCAACTCCTGAAGTTTCCAGTGCAGAATACAAAATTGATAATACTGTCATGAGTGTTGTTGAATATCATCGTCAAGAGGAATTAGATGCAGAAGACGAGAGTCGATCAAAATTAAAAAATGTTGTTTACAACAAACCTTTTAATTATAAAAACGCGGTCACTTTCGTCACACCAACGGATTCTTCTAACACACCCAGGGTTATCATCAAAACACCTGAGTCTTCTAATGTTAATCCCAAAACAGAATTTGCACAAACTTATGGTCCTTTACCTTCCATTAGTGAAGTAAACTCAAAACCTGAAAATCGAAAAATCCTTCGATATTTTGACATTTTCATGGCTGACCTCAAAATTTTACAACATGAGATAGAATATCGATCTGAAATCAAAGTTGAACATTTTCAATCGCCTCTGGCGCGAGAACAAAGAGACATCTTTCAGAAAAATCTTTTACCTAATGTTAAAAACTTGAAAAGTTGTGCAATTGCCTGGGAAAAGGATTTTCATAAGGAACTTGGGGTAATGAAAAACGTTTTCGAGAAAACAGAAACATCTATTTCGAACACAAAACGCAAAAAGAAACTATTGAGAAAAGATGTTGATCGACTCTTGGAAGATGTTATCTGTGCTGATATCCATAATGTTGTGTTACTTCATGCCTTGCCATTTGCATCTGATTATATCTCTGCTGATATTGTTGAAACTGTTGTTACTGTTGAGAACACCGATAATGTGCTTCAGATCGAGTCTTTAAAAGCAGAAAATAAACGATTACACACG
The DNA here is from genome assembly GCA_019973895.1 of Chrysanthemum seticuspe. Taxonomy (NCBI): domain Eukaryota; kingdom Viridiplantae; phylum Streptophyta; class Magnoliopsida; order Asterales; family Asteraceae; genus Chrysanthemum; species Chrysanthemum seticuspe. Next base: position 100,164,245 of record BPTQ01000003.1, on the reverse strand, counting down.
GAAATTTACAATGCAAAACGTCGTCTTCAATGGTGTGAAAAAGATATTCACAACCATCAACTTAGTTTTCAAAAGAAAATCGCTCAATTGAGTGCAAAATCTTCTGATCCTAAAATTGAGCAACTGGCAGATCAAAACGTGTCTTTGAAAAGTCAAATCTCAAAATATGAACAAGAACTTTTAAAAGTTAAACAGGAATATGGTGTCATATTTGATTTACTCAAAAAGACTCGAGATGAAGCATCTAATGAACTTGATCACTATCTTGCTCACACTAGAGAAGTCATGAATTTTGCTGGTAATATTCGTTCTGAAAATCAAGATCTGATTCACACCATCTCTAAGTTACGGGAAATGTTAGGAAAGTATGAACAACTTCCGCCTACTGTGATTAAGAGATTAGCACCAGTCACACTTAGTAATCGTGAACCTAGAATTCCCACTGCCAAATCACAAGTTGCTAATGTGTTTCCCTCTACTGAAACAGGAATAGTTGCATCTTTTCCAAACGTCCGCACTTCACAGCCTAGGAGCACTCAATCGAAGAATAGGAAGTTGCGACCTAAGAAAAGATCAATAAGGAATGCTAAAGTAGAAGAACACCCTAGGACTCTGAATAAAATTCATGTTGCTTCCACTATAGATGTTACGTCTGGCAAATGTAATAGAAATAGTGATGTAACGAATGCTAAATCGTTAAGTATTTTTGATATTCAGTCTGATGCATCTTGTGTTATTTGTCGAAAGAGTATGAATTCTGATTGTCATGACAAATGTGTTGCTAAAGCTATAATCTCTAGATTACGGAATCCTAAGAATCGGAATACCTCTAGGCCTACTAATCATTCTAAGTCTGTGCTTGGTAAACCACCTTCTTTAGATTCTAAGGCAACCATTGCTATCACAGTAGCTCCCGCTTCACCTCCTAAGAATGTTGTACCACCTAGTGCTTTCACTAAGACTAAAGCGAAGAGTAGTTACAGATGGCAGAAATGGATATATAACACACTAGGATTTAAGTGGATGCCTAAAATTCTCAATGTGTGTATGTCTAATATACCTGCTTCGGAACCCTCTAACATTTCGGGTTCCACATCTACTTCTATTCCATCTGTGTCGTCTGTGTGTAATGCAGGTGATACAGATCATTCTCTGGATTGTTGATAGCGGATGTTCCCGACACATGACAGGCAACCTTAAACTGTTATCAAACTTTATTGCAAAGTTCATTGGCACTGTCAGATTCGGGAACGATCACTTCGCAGCCATCATAGGCTACGGAGATTATGTTAATGGGAACATCGAAATCAGCAGGGTTTACTATGTGGAAGGCCTCGGTCACAATCTGTTTTCAGTAGGTCAATTTTGTGATGGAGATTTGGAGGTTGCTTTCAGGGAGAAAACTTGTTTCATTCGTGATCTACAAGGAAACGATCTTATGTCTGGCTCGCGTAATTCTAGTCTCTACACTATCTCTATGCAAGACATGGTTGCTTCCTCTCCAATTTGCTTACTTTCAAAGGCAACATCTACAAAATCCTGGCTATGGCACCGTCGTCTCTCACATCTAAACTTTCAAACCATCACCAACCTTGCTCGACACAAACTAGTTGAAGGACTCCCACGATTCCGGTATTCAAAAGATCACCTTTGCTCAACCTGTGAACAAGGGAAAAGCACACGTGCTCATTTTCCTTCAAAGGTGGAACACAGCTCTCAGCATGTGCTTTATCTTCTTCACATGGATTTGTGTGGCCCGATGCGCGTGCAAACGATCAATGGCAAACGCTACATCTTAGTAATTGTTGATGACTTCTCACGATGGACTTGGGTCTACTTCCTTCGTAGCAAAGACCAAGCTCCACAAATGATCATCACATTTCTCACAAAAATACAGGTTCAGCTCCGCAACACCGTCCGAATAATCAGAACAGACAAAGGAACTGAATTTGTTAACAAAACCCTTCGTGAATTTTATGAGAAAGTGGGAATTCAGCATCAAACATCTATTGCACGTACACCTGAACAAAACGGAGTTGTTGAAAGACGAAACCGAACGTTAGTGGAAGCTGCAAGAACAATGTTAATTAATGCTAAACTTCCAGATTACTTATGGGCAGAAGCTGTATCTATTGCATGCTATACTCAAAACCGTTCTATGATCACAAAACGCCACAACAAAACACCTTTCGAGCTTGTCCACAACTATAAACCGAACCTCAAACACTTTCATATATTTGGATCCCTTTGCTATCCGAATAATGATCGTGATGATTTTGGAAAGCTCAAAGCCAAAGCTGATATTGGAGTCTTTATTGGATACTGTGACAATTCTAAAGGTTTCCGAATCTGGAATTGTCGAACTAAGGAGGTAATGGAAACGATTCATGCTCATTTCGATGAACTCACGGAAATGGCTTCTGAGTATAACAGCTTAGAACCCGGTCACAACCGTTTAAACTTCCCTCAACCCCCATCATCAGCTGAAGAAAGCCCTCAGCTAACTCGTCAACAAATGGAAAGGTTATTTGCTCCTCTGTTCTGTGACGATATTGATGAACGTGCTCCTGGTGTATCCGCTGTTTCCGCTGCACAACCTGATAATATTCCTATACCTGATACACCTGCTACAACAACTACTGTTGAAGATGCACCTACACCAGTTGACTCCAACACAACAGTTGAACACACCGCTTCCAACAATGATGAACCAGCTGATGATATTCTGAATGAAGTACCCCCACCTGCAGATTTTGATCCAAATGCGTTCTTCAACCCGTTTGCCAATGAGACTGCTGCACCAGATGTCGCGGAATCTTCAACAAACCATTTGAACCCTCAGAATCTGCACGATGTATACCAACATCAACCCTCTACAAATAGATGGACAAAAGACCATCCTCTGGCTAACATTATTGGCAACCCAAATCAACCAGTCGTTACGAGACAACGTCTTCACTCAGACGGTGAACATTGCATTTATGCACTCACTGTCTGCCAATCTGAACCTAAAAACATTAAAGATGCAATGACAAAAGACAACTGGATTGAATCCATGCAAGAAGAACTCAACCAATTCAAACGTCTTGAAGTATGGGAACTGGTTGAAAGACCAACAGGAATCTACGTCATTGGTCTAAAATGGATTTGGAAAAACAAATTGGATGCTGAAGGGAATGTTATCCGAAACAAGTCACGGCTAGTTGCTAAGGGTTATCGTCAGGAAGAAGGAATAGAATTTGAAGAATCTTTTGCTCCGGTGGCTCGTCTTGAGGCTGTTCGGATATTTCTCGCGTTCGCTGCTCATATGAATATGACGGTCTATCAGATGGATGTCAAAACGGCGTTTCTCAATGGACAACTTAAAGAAACGGTCTATGTCAGCCAACCAGATGGATTCGTTGATCCTGAGTTCCCGAACCATGTTTACAAACTGAACAAAGCTCTTTATGGTCTCAAACAAGCCCTCGGGCATGGTACGATAAGTTATCATCCTTCCTCATTGCCAACAATTTCACCAAAGGCTCGGTTGACCCAACTCTTTTTATACAATATCACGGGGCACATATCTTAATTGTTCAAATTTACGTGGATGACATCATTTTTGGGTCTACACATAAAAAGTTTTCAATCGCTTTTGCAAAACTAATGAAGAAAAATTTTGAAATGTCCATGATGGGTGAACTCACGTTCTTTCTAGGACTGCAAGTTCATCAATCACCCCGTGGTATTATTCTGAGTCAGTCCAAATATGCCCTTGAATTGTCAAAACAAATTTGGAATGAAAACCTGTGATACTTATGCCACACCAATGACTCATACCAAGAAGCTAGATGCTGATTTACATGGGAAATTAGTTGACCCCACCAAATACCGAAGTATTATTGGGTCCCTCATGTATCTAACAGCTAGCAGACCTGATATTGTCTTTACCGTTTATCTATGCTCCCGTTATCAGTCGCGACCAACTGAAACCCACCTCTCTGAGGCTAAAAGAATCCTCCGATACATCAAGGGAACCATTAACTTGGGAATCTGGTATCCGAAGGATTCTGGTTTTGAACTAATCGCTTTTTCAGACGCTGACCACGCAGGATGCTTAGATTCAAGGAAAAGTACTTCAGGAGCTCTACAATTTCTCGGTGATAAACTGGTGTCTTGGCAATCAAAGAAACAGGATTGTACATCGCTGTCATCAACCGAAGCAGAATATGTAGCCATGTCCGCGTGTTGTGCTCAAGTCATTTGGATGAGAACACAACTCAAAGACTATGGTTACGTATTTGACAGAATCCCGATGTACTGTGACAATCGGAGTGCCATTGCAATCTCGTGCAACTCAGTTCAGCACTCAAAATCAAAGCACATCGATCTTCGCTATCATTTCATCAAGGACCACGTGGAACAGGGTACCGTTGAATTATACTTTGTGGGTACTGAATACCAATTGGCAGATTTGCTCACCAAAGCCTTGCCTCCCGCTAGGTTTAATGAGTTGGTCCACCGGATTGGTATGAGGTGTTTGACTCAAGAGGAATTGGATGACCTCTTAAAACAGTCTTAAAAACCTGTCAAACACCCAAAACATCTTTTGTAAATAAATTTTCAAAAACAAAATACAAAAATATAAAATCCGATAAAACAACAAAAATATTCTCCTAATCTATCTTTCTTTCAACATGGCAAGTACATTTCTTCCGTCAACACTTTTATCTTTCAAAATTCATTATTTTTCCGATCAAGTGTTGAGGGGGAGAAAATAATCCATTAACTGTTTCAAAACATCTGTGTACTTGCATGTTATCACATCTCGGTTGATTCTTTTACAAATGGTGGTACATTTCCTGGTTCAAAAACACTCCTCGGACTTAAATTAACAACCTTTCATTATTTTCTCAAGTCGAGGGGGAGTGTCGTCATGTTTCTTTCCTAAAATCTTCATTTGGTAACAAAAAAATGGAAGTTAAAAAGCTTTGGATGAAAATGGAAAAGGTAGAGGGACCAAAACTGTCAAAATGATAAAGTCTATTTTAATAAAAAAATCCTCTCCACCTAAATCTTTCACTTCTCATTTGCATTCTTAACCTTAAAAAGATCCTACGCCTAATAATCACTCAAGAATTCTGTGCTTTTGATCATCAATTTGTAAGTTGTTTCTTGAGTAAAACATGTTTCTAAGCAAAGGTTTTTAATTTCATTCAAATCCTACGGCTAAAACGTTTTTTACACGTGATTATGTGTTCTACGCATAAGCGTATGAACACACAATCATTGTGTGTATGTTTGTGGTAAAACGGATTGTCTCAAAACGGTTCTTACACATCAAGGATAACATTTTTACCATCAAAATCCACCCAGAAACTAAAATTGATGAATTTTGAAAACTAGGGTTTATGAGTCGATTTGGGTTTTTTCCAAATGTGAAGTGTTTTGGTCCATAAGATTGTTGGGATATGTTTATAAGATGTTGAATTGATTATATCCTTGCTCTATAACTACCCAGAAACACTTATTTATTCAGTATTTGAAATTAGGGTTTAAGGTTCATAAGTTTGGGTATTTTTGATTCACCATGAGTTAGATGTTATAACTTGGTCTATAAGCTCACACAACATCGTAGAACTACCAGAATCTGTTTGATGCAAATCCCATGGTTAGAAAACTTACGCGTAAGTCATAACCCTAAGGTTTTGACCTACGCGTATGCAGTTCTACGCGTAACTGTTAAAATGTGCAAATTTGTTTTGATTTGTCATAAAACGAATGCTTTGTGTTAATGTTGATGATTTGATGGATTTATTTCAGGCTTTGCTACACGTAATATTCAGAATCAAGGTGGTTACTAATCTACGCATAAGGATCACCTTACGCGTAGCTTGTTATGCGTAAGACTTGTCTTACGCGTAGCTTCTACGCATAAGGTTCTACAATGGACTACGCGTATCCTGTGAAGGATATGCTTAAACAGTGACCTCTACGCATAAGGTCAACTCTTACGAGTAGCCTTACGCGTAAGGTAAATATATGTCTACGCATAAGCTCTACGCATAAGGTCTCTTTTTCCTACGCGTAACATTTCTTACGCGTAAGATAGGATTCTACGCGTAAGTTTACGCCTAAGCATATATCATTCCTGTCTACGCATAACTTTGCCAAAACTACGCTTATCCCTGGATTTACCTTCATGATGAATTGTTACTTGTACAAACTTGTAAATAAACTAATCATATCATCACGAATCCAAAAATGTCACTAATAAACTTAAATCGTCTGATATATTGTGAACAATAAGTGATAAAATAAACTTTAAAACTTAAAGTTAACTAACTCACGAAACATTTCACGATATCATTGAACTATTGAACATACAAGTGACTTAGGACTCGTAACAATCATTATCACTATACATTCAATAACTAGACAATAAGACCTTCTGTTGACTAACATTATGTCTTTCGATATGTTGGTTCTTTTGGCTAATGTTATTTCAGATCACGACATGGCTGAACAAATGAATGTGGATGCACCTGAAGTTCTCTCCATTGCTGATATCTATCCTCATGGCTATCCAATGAAGATAGGAAAGAATAACCTCCGTGTTGACTTTGACACCCTCACTTGCTCTGAATCTTCATGTCTTATTGCTATTGATATTCTGAGGACTCATCCGTATCAGAACATGCTTACTCACTCTGCAACTGTTCCTGAGATCTACATCCAACAGTTCTGGAACACTATGGAAAGGGTCAAAGGACAAACTGCTGTGACGGTGACTCTGAATCACAAACAAGTCACCATTACACCTGCAGACTTAAGGGATGTTCTCCTAATTCCTGAAGTCGAACCAACCAAGCTATATGCCTCACCTGCTGAAGAGCTCACTCTCCAATTCTTAATCAATATCGGTTATGACGAGGCTACAGGAGTAATCAACAAGCACTCTCACGTAGAGCTTAAGAGTATTCCTCAACCCTGGAGAACACTCTACATGATCATCACCAAGTCTGTTTCTGGTCGTGACAGCGGCTATGAGCACCCTAAGCTCATGGAACTGCAAATATTCTGGGCATTGGTCAACAAGAAACACATCGCTATCGAAGCTCTGATTTGGGATGACATGATGTCATTTGTCAACAAACTTGGCTCAAAGATTCCCTACATCAGATATACCAAATTGTTGATCCAGAGAGCACTTGGACTTCATCCTGACATTCCCAAGAGGCTCAATGACCCCGACAATCACGACATGTTGACGGAACCCATTCTCACTGTTAGAATCAAGGAAACGTCTACAAAGAAACAAGGTGCTGTGCTGCCAGATTTCCTTCTAACTGAAGATGTCAGAAAGCTCGAATCGTACAAAAGGTATCTGGAAGCAGTCAGACAAGGCAAAGTTGGTCATCTCGACGAAAAATCTTCTGGTACACCTGTACGGAGAACCAGAAAAGGAAGTGCTGGAAGTGTCACAAGTACAGATAGTCAAAGGAATGTTCCAAAGAAGAAACCTATTCCAAAGAGGAAACCCACCCCTAAGAAGAAAGTTCCTTCTCAGGAAGCCACTCCGATCCTTTCACTTGAACCGCAAAGACAGCTCAGGGACGAGGACTCTGAGGCTACTGACACAGATGAAGAGATCTCATACTCTGAAACTGCAAAGGATGAAAATCCCTCAGTACGAAAACCTCCAAGTCCCCAAACTATTAAAGGAAAGACTCCTGCACTTGTACCTCAGGATGAAAGCTCTGAAGATGAAGAAGAGCAATTGGATCAAGGATACAGAAAGAAGTTTCACAAAGTCAGACACCTTCAAAAGGCCGAAGAATTTGCTAAAGATCAAATGGGTGGCCCCGGAGGTTCAAGTGGTGCTACCCACTCTAAACCATCTCCTGATGCGGTTATCAACCCGATAAGGGAGCTGGTGCCACCACTCTTCTGCAATTACAACAGCCTGTGGAGGACACTATTGTGTATGATTTTGAGAAACAGGTAACTGAGAAAGAGAAGTCTAAGGATGACGAGGATGATTATACAAAGTTTCTTCTCGACAGTCCAACACACTCAAAGGAGAAAACCTCAGAAACTCCTAAGGACATGAAGTCTCCTCATGTCTCCTCATCATCAGATTCTTCGTCTCACTCTTCACAACCACCATCAACGAAGTCAACCAGATCATCATCCAAATCCGTGAAGAAACCACCTAAATCTTGGATTTCTCAAACACATGCAAGAATTGTGAAAGCAGTCAAACAAGTTAGAAAGAAGGACATGCTCCACAGAAAACTTAATTGGTATGCTGAACAAATGCAGTACTTACATGATGAGAATGACAAGATGCGGAAAGATAGGAAGACTATTCAGGAATTCATGAAAAGTCATCGTCAGGAGGAACTGAATGAAATTATTGAAGGTTACACTCATAAGTACCTTCAGGATATCGTTCCTAAAGTCCATAAGGAACTGGAGAAGTCAGCAAGAGATCAAACCCACAAGTTTCTTCTCGACACTGTCCCCGGTGTGACTAGAGAAGTATTCTCCAGACAACTCACCCCTAACATCGTCGCATTGGTTAAACATACAATGGCCAAAGAAGCTGATCTCTCTGAATCTGAGTTAATCGCTAAACTAGTGATGCAAATGTCAAAGCGATCTGGAACGTTTACTTCGGATGAAGCTAAATTTTTCGAAGGTCTCCTTGCTTTTCAACTCAGTTCATCATGCAAGGAGTCAGCCGATCAACCCAAACGGCCAAGAGATGACGATGATAAGGATAAGGACTCTGCACCTAAACGTCAGAAGCAGTCTGGTCAATCTACATCTATGCCACCTCCTTCACCACGGACTTCTTCTCAACAAAAGTCTCCTCCACCTCGGTCTTCTACTGATAAACCTCGGGACGATTCCGAGTTACCACCCCTAACTCACAAAACTGGTGATTACTTTGAGTATACGGGTGATGACGATGAAGAGGTCCTTGAGCCCCAACAACAACCCACCTCACCCAAACAAGTGCAGAAACCAGTATCATCATCAAGGCCTTCTAAAAGGAAGAAGAAGACGACTCAGCCTGGAGTTGTATCATGGCTAGATGACGATAAAACCGAAGAGTTTGAATGGTTCTCCACACTTGTCAATCAAACTCCCTACCCAGATGAAGGTCAGGAATTGGTAGACGGTTCAACATTGGAGCATGCAAAACTTTTGCAAGAAAAGTTCCATGTGAAGAAAATGACGAAATCTGGATTGAAGCGAATCAAGAATGAAGCATTCCAACTTCTAACAGACAGCTCTGAAAGCGCCCTCGAGGTCGAATATCATCTTGAGAACATTGCTCGAGCTATGTCTAACAACATGGATTGGCTCAATCCGGAAGCAAACCTTGACTTCACACAAAGGGACAACCCTCCATACTACACCGATTGGACCAAACCTCTACCAACCATTGGCCAAGCAGACGAACCAAGGATTCCCTTCCGATACTTCTTCAACAAAGACCTAGAATTTCTTCTCCATGGTGGCGATGGTTCGAGAAAATACACTACATCATTGACTCTCCCATTCCCAGCGGCCATTTACTCTAACTGCATAGCTATCGAGGAACGTGCAACTCACTTGTTTTCTGACAACGTGCAAGCATACGACCAAGATGCATTGTATGGGATTCATCATTGGCCTGAACGCCGAAGAATCTACTACCGAAGCTGCCTGGTTCAAAAGTCTCAACATGCAGTGTATAGCTCGAAGGACATCGTGGCCATCAAACACATTGATCTCAAGTCTAAGTGGGACTATACATTCTTGAAGAATATCATAGTCAAACGACAAGATGAACAGGACTATGGATTCTCCGAGGCTGACTTTGAGAACTTGTCCCTCAACGACATCGAAGACATGTACCTTGCAAAAGTACAGGGTCGTATGAGACAATTCTCAACTGAAGTTCAACGTGAATTTATCAAGTCAGTTCTCATATTCATTAGACGCATCGTGATCAAAGAACGTGTCGAAGATATCCAGATGGCTGTTGAATCATATCAGAAACGTGTAAACTTCACTCCACCACAGCTTGATCTTCCCGACATCAACCAGCTTAAACAACTCACGCTCATCAGCAAACCTTTCGGCGTTGTTTACCGCAGTAAACTTCGAAGAAACTGCTTAATGGCGTGTAGTGAGCTCCAAAAATTCGGGGATAATACCTTGAAGATGGTTAGGGATGGATTGGCGTACAGATTGAAGGATATACGCCTGAAAGTTGGGAATCCTAAACGCTGGAATTCTCAAGAAAGGAGGGATGTGAGACGCATCATCACCATGATTGATGAACGGTTGTTCAGAAGGGATCAGTTCAGACGATTGGAAAGCTATGTTGGTGGTCGACTCAGGAGAAACATCATCGGCTTTCAACGCCCTGTGCGCACTCCTGGGAATATCACTGCACTTCCTGGTACCCCGTGAATTGTTTTCTTCATATAATTTTTGGATGTATGATTTTATATGTGAATGGCTTGTACACACATAACAGTGTACAACCCGCAATTGTCAAGAAAGGACCCTGTGGTATGCCTCAGTGCCACAATCCTTATAAAAGGAGCGAAAGCTTCTTATTTTTGAGTAAAACCTATCAAACCTTTCATTTTTCAAGGTTTTGCTCAAAAAGACAAGTACTTCCCCATATGATTTTAAAACCTCAACCGTTTATATCACTAGTTGAGGGGGAGTATTTGAACTAAAAACTTTGTTCACAAATTGTTCACAGTGGTCACTCTTCCCGCAAAACTCAAAATGGTCATATTTATTCTCAAACGTTCAAAAATAACATTTTATATGCCATTTTTGAGGGGGAGAAAATTGTGTGATAAGAAATATGTTGCACAAAATGCAAATGAATCCGTGTACCTCAGACTTAACCTACGAATTGACGGTACTAAACTGTTAGTAACTCGAAAAGACTTGTCCTGGACGGGTAATAATTTCAAGCTAGTTCGCTAGTGATGTAAACGTGTCTCGCAAAGGACTTGTCCAAGTAGAAAGTACCATTCGAGAAACTCTTGATAGACATGAACTCTGACGGGTATGACAACCTTTCGAGGTTTGTCTACACCTTCAAGATAGTTATTAGAACTAGTTGTCACCTAAAAGCTGACAATGAAACTCTTTAACTATACAACGTAACCGTGTCTCGCGGGGGATTGTCTATCTTCAGCGAATCAATTCAAAAAGTGCGCGCTCTTTCCTCACTGTGCATTTAACCATTAAAACTATTAAGCACATGTGGAGGGGGAGTATTTATGCAAAACCTCATCTCTCACTGTGGTTCAAACATGTTTTTCATTAACAAACCCTTTGAGAGAGATTTTAACATACAGTGGTTTTCATGGCAAACATAGGTTAGTCATGGAGTTATAAGGTGACTAAGGTTAGGAATAATCATCCTATGATCCGCCAGAGCCGGAGGGATCTACCCAAGAACACTATTATTAGTTAGTGTTAGAAGTCCTTAGGAATGATTGTAAAAAGGAGAAAATGAGAATCGGAGAAAGAAGGAGTTGAAGAATCAAAAAGAAATGTAAAGTAAAGGGTGAAAAGAAATAGCCCTCCAGATTATTCAACTTAGGGCAGACACCGGGCTCAATTCATATGCTACTGGTTGTCACTTAGTGACACCGGTATTGAAGATTAAAAGTCGTCATGGACCCAGTGACGCATGCACTAAACCTTCTTAGCCACTCAAGTTTCTCTCAACAGAAGCTTGTTTCATTCTCACAGGGAACCCTACATAAACTATTGGCTTTCTCTTAGAGATCGCTGGTATTGAAGAAGGAGACCCTCTCCCTAGTCTCCGCTCAGGAAAACCAAAACGCACTATTGAGTCTAGAGCCACGAGATTCATCAAAAGATCTCTTAGGAACACTTGACATCTAATCACTTGATGATCAACAAATAAGATCATCAGTGGTTCATATCGAGTCCTTCACAGATCTTAGCAATCTGTCGAGAACATTTATGAGAGGTTCACATCTGTGATCCTCAGTGATTGAATGGAAACTCCTGCCAGGGTCAACATCAAACAGCCCTGGGAGCAGGTCACTTCGGTAACTCCCCGTGGATTACGCGAAGTGTGTCTCAAACGGTCTACAGTCGTGAGGTGATGCTTCGGTGTACCTCAGCGACTCATCTGAACTGTAGATGTACTTCGGTACATCGCGTTATCTCACTTGTGGGACTCCAGTTCAGGAACGGCCTTTGTAAGAATTAGAGTTGTGTTTTTACACTATGTTGTTAACACTCTCGAAGTTCAAACTTGTAAGTGCCGGAAACCGCTTATTACTAACCGTTTGAAATGTTTTCTTCTTATGGAAGCTCCGGAGCTGGATGATCGTGCTGATTCTTCTCATGCTCACGCCAATATCATCACTAATGGAAGTTCTATTCGAATGCAACACAACAGTCAGAATGATTCTTCATCAATCAAAGAATCTACAAAGTCAAAGACTTACAGAACTTCATCAGTATTGATTTCCAACGTCAAAGAGCGTGTGAGCATGTTGAAGAATGACGTGGAGACACTGGAGCAGCGAAGCAGACCTGAGGCAGACTGATGCAGACAACAACATACTATCACTTTGACCACAAAGATCAAAGAACAAAGTTAAAGATGACGTCGAAGCATAACTGTTCAAAGATAATTATCTCTCTACACTGGGGAGATTGTTCGAATTAAGACAATTCCTCTCACAAGAAAGAAGAATGTCAGAAGACGTCACAGCTACTATTACATCAACGCCTTCACCATTTACATTCATATATACTTGAGGGGGAGATTGTTAGAATCACTCCTAAACTGTATTTCAAGTATTTATATTTCATATGTAATAGGTAGCTTTATTATGGCCTTTATGTTTGTTTAAGGTCAAGCCTATGTAGAAGGCCCATAAGCTTGATCCAAGCCCAATAAGGAATAGGGAAGGAGAGGGAGTGTTGCCCTAGCTCCTTGCCTATATAAACTCTTGTAAACCCTCATTTGAGGGTTGGTTGTTCAAGTTCTCTTTTCACACATTCACCTACGCCTAACCGTGCCTCTCTTATTGTGTATGTGTGCTTGTTTACTTGTTCAATCGCCTTATCTCTTTCTCTATAAGCTTGTGTTATAAAACTAGTGACCTAACACAAACATACACACACGTTATGATAATGACGGTTACGTGTAAGATGTAAATGAAAGAAAAACTTGAACAACCAACCTTCAAATGAAGGTTTACAAGAGTATTTATAGGAAAGGAGCTAGGGCAACACTCCCACTCCTTCCCTTTTCCTTATTGGACATGGGCCTAAGCTTATGGGCCTTCTACATAAGCTTGACCTTAAACAAACATAAAGGCCATAATGAACTACCTATTACATATGAGTAACTAACACTTGATTTAAGGTTTAGGAGTGATTCCAACAATCTCCCCCTCAAGTGTTGGTGATGAAAAACGGTGAAGGCGTTGATGTAATAGTAGCTTTGACATCTTCTGACATTCTTCTTTCTTGTGAGAAGGAGTGCCTTGATTCGAACAATCTCCCCAGTGTAGAGAGATAGTTGTCTTTGAACAATTATGCTTTGACGTCATCTTTAACTTTGTTCTATGATCATTGTTCTTTGTGATGAAAGTGATAGTATGTTGTTGTCTGCATCAAGTCTGCCTCAGGTCTGCTTCGTCGCTACAGTGCTCCACGTCATTCTTCAACATGCTCACATGCTTTTTGACGTTGGAATTCAGTACTGATGAAGTTCTTTAAGTCTTTAACTTTGTAGATTCTTTGATTTGACGAAGAATCATTCTGACTGTTGTGTTGCTTTTGGATAGAACTTCCATTAGTGATGATTTTGGCATGAGCATGAGAAGAATATGCACGATCATCCCGCTCCGGAGCTTCCATAAGAAGAAAACATTTCAAACAGTTAGTAATAAGCGGATTCCGGCACTTACAAGTTTGAACTTCGAGAGTGTTAACAACATAGTATGAAAACACAACTCTAATTCTTACAAAGGCCGTTCCTGAACTGGAGTCCCACAAGTGAGATAACGCGATATACCGAAGTACATCTACAGTTCAGATGAGTCGCTGAGGTACACCGAAGCATCACCTCATGATTGTAGACCGTTTGAGACACACTAAGTGTAATCCACGGGGAGTTACCAAAGTGACCTGCTGTCAGGGCTGTTTGATGTTGACCCTGGCAGGAGTTTCCATTTAATCACTGAGGATCACAGATATGAACCTCTCATAAATGTTCTCGACAGATTGCTAAGATCTGTGAAGGACTCGATAACGTACCACTGAAATTCTTATTGTTGAACGTCAAGTGATGAAATGTCAAGTGTACCTAAGAGATCTTTTGATGAATCTCGTGGCTCTAGACTCAATAGTGCGTTTTGGTTTTCCTGAGCGGAGACTAGGGAGAGGGTCTCCTTCTTCAATACCAGCGATCTCTAAGAGAAAGCCAATAGTTTACGTAGGGTTCCCTGTGAGAATGAAACAAGCTTCTATAGAGAGAAACTTGAGTGGTTAAGAAGGTTTAGTGCATGCGTCACTGAGTCCATAACGACTTTTAATCTTCAATACCGGCATCACTAAGTGACAACCAGTAGCATATGAATTGAACCCGGTGTCTGCCCTAAGTTGAATAATTTGGAGGGCTATTTCTTTTCACCATTTTTTTTGCATTTCTTTTTAATTCTTCAACTCCTTCTTTCTCCGATTCTCATTTTCTCCTTTTTATAATCGTACCTAAGGACTTTTTAGTACTAACTATTTGTGATGTCCTTGGGTAGATCCCTCCGGCTCTGGTGGATCATAGGACGGTTATTCCTAACCTTAGTCACCTTATCACTCCTTGACTAACCTATGTTGCCATAAAACCAATTTTCAAGAAAATCTCTCAAAGGGTTTGTAATTGAAAAGCATGTTTGAACCACTGTGAGAGTTTTATCTTTTAGCATAAATACTCCCCCTCCACATGTGCTTTAGAGTTTTGACAGAAATCTGCACTGTGTGGGAAGAGCGCGCACTTTTGAATTGATCAACTCAAGATAGACAATCCCCCGCGAGACACGGTTAAAGAGTTACATTGTCAGCTTTTAGGTGACAACTAGCTCTAATAACTACCTTGAAGGTGTAGACAAACCTCGAAAGGTTGTCATACCCGTCAGAGTTCATGTCTACCAAGAGTTTCTCGAATGGTACTTTCTACTTGGACAAGTCCTTTGCGAGACACGTTTACATTACTAGCGTACTAGCTTGAAATTATTACCCGTCCCGGACAAGTCTTTTCGAGTTACTAACAGTTAAGTACTGCAATTCGTTGGTTAAGTCTATTACACAAAGATTCATTTGCATTTACACAACATATTTCTTATCACATAATTTTCTCCCCCTAAAAAATGGCATATAAAATGTTATTTTTGAAAAGTTGAGAATAAATATGACCATTTCGAGTGTTGCGGGAAGATGACCACTGTGAACAATTTGTGAACAAAGTTTAAACTCAAGTACTCCCCCTCAACAAGTGATATAAACGGTTGAGGTTTTGAAAATCATACGGGGAAGTACTTGTCCTTTTGAGCAAAACCTTGAAAAATGAAAGGTTTGATAGGTTTTACTCAAAAGTAAGAAGCTTTCGCTCCTTTTATAAGGATTGTGGCACTGAAGCGTACCACAGGGTCCTTTCTTGACAAGAACGGGTTGTATACTGTTATGTGTGCACAAGCCATATACACATATAATCACACATCTAAATTTATAATGAAAGAAGCGGTTTAAGGGGTACTAGGTTGTCCAGAGATGTCGCCAGGAGTGTGAATCGGGCGTTGAAAGCCGGTGATGTTAATCCTTGGTCGACCACTAACATAGCTTTCCAATCTTCTGAACTGATCCCTTCTATACAACCATTCATCAATCATCTTGATGATCCTCCTCACATCCCTTCGATCCTGAGAATTCCATCGCTTAGGAGACCCAATCTTTTGACGTATATCCTTCAACCTATAAGCCAATCCGTCCCTAACCATCTTCAAAGTGTGATCCCCAAACTTGTGAAGATCGCTACACGCCATTAAGCAATTTCGTTGAAGTTCACTGCGGTAAACGACGCTGAATGGTTTGCTGATGAGTGTATATTGTGAGAGCTGGTTGATGTCGGGAAGATCAAGCTGAGGTGGAGTGAATTTAACACGGGTTTGATATGATTCAACAGCCAGCTGGAGATCTTCTACACGTTCTTTGATGACTATGCGTCTGATGAATATGAGCACTGACTCGATGAATTCACATTGTACTTCAGTGGAGAATTGTCTCATACGACCCTGTACTTTGGCAAGGTACATGTCTTCGATGTCATTGATAGACAAATTCTCAAAGTCAGCTTCAGAGAATGCATAATCCCGTTCATCTTGCCTTTTGACCACATTCTTCTTGAGAAAAGTGTAGTCCCATTTGGTCGACAGATCAACGTGTTTGATGGCAACGATATCCTTAGTACTGAACACTGCATGTTGAGACTTCTGAACCTGGCAGCTTCTGTAGTAGATTCTTCGGCGTTCTGGCCAATGATGAATCCCGTACATTGCATCTCGGTCGTATGCTTCCACTTTGTTGGAGAACAAGTGATTAGCTCTTTCCTCGATAGCTAGGTGTTTTGAGATGAGATAAACAATGTGCGAGTATTGGAGCGGAAATGTGGTGAGTTTTGATGAAGTGATAAATCAAAAGCACCTTGAATGTGATCCTAAGTTATCTGTGAGTGGATGTGAGACCAACTGAGCTTGAGGAGGACTTAAGTGATTCTAAAGTATCTTGTTAAACTAGTATACTAGTGTCCGGAAGATTGGATTGATGTGAAGATGATTAAAAATCTATTTCGTAGTGCCCGGATCCCACAGATCCCTTACTTGAGGGATCCGACTAGTTATAAATCAGGGATCCATCTTTCTGAGACATTTTGTTCTAGGTGTCGCATACAAAGACTAATGATTTCTACTGAAAACATTCACCAATACAACCAAAAGTACACAAGATATAGCACATAACAACAACCTATAAGTGAGTAAATACGATAACGACCAAATGTTAAGAGAAAAGTAACAAAGTAAGTCTTGCACAATTATGAGCATACATTGTTTTGACAATCATAAAATTTCTAAAATAACCATAAAGGAAGTCATGAATCCTAATGTCTCTTTCTTCGATCTCTTCACTTCTTCTTCTTTTCGAATTCATGATGAATTGAGTTAGACACTTGAACATCCCCTTTGTTTGCTTGAATTCTTCAGACTCATTTGGAAGAGTGGGAAGTTATTCATAGTAGGTCATGGGGTCGATTTGAAAATTAGAAACGGGATCGACTTCAACTTCATCTTCTTCGTCTGAAGAGCCCGAGAGAGCACGAGGCCTTTTCCCATTGATCATGAGTTATTTGGGGAGTTGTTTGGTAAGAGGTACCATAACATGGTTAGTAAGAAGATGATCATCGGTAATAGAAGAAGGTTTCATTGCACTAACATATTCACGGAATCGTGTTAGGAGCATACTATAGGGAAGTACCATTGGTATGTGCAAAAACACATACAATTTCTTTACCAAAATAGACCCAAAATAACAAAAAAAGAGCCGTTTATGTCTAATATTTGTTGGTTTCTTGAGTTTATGCATGTGCAGGTATGGATATGACAAAATAGATCAAAAGAAAGACACAACCGAAGAAAACCGAGCACGAGAAAGAGAAGAAAGCAAAAGCCGATGCTGGGATACTATTTCATGGGACTTTGATGCTCAAAAAATCAAATTACGGATTTCTGGATCAAGATTGAGAGTTTTCACATCAACACCTTCATTTTCCCACATTTACACTTTACACCCTTTAACTTTCACAAAATTACACTTTACACCCCTCATAAATCTCATTGTACCCAAAATACCTAAATCACCCTTCACCTTTCCAAAAATACACCTTTGGTCCTTTGTGTTTTTAAAATATTTCATAAAGAGACTTAAAAATACAAAAAACCAAAAAAAAACCCATTTACCCCTTTACCCCATCAACCCAAGCCCATTTTTACACCAATCTATCTCGGTCAAAGCCCACACATAAACCAGTCAACCTCCCTTTATAACCCACTGGTCAAATAAAGTCAACACAAATATTAAACTTGACCTCTCCACAAAATGACCAAGTGAACCCCTTCCATATCTCGTTTGAGCCAGCTAAATAACTACATGAACCCCCTTTCCTTTATTATCCCACCGGTCAACACAAACCTTCTTACCAAATCAAACTCCAATAAACCCCACAAAAATACTAAACACGCCTAAACCCTAAAATTACTGTTTATCTCTTTCACTCCCACTTACCCTGATTCCCATCACTTTTACCCGTACTTAAATCCCTTCTAGAAGGCTTCTGACAACGTGTCAGAGGTGTGCACGCCTGGATTGCCAACATGGCAATATGGCAGGTTCTAATTAGACGAAACACATCATCAAAAGTGATCCAAGGGCTTAGATTAGAAGGAGTGACAAGAAGGAAGATCAATGGCTCAGGATTGAAAACCCAGAAGCTTCCCAAGATCCTGGCTTAGCTATTTATACCATCATTCAGTCACAAAGCAAATCGTCCAATTTCTCACGCTTTAGAGGAATTTTGGCCATTTAATTTCCTGTCAATTTAAATGTTTTCAGTAGTTAAGTAATTTGTAATCTCAGATTTTAATTGTAATTTCAGTTTACTTTAATGCAAATTTCACTTTTACTTGTTAAATCATTGTCTTTAGTTTTAATTGTTTACAATCCTTTTTAAGTTCTCACTTTTTGTCCCTTTAAGCTTATATAGGCTTGTATAAGCTTATGTGAGCTTGCTGCTGCTTTGATTTGTTCTAATTTCAGATTTTGCAAAATAGTCAACATAAGTCAAAGTTTATAGTCAAACCAGTGTTAGCTTGATTTCTAATTTAATCAGTTTAGTTTATTGTTTATTTGTTCATTTTAATCCAGTTTATATCAGCATTCATCTAGTTTAAACATGAATTTGCACTTTGGTAGTTTTAAGGTGTGTTTGGATTTGGTGTGATTTTATGGTTCAAATGATTTTAGTAAGTCAAATCTGAGTTTATTTAGTTTATAAATTGTTTTTAAAGGATTTTTAAATCAAGTTTTCAATTACTCAAGTCTCAACTGTGTTTTAAAGTTCATATTCAAATCTGTCAAAAGACTCTTTTTCTGTCCTAAGTCAGCTGTTAAATCAGCCTGTTTTAAGACCTCAATCAGTTGCAATCTTTGTTAAAAGTAGTTTTTACTAATCTTAGTATATTAAATCTGATCTGTGGATGGTTTATTTTGCCGTTGGAGTTGTTTAGAGTGCTAATGTTAGGTCACTAGATTTACAACACAAGCTTACTAGAAAGAGATAAAGGCGATTGAACAAGTAAACCAAACACACACACACGTTATGATAATGACGGTTACGTGTAAGATGTGAATGAAAGAAAAACTTGAACAACCAACCTTCAAATGAAGGTTTACAAGAGTATTTATAGGCAAGGAGCTAGGGCAACACTCCCACTCCTTCCCTTTTCCTTATTGGACATGGGCCTAAGCTTATGGGCCTTCTACATAAGCTTGACCTTAAACAAACATAAAGGCCATAATGAACTACCTATTACATATGAGTAACTAACACTTGATTTAAGGTTTAGGAGTGATTCCAACAATCTCCCCCTCAAGTGTTCGTGATGAAAAACGGTGAAGGCGTTGATGTAATAGTAGCTTTGACATCTTCTGACATTCTTCTTTCTTGTGAGAAGGAGTGCCTTGATTCGAACAATCTCCCCAGTGTAGAGAGATAGTTGTCTTTGAACAGTTATGCTTTGACGTCATCTTTAACTTTGTTCTATGATCATTGTTCTTTGTGATGAAAGTGATAGTATGTTGTTGTCTGCATCAAGTCTGCCTCAGGTCTGCTTCGCCGCTACAGTGCTCCACGTCATTCTTCAACATGCTCACACGCTTTTTGACGTTGGAATTCAGTACTGATGAAGTTCTTTAAGTCTTTAACTTTGTAGATTCTTTGATTTGACGAAGAATCATTCTGACTGTTGTGTTGCTTTTGGATAGAACTTCCATTAGTGATGATGTTGGCGTGAGCATGAGAAGAATCTGCACGATCATCCCGCTCCGGAGCTTCCATAAGAAGAAAACATTTCAAACGGTTAGTAATAAGCGGATTCCGGCACTTACAAGTTTGAACTTCGAGAGTTTTAACAACATAGTGTGAAAACACAACTCTAATTCTTACAAAGGCCGTTCCTGAACTGGAGTCCCACAAGTGAGATAACGCGATATACCGAAGTACATCTACAGTTCAGATGAGTCGCTGAGGTACACCGAAGCATCACCTCACGACTGTAGACCATTTGAGACACACTAAGCGTAATCCACGGGGAGTTACCAAAGTGACCTGCTGTCAGGGCTGTTTGATGTTGACCCTGGCAGGAGTTTCCATTTAATCACTGAGGATCACAGATATGAACCTCTCATAAATGTTCTCGACAGATTTCTAAGATCTGTGAAGGACTCGATAACGTACCACTGAAATTCTTATTGTTGAACGTCAAGTGATGAAATGTCAAGTGTACCTAAGAGATCTTTTGATGAATCTCGTGGCTCTAGACTTAATAGTGCGTTTTGGTTTTCCTGAGCGGAAAACTAGGGAGAGGGTCTCCTTCTTCAATACCAGCGATCTCTAAGAGAAAGCCAATAGTTTACGTAGGGTTCCCTGTGAGAATGAAACAAGCTTCTGTAGAGAGAAACTTGAGTGGTTAAGAAGGTTTAGTGCATGCGTCACTGGGTCCATGACGACTTTTAATCTTCAATACCGGCGTCACTAAGTGACAACCAGTAGCATATGAATTGAACCCGGTGTCTGCCCTAAGTTGAATAATTTGGAGGGCTATTTCTTTTCACCCTTTTCTTTGCATTTCTTTTTAATTCTTCAACTCCTTCTTTCTCCGATTCTCATTTTCTCCTTTTTATAATCGTACCTAAGGACTTCTAAGTACTAACTATTTGTGATGTCCTTGGGTAGATCCTCCGGCTCTGGTGGATCATAGGACGGTTATTCCTAACCTTAGTCACCTTATCACTCCATGACTAACCTATGTTGCCATAAAACCAATTTTCAAGAAAATCTCTCAAAGGGTTTGTAAATGAAAAGCATGTTTGAACCACTGTGAGAGTTTTATCTTTTAGCATAAATACTCCCCCTCCACATGTGCTTTAGAGTTTTGACAGAAATCTGCACTATGTGGGAAGAGCGCGCAATTTTGAATTGATCAACTCAAGATAGACAATCCCCCGCGAGACACGGTTACGTTGCATAGTTAAAGAGTTACATTGTCAGCTTTTAGGTGACAACTAGCTCTAATAACTACCTTGAAGGTGTAGAAAAACCTCGAAAGGTTGTCATACACAAAGATTCATTTGCATTTACACAACATATTTCTTATCACATAATTTTCTCCCCTAAAAAATGGCATATAAAATGTTATTTTTGAAAAGTTGAGAATAAATATGACCATTTCGAGTGTTGCGGGAAGATGACCATTGTGAACAATTTGTGAACAAAGTTTAAACTCAAGTACTCCCCCTCAACAAGTGATATAAACGGTTGAGGTTTTGAAAATCATACGGGGAAGTACTTTTCCTTTTGAGCAAAACCTTGAAAAATGAAAGGTTTGATAGGTTTTACTCAAAAGTAAGAAGCTTTCGCTCCTTTTATAAGGATTGTGGCACTGAAGCGTACCACAGGGTCCTTTCTTGACAAGAACGGGTTGTATACTGTTATGTGTGCACAAGCCATAGACATATATAATCACACATCCAAATTTATAATGAAAGAAGCGGTTTAAGGGGTACTAGGTAGTCCAGAGATGTCGCCAGGAGTGTGAATCGGGCGTTGAAAGCCGGTGATGTTAATCCTTGGTCGACCACTAACATAGCTTTCCAATCTTCTGAATTGATCCCTTCTATACAACCATTCATCAATCATCTCGATGATCCTCCTCACATCCCTTCGATCCTGAGAATTCCATCGCTTAGGAGACCCAATCTTTTGACGTATATCCTTCAACCTATAAGCCAATCCGTCCCTAACCATCTTCAAAGTGTGATCCCCAAACTTGTGAAGATCGCTACACGCCATTAAGCAATTTCGTTGAAGTTCACTGCGGTAAACGACGCTGAATGGTTTGCTGATGAGTGTATATTGTGAGAGCTGGTTGATGTCGGGAAGATCAAGCTGAGGTGGAGTGAATTTAACACGGGTTTGATATGATTCAACAGCCAGCTGGAGATCTTCTACACGTTCTTTGATGACTATGCGTCTGATGAATATGAGCACTGACTTGATGAATTCACATTGTACTTCAGTGGAGAATTGTCTCATACGACCCTGTACTTTGGCAAGGTACATGTCTTCGATGTCATTGATAGACAAATTCTCAAAGTCAGCTTCAGAGAATGCATAATCCCGTTCATCTTGCCTTTTGACCACAATCTTCTTGAGAAAAGTGTAGTCCCATTTGGTCGACAGATCAACGTGTTTGATGGCAACGATATCCTTAGTACTGAACACTGCATGTTGAGACTTCTGAACCTGGCAGCTTCTGTAGTAGATTCTTCGGCGTTCTGGCCAATGATGAATCCCGTACATTGCATCTCGGTCGTATGCTTCCACTTTGTTTGAGAACAAGTGATTAGCTCTTTCCTCGATAGCTATGCAGTTTGAGTATATGGCTACTGGGAATGGAAGTGTCAAAGATGTAGCGTATTTCTTTGAACCATCACCACCGTGTAGAAGAAATTCCAAGTCTTTGTTGAAGAAATATCTGAATGGAATCCTAGGTTCATCTGGTTGGCCAATTGTTGGTAGAGGTTTTGACCAGTCGGTGTAGTATGGAGGGTTGTCCCGTTTGGTGAAGTCGATGTTTGCTTCTGGGTTGAGCCAATCCATGTTGTTAGACATAGCTCGAGCAATGTTCTCAAGGTGATATTCGACCTCGATGGCACTTTTGGAGCTATCTTTCCACAGTTGAAAAGCTTCATTCTTGATTCGCCTCAACTCGGATTTCGTCATCTTCTTCACATGGAAATTTTCTTGCAGAATCTTAGCATGCTCCAATGTATTACCGTCTACCAGATCTTGACCTTCTTCAGGGTAGGGAGTGGAATTGACAAGTGTAGAGAACCATTCAAATTCCTGTGTTGTATCTTCATCTAGCCATGATACGACGTCAGCCATGGGCGCCTTCTTCTTCTTTTGTTTTGGCCTAGATGAGGATTTTGGTTTCTTAACTTGTTTGGGAGAGGTGGGTTGTTCAAGCTCCACATGAGAATGCTTAGAGATAATTCCTGAAGCTTCATCATAGCCAATATCAAGCAAGAATTGTAGAACTGTCTCCTCAGTAGGTGTGGCAAAGAAGTCGGTTGGCTCGATTTCAGGAATGAGAAGAACAACTCGTAAGTCTGCATGAGTGATGGTGACTTGTTTGTGATTGAGAATAACAGTCACTGCACTTTAACCCTTGATCCTTTGCATTGAATTCTAGAATTGTTGCATGTAGATCTCCGGTACTGTAGCAGAGTGTGAGAGCATGTTCTGGTACGGATGATTCTTTAGAATATCCACAGCAATGAGACAAGAAGATTCTGAGCATGTGAGGGTTTCAAAGTCAACCCTAAGGTTGTTCTTTCCAATCTTTCTAGGATAGCCATTAGGGAAGATGTCAGCAATTGTGAGAACTTCTGGTGCATCCACATTCATTTGAGCAGCCATGTCGTGATCTGAAATAACATTAGCCAAAAGAACCAACATATTGAAAGAAATAGTGTTAGTCAACAGAAGGTTTTTATTGTCTAATTATTGAATATACAGAGTTAATGATTGTTACGAGTCCTAAGTCACTTGTTTGTCCAATAGTCCAATAACATCGTGAAAAATTTCGTGATTTAGTTAACTTTAAGTTTTAAAGTTTATTTTATAACTTATTTAACACAACATATTAAACGATTAAGTTTATTAGTGACATTATTGGTTTTGTGATGATATGATTAGTTTATTTACAAGTTTGTGCACGTAACAATTCAAAATTAAGGTCAATCCAGGCTTAGGCGTAGACATGATAAAGTTACGCGTAAACAAGAGTGGTATACGCGTAGGCGCAAGCTTATGCGTAGGATCCTTACTTACGCGTAATAAATGTTACGCGTAGGAAAAGGGGACCTTAAGCGTAGAGCTTACGCGTAGGCGTATAAAAACCTTAGGCGTAAGGCTTACTCGTAAAAGTAGACCTTATGCGTAGAGGTCACTGTTTACGCATATCCTTCACAGGATACGCGTAGTCCCATTGTAGAACCTTACGCGTAACAGTTACGCGTAAAATTTCTCTTACGCATAACTTTCTACGCGTAAGGTGATCCTTATGCGTAGAGTAACAATGACCTTGATTCTGAGTTTTACGAGTAGCAAGCCTGAAATAAAATCATCATATCATCAATCTTAACATGTATAGTCAATTTAAACACAGATCATGGCATGAAAGCAAGTTAAGCAGTTACGCGTAGAAAGTCATACGCGTAAGTCAAAACCCTAGGGTTCATGAATTACGCATATGATTTCTAGCCATAGTATATGCACCAAAGTTTTTCTGGGAGTTCTAAGAAGCAAATTGAGCATGTCTATCCAAGTTTTAACATAAAAAATGTCAAGAATCAAAAGTACCCAACCCGTATGAACATAAACCCTAACTTCCTATTGACGATTCATTTGAATTTCTGGGTAAAATCTGGGTTTAGATATGTTCAATTCAACTTGAATATCACCTCATACACCAATCTTTATCACCAAAAACATTCTCATTTGAAAATACCCAAAACAACTCAAGAACCCTAATTTTGAAAATGAGTCAATTCGTGTTTCTGGGTGGATTTTGAGGATAAAAGAAGTATCATTGAAGTTATTTAATCATTTTGGCACACTCGTTTTAACCACAAACATACACCAATGATTGTGTGTTCTTGCACTTACGCGTAAGCCACAAAAGTCACAATATCTCATGATTGGACCGTTGGATTCAGGAAAGATTTAAAACCTTTGTTTAAAAACTTGTTATAAATGCAAAAACACTTACAAATTGATGATCCAAAACACAGATTTCTTGAGTGATTCTTAGGCGTAGGATGTTTTTAGGTGTTAGTAATAAATGTGAAGAATAAGTTAGGTGGAGATGTTTTTATTAAAATGACTTTGAGATTTTGGCAGTTTTACTCCCTCCACCTTTTCCTTTTTCATCTAATGCCATTTAACTTCCATTTTGGTTATCAAACAAAGATTTTAAGAAAGAAACTTGATGACACTCCCCCTCGACTTAAGAAAATAATGAAAGGTTATGAATTTTAGTCCGAGGAGTGTCATTGAATCAGAAAAATTTGCCACCATTGATAAAAGAAACAACCGGGATAAGATAACATGCAAGTACATAGATGTATTGAAACTGTTAAGTGATTATTTTCTCCCCCTCAACACTTGATTGGAAAAATACTGAATTTTGAAAGATTAAAGTGTTGACGAAAGAAATGTACTTGCCATGTTGAAAGAAAAATAGATTAGAAGAATATTTTTGTTGTTTTATGAGGTTTTATATTTTTGTATTTTGTTTTTTGAAAAATGTATTTACAAAAGATATTTTGGTGTTTGACAGGTTTTTAAGACTGTTTTAGGAGGTCATCCAATTCCTCTTGAGTCAAACACCTCATACCAATCCGGTGGACCAACTCATTAAACCTAGCGGGAGGCAAGGCTTTGGTGAGAAGATCTGCCAATTGGTATTATGTACCCACGAAGTATAATTCAACTGTACCCTGTTCCACGTGGTCCTTGATGAAATGATAGCGAAGATCGATGTGCTTAGATTTCGAGTGCTGAACTGAGTTGCACGAGATCGCAATGGCACTCCGATTGTCGCAGTACATCGGGATTCTGTCAAATACGTAACCATAGTCTTTGAGTTGTGTTCTCATCCAGATGACTTGAGCACAACACGCGGACATGGCTACATATTCTGCTTCGGTTGATGACAGCGATGTACAATCCTGCTTCTTTGATTGCCAGGACACCAGTTTATCACCAAGAAATTGTAGTGCTCCTGAAGTACTTTTCCTTGAGTCTAAGCATCCTGCGTGGTCAGCGTCTGAAAAAGCGATTAGTTCAAAACCAGAATCCTTCGGATACCAGATCTCCAAATTAATGGTTCCCTTGATGTATCGGAGGATTCTTTTAGCCTCAGAGAGGTGGGTTTCAGTAGGTCGCGACTGATAACGGGAGCATATATAAACGGCAAAGACAATATCAGGTCTGCTAGCTGTTAGATACATGAGAGACCCAATAATACTTCGGTATTTGGTAGGGTCAACTAATTTCCCATGTAAATCAGCGTCTAGCTTCTTGGTATGAGTCATTGGTGTGGCATAAGTATCACAGGTTTTCATTCCAAATTTGTTTAACAATTCAAGGGCATATTTGGACTGACTCAAGAAAATGCCATGGGGTGATTAATGAACTTGTAATCCTAGAAAGAACGTAAGTTCACCCATCATGGACATTTCAAAGTTTTTCTTCATTAGTTTTGCAAAAGCGATTGAAAACTTTTTATGTGTAGATCCAAAAATGATGTCATCCACGTAAATTTGAACAATTAAGATATGTTCCCCGTGATATTGTATAAAAAGAGTTGGGTCAACCGAACCTTTGGTGAAGTTATTAGCAATGAGGAAAGATGATAGCTTATCGTACCATGCCCGAGGGGCTTGTTTGAGACCATAAAGAGCTTTGTTCAGTTTGTAGACATGGTTCGGGAACTATGGATCAACGAATGCTTCTGGTTGGCTGACATAAACCGTTTCTTTCAGTTGTCCGTTGAGAAACGCATTTTTGACATCCATTTGAAAGACCGTCATATTCATATGATCCGCGAACGCGAGAAATATCTGAACAGCCTCAAGACGAGCAACCGGAGCAAAATATTCTTCAAAGTATATTCCCTCTTCCTGACGATAACCCTTAGCAACTAGACGTGACTTGTTTCGGATGACGTTCCCTTCAGCATCCAATTTGTTTTTCCAAATCCATTTGAGACCAATGACGTAGACCCCTGTTGGTCTTTCAACCAGTTCCCATACTTCAAGACATTTGAATTGGTTGAGTTCTTCTTGCATGGATTCAATCCAGTTGTCTTTTGTCATTGCGTCTTTAATGTTTTTAGGCTCAGATTGGCAGACAGTGAGTGCATAAATGCAATGTTCACCATCTGTGTGAAGATGTTGTCTCGTAACGATTGGTTGATTCGGGTTGCCAATAATATTTGTCAGAGGATGGTCTTTTGTCCATCGATGTGTAGAGGGTTGTGCAGATTCTGAGGATTCAAATGGTTTGTTGATGATTCCGCGACATCAGGTGCAGCAGTGTCATTAGCAAACGGGTTAAAGAACGCATTTGGATCAAAATCTGCAGGTGGAGGTACTTCATTAAGAATATCATCAGCCGGTTCATCATTGTTGGAAGCGGTTTGTTCAACTGTTGTGGTGGAGTCAACTGTTGGTGCTTCTTCAACAATAGTTGTTGTAGCAGGTGTATCAGGTATAAGAGTATTATCAGGTTGAGCAGCGGAAACAGCGGATACACCTGTAGCACGTTCATCAATATCGTCACTGAACAGCGAAGCAAATAACCTTTCTATTTGTTGACGAGTGAGCTGGGGGCTTTGTTCAGCTGATGATGGGGGTTGAGGGAAGTTTAAGCGGTTGTGACCGGGTTCCAAGCTGTTATACTCAGAAGCGATTTCCGTAAGTTCATCAAAATGAGCATGAATCATTTCCATCACCTGTTTTGTACGACGATTCCAGATCCGGTAACCTTTAGAATTCTCACAATATCCAATAAAGACTCCAATGTCAGCTTTGGCTTTGAGCTTTCCAAAATCATCACGATCATTATTTGGATAGCAAAGGGATCCAAATACATGAAAGTGTTTGAGATTCGGTTTATGGTTGTGGACAAGCTCGAAAGGTGTTTTTATGTGGCGTTTTGTGATCATAGAACGGTTTTGAGTATAGCATGCAGTAGATACAGCTTCTGCCCACAAGTAATCTGGAAGTTTAGCATTGATTAACATTGTTCTTGCAGCTTCCACTAACGTTCGGTTTCGTCTTTCAACAACACCGTTTTGTTCTGGTGTACGTGCAATAGATGTCTGATGCTGAATTCCCACTTTCTCATAAAATGTACGAAGGGTTTGGTTAACAAATTCAGTTCCCTTGTCTGCTCTTATTTGGAGGACGGTGTTCCGGAGCTGAACTTGAATTTTTGTGAGAAAGGTGATGATCATTTGTGGAGCTTGGTCTTTGCTTCGAAGAAAGTAGACCCAAGTCCATCGTGAGTAGTCATCAACAATTACTAAGATGTAGCATTTGCCATTGATCGTTTGCACGCGCATCGGGCCACATAAATCCATATGAAGAAGATGAAGCACATGCTGAGAGCTGTGTTCCACCTTTGAAGGAAAATGAGCACGAGTGCTTTTCCCTTGTTCACAGGCTGGGCAAAGGTGATCTTTTGAATACCGGAATCGTGGGAGACCTTCAACTAGTTTGTGTCGAGCAAGGTTGGTGATGGTTTGAAAGTTTAGATGTGAGAGACGACGGTGCCATAGCCATGATTTTGTTGATGTTGCCTTTGAAAGTAAGCAGATGGGAGATGAAGCAACCATGTCTTGCATAGAGATAGTGTAAAGACTAGAATTACGCGAGCCAGACATAAGGTCATTTCCTTGTAGATCACGAATGAAACAAGTTTTCTCCCTGAAAGCAACCTCCAAATCTCCATCACAGAACTGACCTACTGAAAACAGATTGTGACCGAGGCCTTCCACATAGTAAACCCTGCTAATTTCAATGTTCCCATTGATGTAGTCTCCATAGCCCATGATAGCTGCGAAGTGATCATTCCCGAATCTGACAGTGCCAATGAACTTTGCAATAAAGTTTGATAACAGTTTAAGGTTGCCTGTCATGTGTCGGGAACATCCGCTATCAACAATCCAG
Source organism: Chrysanthemum seticuspe (assembly GCA_019973895.1). NCBI lineage: Eukaryota > Viridiplantae > Streptophyta > Magnoliopsida > Asterales > Asteraceae > Chrysanthemum > Chrysanthemum seticuspe. The sequence goes on along the minus strand of BPTQ01000003.1, from coordinate 100,135,055 downwards.
AGAATGATCTGTATCACCTGCATTACACACAGACGACACAGATGGAATAGAAGTAGATGTGGAACCCGAAATGTTAGAGGGTTCCGGAGCAGTGATAGTAGACATATACACATTAATAACTTTAGGCATCCATTTAAATCCTAATGTGTTATATATCAATTTCTGCCATCTATAACTACTGTTTGCTTTAGTCTTTGTGAATGCACTAGGTGGTACTACATTCTTAGGAGGTGAAACTGGAGCTACCGGGACAGCAATGCTTGCCTTAGAATCTAAAGAAGGCGGTCTACCAAGCACAGACTTAGAATGATTATTGGGCCTAGAGGTATTCCGATTCTTAGGATTCCGTAAACGAGAGATGATAGCTTTAGCAATACATTTGTCATGACACTCAGAATTCATACTTTTATGACAAATAACACAAGGTGCATCAGACTGAATATCAAAAGTACTTAAAGGTTTAGCATTCGTTACATCACTATTTCTATTAAATTTGCCAGACGCAATATCTATAGTGGAAGCAACGTGAGTCTTATTCATAGTCCTAGGGTGTTCTTCTACTTTAGCATTCCTTATTGATCTTTTCTTAGGTCGCAACTTCCTATTCTTCGATTGAGTGCTCCTAGGCTGTGAAGTGCGGACGTTTGGAAAAGACACAACTATTCCTGTTTCAGTAGAAGGAAGCACGTTAGCAACTTGTGATTTGGCAGTAGGGATTCTAGGTGCACGATTACTAAGTGTTACTGGTGCTAATCTCTTAATGATGGTTGGCGGAAGTTGTTCATACTTTCCTAACATTTCTCTTAACTTAGAGATAGTGTGAATCAAATCTTGATTTTCAGAACGAATATTACCAGCAAAATTCATGACTTCTCTAGTGTGAGCAAGATAGTGATCAAGTTCGTTTGATGCTTCATGACGAGTCTTATTGAGTAAATCAAATATGACACCATATTCCTGTTTAACTTTTACAAGTTCTTGTTCATATTTTGAGATTTGACTTTTCAAAGACACGTTTTGATCATCCAGTTGCTCAAGTTTAGGATCAAAAGATTTTGCACGCAACTGAGCGATTTTCTTTTGAAAACCAAGTTGTTGATTGTGAATATCTTTTTCACACCAATTAAGACGACGTTTTGCATTGTAAAGTTCGTTAAGTAATCATTTATTTTCAGCTTTTAAAGACTCGATCTGAAGCACATTATCAGTATTCTCAACAGTTACCACAAAGTCAACATTTTCAGCAGAGATATAATCAGATGCACGTGGCAAAGAATAAAATAACACAACATTATGGATATCAGCACATATAACATCTTTCAAGAGTCGATCAACATCTTTTCTCAACATTTTCTTTTTACGTTTAGTATTAGAAATAGATGTTTCAGTTTTCTCTAAAATGACCTTCATGACTCCAAGTTCCTTATGAAAGTCCCGTTCCCAAGATAATGCACAATTTTTCAAATTCTTAACATTTGGTAAAAGATTTTTCTGAAAAATGTCTCTTTGTTCTCGCGCCAGAGGAGATTGAAAGTGTTGCACTTTGATTTCAGAATGATATTCTATTTCATGTTCTAAAGTTTTGAGGTCAGCCATGAAAATATCAAAATATCTAAGAAATTTGCGATTTTCAGGTTTTGAGTTTACTTCACTGATGGAAGGTAAAGGACCATAAATTTGTGCATAATCTGGTTGGGGATTAACATTAGAAGACTCAGGTGTTTTGATGATAACCCTTGGTGTGTTAGAAGAATCCGTTGGTGTGACAAAGTGACCGGTTTTGAATAATTAAAAGGTTTGTTGTAAACAACAGTTTTTAATTTTGATCGACTCTCGTCTTCTGCATCTAATTCCTCTTGACGATGATATTCAACAACACTCATAACAGAATTATCAATTTTATATTCTGCACTGGAAACTTCAGGATTTGGTCTGAATGTTTTGGTTGAAAGCTTTGGTTTGTAATCAGCAAGATTTGGTCCATATCCTTTTGGATCGGGTTTTAAGGTAAACTTTTCAATAGCAGTTACTGACTCACCATGTTTGTAAACAACAGTTTTAAACTCTTTAATTTTGCGTTGCAAGCCCATAATTTCTTTAAGATGATTATCTATTCGGTTCGTGGAATGCTTTTTGTATGCAGAGAACTGTTTTTGACAAGTTAATAGCTCAGCCTTAGCTTTTTGATTTTCCAAGGTGAGAGCGTTAATTTGCTTTTTATGTTCATGTTTCAGTTGTTCTATCTCAGACAACAAAGCATTCTTCGAAGCGGCTAGATCACGCATATGTCTCTCTAAATATTTTTCGTTTTGATGAGATTTAGTAAAGGCTGCTTCAAAACCTTTTTCACATTTTTCTTGAGTTTTGAAAAAGTTGAGTTGCTTTTGTAAACATTCAAAATCCTTGGTTAATAGTGCATTTTTACTTTTTAAGACCTTATTTAATGCACAACATTCTTCAATTTGGGATTGCTGATCTTTAAGTAACAGAGCAAGATCTGGATGAGGCAAAAGTTCGGCTTGTTCAACAGAATTCACAACAGGATCATTATTTAGATCCTCAAGTATAACCACGGAGTCAATTTGATTATCAAAGGAAACCATAAGGTCATCTTGATCGTCAAATGTAACTACAGGGTCTATTTGAAAATCGTCGGAATGAGATGTAAATGACTCATTTTGAACATTCTGATCCTTGCCGGATTCAGATGTTGGCGGAGATATTAGATCAGAGATAAATATGGTTTGTTCGGGTACCTGAGACAAGCCATCAGTGTCATACACTGGGCCTGTGTCACTCATGTGTAACTCATGCATATTAGCCATCAACATAACTGCTGCATTGGCCTGCAAGTCCTCCATATCATCATCTGAGTCTGCATTTGCCATAAAACTCTGTTCTTTGTCTGTGAGAGATCCACCAGCTTCATCCTTAAGAGCTAAAAGAAGAGCCTCTTTGAAATAAGCACTTCCCCTAGTCCTCGGCTTTGGGCATGCATTAGCCAGGTGTCCCTTCTCATTGCAGTTGTAGCATCGAAGACCATTCAACCCATTCTGAGCATTTCCCTGTTCCACCACTGGAGCTCTGTTGTTATTCCGACCCACAGCATTAAACCCTTGACCACCGCCCATCTGACGACCATAACCACGATTCTGAACTTCAACTCGTCCATTGTTTACAACAGCCTGATTTCATGTGTTAGATGAGGAACGAATACGATTGTTGGATTTGTTGGTATAAAGGCCAAAAGCATTAGCAATCATAACAAATCCTTGTTGCAATGCATCGAACGGATCGATGTCCTCATTAGCTTCACTGACAAATGGTTGAGCATTGTTGTTGTTGTATGGAACCAGTTGATTTTGTTGAGATTGTTGCTGTGAAGGATCGTTTTGTGTGACAGTTGGTTGAGTTGCTTGTTGAGGAGGATAACTTTGTTGAGCATATAAGGCAAGTTGTTGATTTTCCGGATGTGTAGGTGGAGCAATTTGAGCACGGAGAATCCTTTCCCGATCAACTTCCTTTTCATGAGGCTTCAAGTAATCGTACAACAATCCATATGTAGAATGATGCATATTCTTCGCTTGACGGAGAAAAATGACATACTTCTCCCATTCAGGACCAAGACTACTCAGGAACTTAGTATTCACTGCAATTCTTGGCATGATGATGTTGTGTTTATCCAAATCATTGATGATGTCTGAAAATCTATGATGATAAGACTCTAGTGTCTGTCCAGGTTCAATCATGAAGTGTTCATAAGCCAAGTAAATTTTGGATTCCAAATTCTCCTGATTGAGTACAGATCCTTCCATAAGAAGATGGATATGTTCCCACATTTCCTTTGCAGTCTTTTGAGCATCAACACTTCGAAGAATTGGGTTAGGTAATCCTAAAAGGATATATTGCATTGCAAGTTCATCAGCTTCATAGTGTAGAAGTTCTGTTTGATTTAAATCTGAAACAGTAGCAATGTTTGTTTGTTCATCTCTTGGTGGATTTGCATTAGGATCTGCGGGTACAATGACAGTAGGCATCTCAAATGGACCTTCCAAGATAACCTTCTTTAAGAACTTTCCATGTGGCTTCTTCTGATCACAAAACCTAAAGAACCTTATTACCCATTGATCGTAGTTTCCTGGAGTGAGCATTGGAGGTCTATCAAGTGATCCAGCCTCATGAATTGATTGTTGGCTGCTTAAATCTTCACACATCTTTGCAAACCAAGTTGGTTCCTTCATAGTGTTCCTTGATGGATGTTGATTGAAGTCATTTGTGTAGGGTTGAACTTGAAGACTTGGCGGTGTTTGAACCATTTGTGGTGGAGGAATTGCTCCAAGTTGGGGAGTATGTTTTTGATTAAATTGTTGTTGATAAATTGCTTGTTGTTGATTCCATTGTTGATGTTGTGGACTTAGTTGTTGTTGTCGTTGAGAATAAGTGTAAGGGAAATAGTTAGAGTATGGTGGTTGTGACATGTTGAAAACTTGTGTTGGTAAAAATGGATCTTTGTAGTCGAATGAACCTTTGTTGATGAAGTGTCCTTAGGCGTAGAAATCACAATTGTCCAAGTAGCACTTATGCGTAAAAACACCAAAGTTACGCGTAACAATCGAGAGTTACGCGTAGATTTAGCTTACGCGTAAGTAGGGTAATTGCACTAAAGTTATGCGTAGACACAAAGTTAGGCGTAGAAAGTTCTACGCGTAAGCTTTATGCTTATGCGTAAGATTAGGGTTTTGCCCGAATGATCTTTTACACTATCACAGTGCAAAAGATATCCAAAGTCGAAGTATTTTTAGGCTTATCCAAGCAAGAAAACACGGAGTAAACCACGAGAACGAAGATCAAGCCACGGATAAAGTTACGCGTAAGATTAGGGTTTTGATACGCGTAATCTTACTCGTAAATATGATTATGCCCAAATTTGTTTCTAAACCAGATTTTTGTTATGGAATAGCGTTAATAGTACCAAAATAACACAAAAGTGTGAACCTTGATGAACCAAAACAGCTAAACGGGTTACGCGTAGAACTTCACCCACGAACAAAAACAAGCTTAAAAACTTAGATCCACGCGTAAAGTTTGAAACTTTTGCCAAAAACAAGTATTTTAACACCTTAAAACGTTGAAAGTACAAGAATCTTGGATTAAAAAGTGTAAAAAACAAGTTTTTAAGCGAACCAAAGTAGTATGTTATTCTACGCGTAGGACCAAAACCCACTTCAAGAAATAACGATTCACCCAACTAGTTAGGCGATTGATACCACTGTTAGGTCACTAGATTTACAACACAAGCTTACTAGAAAGAGATAAAGGCGATTGAACAAGTAAACCAAAACACACACACACGTTATGATAATGACGGTTACGCGTAAGATGTGAATGAAAGAAGAACTTGAACAACCAACCTTCAAATGAAGGTTTACAAGAGTATTTATAGGCAAGGAGCTAGGGCAACACTCCCACTCCTTCCCTTTTCCTTATTGGACATGGGCCTAAGCTTATGGGCCTTCTACATAAGCTTGACCTTAAACAAACATAAAGGCCATAATGAACTACCTATTACATATGAGTAACTAACACTTGATTTAAGGTTTAGGAGTGATTCCAACAGCTAATTTGAACACTTAAAATTGCTTGTTCTGCTTATAGTCTGCTGCAAATCTCCATGTTTCTGTCCTAATCACTCCTTAGTTTTGATTTTTCATTTGTTCATTATAAGCCCATAGATCCTGAAAATTGGTATGCTTATTATTTGGTTGCTAGTCTAGTTCCTTTTCATTTTTGTAATTTTTCATATTAGCTTATGGATAGCTTTTCACTAGCTTAAAGTACCCCCGCTGTCCTTCTTTAGCCTGTTGTTACAGCAAGCCTTCTAGTGCTTATTTTGCCTTCTTATTTTATTTGATTATTTAGGTTAGTTTTACTAGGATTAGTTAGGATAAATCAGTTGGCTTTCATTTCCCTTTAGCTTGTTGTAGGAATGCTTTAGCTTATGATTACTTTTATCCAAAGCTGTTAAGAACTTGTTTGGATTAACCCCTGCAACCTTAGGATAAGTCCTCCAGTTAGTCCTTCCTTAGCTTTTATATGCTGCCATAGCTTATGCCCTGCTAATTTCAGTTCTCTCTAGCTTAATCTGTTCCCCAAACAGCTTAGATCCCTTAGCTTATCAGTTGCTTAAGGACTGTTTGGCTAGAACTTTTAGGACTTTGTCATATGCTTTTTAGCTTAGAGTTTATGCTTACTTGATTGTTTTTAGTTGCAATAGGTGGTTTTTAGCTTGTTTGGTCATATTTCAGCTTGTTATAACTTCTTGTACCTTTTTATGCTTCTAGCTTATCTTCTTCATAGTTTTTTTTACATCAGTTTGCACCTTTATTGCTTATTCTTTGATTACAACTTGCATTTGAAAATTTTCATAGATTCCTAGTATTATTCAAATTTTTTCTGTAATTTTTCATATTTTTCCATGTCCATTTACTATTTTTCTGCATTTAAAAACAGTTTTTAGCACTTTTTAATAGCTTTTAATTGAAATAAATCAGAAAATGTTCACAAAAAATATAAAATCAATTTTATTAGGTTTAGAAAAATCAAAAAAATTAGAAAAAGTAATTTTCCAGATTTTTCTCGGTTTAAATAGTATTTTTTAGACATTTAATTAGTTTTAATTAGTTTTAAATTCATAATAAATAGAGAAAAAGTCAGAAAAATGCAATTCTAGTTTTGAATATTATTTTTACTTAAATTAGATTTTTTTTAAATAGTTTTATAATTTTCTTGTAAGTTTTCATAATTTTTAGCTTTTTAAATCTATTTAAAAAGTCCAAAAATAGTTTTTTAATTCATATAAAATCAAGAAAACCCAAAAAAAAAAATAGTTTTAAATTTCAGATAATTTTTTAATTACATTTTTAGTTATAGAAGGATGTTAGTTCACTTTTAGGAGTTTAATTAGCTTAGTTTGCATTTTAATACACGTTTTAGAATAATCGTAATTTACATTTTTAGTTTTAATTTTCATACTTAGTTGTTATTTCTTGTTTTCATCATAGATTTAGTTGTTTTTATTGCCTTCTATTATTATTTCTTGCCCCGTAGTTTAGAAATCACTCATCAAAAATTCCTTTTACCCATTCAAATCCCGAATAATGCGACGTGAGTTGTTTACTCCATTCATCCTTCGTTGGGAGAACGACCCGGGAAATACATACGTTTGTATTTCTTCGGAAAATATCTTGAACTAAAATCAACAAATCAACCGTATTATTAGTTTTGAACACACCTACCATTCTTTTCACCATGTAATAGGCAAGGTCGAAAGGTTTTTGGTGGATGAGACAATAGATCATTTGGACAAGACACGCATTCGGATGGTCTTTGTTTCCAACCAAGCAAATGACATTTTCTCTAAGGATTTCTTCCCACTTTTTGTAAATGGGAAATATCTTAGAGAGTTCCATTTGATATGGATCACGATGGACGAGTTCTTTGTTGTGGTTGAAACGAGATTGGTCGACTCTTTTCTTGAAGATGGGGTCTCGAACAATTATGGGGTCATCGAGAGGAGTCTGATAAAGAGGTTTAGAGTCTAGTGCGAAGGCTTGAGTAGCTATTGATCAATATTGGGAAAACATGCAAATTCCTTCACATGGTATGTGAAGGATATGTGCGAATGTGTTGAGGGGCAAGGTAATGCTTTGGTTGTTTATAATGAAAGTGATTGAAATACTTTCATCATTGTTTCGAATGATCCTAACACTCTTGTAAAACTCAAAAATAAAGACCGAACAAATTTGTTCATCAATTTCCAAGAGACAATCAAAGTTGATTGCCGAAAAGACTTGATGAATGTCGGTGTTTTCAAGGAAACATTCCTTAACTACACGACCTTCGTGGATAAGCCGTTTTTTGAGCTTTTTGAAAATTTTGCGATTGATTTTTGAGATCCCTTCTTTCGAATAGTATCTAGAAAGGTAGTGAACGGTGTCATGATGATCTTGTTGGGTGGCTTTAGGCATGTTTGATCCTAGATAACAAATATTCCAATTAGGTAAAATTTGTCCATATGGGTTTATGGGTTTGATTTGTATTTAACAATGTTGTTTTGAAAATCTTTAATTATGTAGAACCCTTTTGTAATGAAACTAATTTTATAATACCCAAGTTCTTCAATTGGTGATAAAAATTGAATCTAATTGAAAAGTTTAAAACCATAAACCCTAGGATGGAGATGATGATGAATAGAACATATGAGTGTAATTACTTAAAATGATATTCAAGATTGAGATGCTTGAGAGTATGGAGCCCTAGGGATATTGAAGAAGAGATTAGGTCGTTTTTGTGTTTTTAGGAAGAGGGAAAAATGGATTATTTTGGGTTTTGAAAAGCGTATAACAGATGTCTGTGTACACGGTTCCCCCGGATCCCTTGATTGAGGGATCCGGCTAGTACAACATGTGGGATCCGGCTATGCAGACATAAAATGAAGTATTTGGAATTAATCTTTTTACTTGTAATAAGTTATACAATAACTTATTTTGGAAAGGTGCTTGTAGAATGAGGTTCCTATTTGAATAGACATTTGGCTAAGGTGTTTTGACGCGAAGGAGGATTGTTTATCGATTATTGATAATTTAACTATCAAAAGTCTATTTTGCGATGACGACGTAGGTTTGATAATGTTTAGTGTTTTTAAGAGAATCAAAGAGGAATACTATTCCTGATGATGAGTAAAGATGGAAAGTAGTGAAGAGAGACTCTTTAGAGACTTGCGACTTTGAAGTTAAAGTCCTAATTCATGTGTTTATATAGTTTTAAAAGACTACATTTATATGCACGGTTTTTATCATGAAAGAGAGACACATATCATCATTATATTCACATAAGAATACTATAAGTAAAGATCAGCTAGTTGTGGGTAAGGGAACATACCTCTAAATTCTTTTTATGGTTTTTAGAAACCATGGACCCAAAATACTTCATGAGCTTTTAAAGTAATCCATTGTACTTAGTAGAAGTAGGTTGTGCTTACTTTTAGGTTCTTCCTTGGGTGTTGGCTTCATTTTTCTTAGGATAGAAATGAAGTCTTTTGAAGAGTCCTAGCAAGAAGATTTCTTAAAGAGAAATTGTTAGAATGATCTATCACTATCCAACATTTAAGAAAAAAATTTGTTTTAAGAGATTTCCTTCTTTGTAGTTTTCAACCATACACGGATCGTATCAAGTTTTTAAAATACAATATACTCTAAGAAACTTGGCAACAAAGCTATGGTACCAATTGTGGAAAACTAGAAGGGGGGTTGAATAGTTTTTAGGATCATACTTTATGTTGTTTGATGATTCGGGTGGTCTAGGATGATGATAAACCTAGAAAGCCATTTTAGAGAGAGAAAGTAAAGAGAGGGTGTTTTCTAGAGAGAGAAGTAAACAAAAGAAAAAAGGTTAGATTAATGAAAAGCACCACCTCTTCCCAAGTAGGAAGATGTATTTATACTACAAACTACACGCCCTCCTGTCGGGCTGTGGATCAGGCATACAATGGGTAAAGACCCGTCCGTCCTCCACGGTGTTGCTCTAAACTAACTAACTAACTAATAATTACTAAATAACGTAATGCCTACGAGCTAACATATGCTAGACTAAAGTTGGGGTGACCGACTCTTCAACATGGATTTTCCAAATCCCAAGAATCTCCCCCTAAGGGAGGTCACCCCATGAATTACATTTTGTATCCTAGCATTCTATTGTAGACTTCATGCTTGAGCTCGTAGACTTCAATTCTTCAAGTTCCATAATCTTTGTGCTTTAGCAGTGATTCTTCAAAGTCCGTATACTTTGTACTTTTAGTGGAGGTCTTTAACTGATCCACATCTTGATGATCTTTGAGCTTACTTTGAGATTATCAGCCACAACAAATCTCTAGATTACCCTTTGTCGTGTTGCCTTAATGTGATGTTGTGACTTTCTGGATCATTACATTTTTTAATCAGAGTAGCGCAAGCATTGTTGCATGTCTTTGATTGTCATGATTTTCTTCAATTAGGAGTGTGTGTTGTGAGCATGCGGTTATAAATTGACTTCTCAATATCAATCAGCTACAACCGCCAAATGTTCCTGCAAACAATAGTTAGCAATAAAACACACGAAAGTGTCTTTGTTCACTTTCGTTGAATAGGGTTGCAAGAACCACGGTTCCCCGTTGATCAGTATAAATAATGCCTGTGATCAGGTAGAATTCCTAAGAATCTCCTTGACAGGGTTTCGTAGCTTGATTTAGCCGTTCTCAAACCGGAGCGTCCCAAAGTAGACAACACGGAGTGAGTGAACCAGCGAATTGAGATTCACTGATTGATGATAAATTGATTTGAAAAACAACCGCGTATTGCTTAAGAGAAAGAGTTTTGCAATACGACGAAGGTTTTATGAGAAAGATCAATTTTCAATCATAAATACTTTTTGTTATGAAACATGAATACACATTCGATGTGCTAGAGAAAAGAAGAGTTTGGCTCATTGAATGGTTTTTTAAAAAGTATTCATCAATTCATTTTCTGGACCAAGGTTGATTCAAGATTGAATCGACTCATTGTTTCTATCCAGTTGTCACAAGCTTGATTCTTGAAGAATCTCACATGTCACCCACCATGAGCTTGTTTGATGTTGGCTCTAGAAGGATTTCTATCTTCATTGTGAATATTTAACATATCACTCGGATGTTCTGGCAATACCACAAGGATAATGCGTAGGGCTCTCAATGAGATTTTGTGGATGATATCTTGGCTCTAGACTTCAATAGTGCACTTTGGCTTCCTATTTGGAGACTAGGGAGAGGGTCTCCTTCTTCAATATCAACTATCTATAAGAGAAAGTCGATAGATAATGTAACACCCCAACCCGACAAGGGTAAAGATATCACAAATACGGTTTCATATCAGAACCTTAAGTACTATACAATAGCGGAAGCCTTTACAAAATTTACAAAAGAAAGTATAAATAACTTAATAATCAAAATAAATCTAAGATCCCTATTTTCAAATCTTGCTCTCAGCTCTACTCTCAACCCAGATCAGCTATCCCATAAGCTCATCTTGAATGCTTAACACCTGCCGCAGGAAAAGAAAATGCGGCTGTGTAACACCCCGACCCGACAAGGGTAAAGATATCACAATACGGTTTCATATCAGAACTTTAACTAATGTACAAAAGCGGAAGCCTTTACAAAAACTTACAAAAGATAGTATAAATAACTTAATATTCAAATAAATCTAAGATCTCTATGGTCAAATCTTGCTCTCGTCTCTACTCTCAAACCCAGATCAGCTATCCCATAAGCTCATCTTGAATGCTAAATACCTGCCGCAGGAAAAGAAAAGTGCGGCTGAGCTTACAAAGCCCAGTGAACAGATATAACGAAACAAAAGCTAAAACAGAATAAATATACAATTAACGAAATCAAAATAAAATGATGACGAGGGATCTTTTAAGATTCTGCGGAAGCACAAATATACAGAAATCCAAGCAACCACATAACAGTTTAGACATCACATAGCACATTAAAGACACAAAAACAAACACATCAGAACAACCAAACGCATAACATATCAAATAACAGATTACGTATAAGCCAAACGGAAAATCTCAAAACTAACGGAAACAGTTTCTAGTAAATAAACATGGCATTCATACCAATCAATTAATCAACATTTAATACACTTAATGCAACATTGTAGCAGCGGAAATGGCAGACAAGTCATGGCAGACGATATAGCTAAACCAGTTCTCGGATCAAATCCTAACCTTAGCAGAGTTTTAATATGGCAGGTCACATATACAGACAAATAATTAACCTTCAAAACACTCAATTGTGCACTAGCACATTCATCTCGCAGATCAACGCATTCACGTAACAATAACAAATCATAATATCAGATTTACGAATCATGTTTAAACATATTAATCCTATCCTAGTATGGCAACTAATAATCACTTAAACAAATACGTCATAAACACATCAATTAACATATCATATCAGAAATATCTTTCTTCTTCAAAAAGTAACCTCAGAAAATAAATGGAGTAGCTAGCTCCCAGATTTTGTGAAGACGCGTATTGCACACGACATCATTCACCAGATAACATATCAGATAACAGATCAGATCTAGGATGCATCCATACGCCCCTTCCTACATATACAAAAATATGCTTCACCATCCAGAGACGTGGCAGAACATCACTCTACTGCCCTAGAGTCATATCAGAGGTGCATCACTGATACGGACATGGAACCCCCATGACTAGTGAAATATTTGGTTATTATCAACCAACTTAAGTCAAACAGATTTTCAGATATGGCACAGATCATAGTCACACACAAGGTCACAGATAACATATCAGATAGTTCATATCATAAGGTTCATACTCAGATAGTCAGAAGTCAGAAGTTCATATCACAGTGGCATATCATATGTTCATAAACGGAAGTTCATAATCAGAAGTTCATAATCAACCATAGCAAGGTTCAACAATTGTGCATATCAAAATCTTCCTAACATAAGTTCACATCAGATATTGCATAGTTCACTAGAACATAAGTTCAGATAAGTAACAGATCAAACATTCAGGAAAGGGTTCATAGCAATGGCATCGGAAATCCTAATAAGCATGAGAGAATGACAAAGAAGGAAAACATGAGGGACCTTTACTGAAAAGGTCAGAATATCTGTACGATAACACAAGTGTCTTAAAGTAAGACAGAATATCCGTACCTTAAAGCAAATGAGAGAAAAGCAACGAATGAGTGAATACGAAGATGTAACGTCGCGTCTCCTCCAACGAATCTACACGGATTATGATTTATTTAATACTTATTAGTATCATTTATGACATAACGGATTAATCTCATTAATACTTTTAGAGTTGTCAGATTATTCTCATCTTTAGTGACGGACAGAATTACAATGTTTTAGAGTCTTAATCATTAATTAGTTTAACTTATGGGTTACAAATGGCAAACGGTAAACTTAAGGGTTTAATATGATAATTATCTTATTTGAGGACTATATGATCATTATTCATAGCATAGGGTTTACAAATGTCAAAGACGGATTTTAAGACTCTCTTTCAAAATAGTTTACCTAATCTTTTATAACGTACATGATTAACCAAAACTCACACGTAACATTGTTCGAATGCAAACCCTTAATGAGACCATTCATGCAATACTTTAATTCATTATAACTCACGCATGTTCACGACACACTTAGTACTAGCTCATTTACTCTAAATCAAAAGCCATTAATGATTCCAAGACTTACCACTTCTCACATGAAATAACGAATCTACACACTTAGCTTTTAACCCTAATCAACTTCCTATTTATGTTCTAGGGTTTCCCATACTTTTAATATCATTTATTACGCATTTAATTTACATGTTACCTCTTTTAATGATTTCCACTTTGACCTAGAACGTATATGCAAAACAAACCCAAGTTACCCCAAACTCATGCATGTCCTTACGTAATTCATTTACACATGTTGACCCATAATTACTCAGAATTACATATTACACCCTTAACATCTTTAATTATACGACCTAACCTTATATTATCAGATTTTACACTTTTAGCCCAAAGGTTTTAGAATTTACAAAACATACCCTTTAAGTTAAATACAATTCGAATGGCCCTCTAAATATCCAAAATTACATGTTTAACCCCCATACTTATTTTTATACGTTTTGTACCTTTATTTTACTGTTCACAAAAATAACCTTTAAGTTTCATAATTTACAAAACCAACCCAAAACCTTTATGTAGAACCGATTAGGGCATGATTCAAGTACAAGCCCTAAACATAGGTTAAACCAATCATTAATTCATCATTACTACTGCATTAATGACCCTTAATCATAACAAGCAAACCCTAGTTTTTATAAACCCTAATCGTTCCTTTTTAAACCTTTCCTTATTTATATGCGATCAAACAATAAAACCCCAAACAATTCACACAAGCTTCGAATTCATAAACATGTATTTTATACAGGTCGTATATCATATAAGAGTCCTTGGAAAATTAATATCATGGTCCCAAAGTTTATTATATACTCGTTCGCTATCTCCATACGCTTTTAGGGTTTTAATTCCAAATAATTCCATACGACTTATTTAACATGCATGGCTAATTTTTACGTGTTTTATATGACTTGTAGGACTGAAAATAATATTAGGAACATACCCTTGATGAGCTTTGGTCGTTAGAACAAAAGAAACCAAAAAGCTCCTATCGCCGAAACCCTAATTAACCGAAAAACTAAACACGATCGATCCAGCACCTTAGAACCTCGAACTATATTTTTATCACCTTCTTTACCTTCAAGCTCGTCCAAGAAAAATGGTTTCAGGCCTTGGAAACTGATTGTCGAATTTTGGAGGGTTTTGGGAGTCGGTTTGGGTTAAATTGCTAGTTAGGGATTAATTATGAACCGTATAATGGGTTTATATAGGATTTACAATTTTTCTTGTGGGCTTTATAATGTATTGGACTTAAAATAAATGGACTCTAAATTTTATAAATTATATTGGGCTTTTATTTAATTTTATTTCTTTATAAAACATATTAAATATATTCGGCCATATATGTAAAATACAAAAACTGATTTTATAAAATTATAAACTATAAAATTAGCTTTTCAAAGTCTTTAGAATTTATTTGGATCATATGTAGTATTTCTTAAAAATTTTCTGAATTTACATAGCTTATTTGGTATTCTTTTGAATTAATTATTCATATTTTTTGATTATGAGGGTATTTTGGTCTTTTTGTGAATTTTAGAAATTCAGGTATTACAATTCTTCCCCTCTAAAAGAAAATTTCGTCCTCGAAATTGGACAAGACGGAACAGAACAGAAAACGAATCGGATTTCGGAATTTCTAGGAATATAACGAACGTTAATCTTATCTCGGAACAAATGAATTTCTTATCGGAATATTCAAACTCAAACTTATTCAGAAATCAAATCGATAGTCAAATACTTATAATAGATAATTATATACTTTTCAAGTAATGGCAGAGAATAGATGAGACGCAGAAAATCAAACGACAAATTCTGACTTATTCAGATATCTAATGATGAGGACATCATATGCATAGATGGAATAAATCCTATGGGCCTCACTAGTTGCAAAAGTACGTGGAGACGTACAAGCTTAAGGTGGTCATAGCAATCTATAGGTTCGTACAGATCATAACAACTTCGGATTCCAAACGTACAAAACTTATACGAAACAGATATCGACGAAAATCTCACAATTAGGTACGGAATTTCAAACGAACATGAGAAGCACCAAATAACAGATACAAGTCAAAGTCTATACACACATCAACCACAGGCATTTCCCAGACGTCGTATACCTTCAATAAGTTCAGATTATATGATCTCGGTATTATTACGTTGATCAGGCGTCATAATACTTGCATCACATAACAAGTTCTTATTGTCATTATATTCGGTTTCGGGTCATGACAAACACATAACTAATATCATAACAAAACATACCACACACGGATAGCAAATAACATCCTATAACAAACCAGATACACATGAGTATACCATCATGATGGTCATACTTCATTCAAGCGGTAGTAACCTCCTGGAGAAAATAAATAGCGGACAAAACTTATGAGGACTAACGGAAACTTAACGACTCTAGCAGAAAGAAACAACAGACAGGAATTATACTTTCAAAATTTTGTTTTATTTCCATAATTTAAACAAAATTTGCAGAATCGTCTTAAGATGAACTTCCAAAACAAAACTTAAAAATCCTAGATTCAAACGTCAAATGAAAACAAAAGGACCTAGCTCAAAATCAAACGTCAGAAAATTCTCATAAAGAGGGTAACTAATCAGAAACGAAACTCCTATTCTCGTGTCGGATTGAACCTACTAGTAGCCGTAGACTCCAAATCCGAATCCACCTCGTATTCTTCCTCGGGTTCCTCTTCTTCCTCGGGTCCCTCTTCCTCCTCGCTTATCCATCCGTTCCTGTTTCCTTCACGCTGTCGTAGTAAGCGACTAGCAAAGTCACCTTTCCGCTTCCTCTCTTCCTCCTCCGGCACACGATCCACAAAAGCCTACAGATCGCGACTCTCAGCCCATCCTATTCCTCCATCCTCAAAGAACTTGGGACACCTATCATGGTACCTAGTAGTGAAACCTTGGTTGTCAACAACCTTTGTTTCATACTCCTTCACTACCGTCCCGTCAATGGTCTTCAAGGTCAGCTTCTCCTCGATGGTGCATGGCCACATATAGGCCGGAACTCTTATCCTCTTATTAGTCCGCTTCTCTCTACCAAACCTCGTGCAGCCCTTAGCAATGACAATGGCCCACTTCATCTTCTCCTTGGGTTGCCTAGCTGGTCCTTGATTACTCCTATCAGATGAACTAGGGCGACGGGGAATAACCATCTAAAAGAAATACCAACTATCAGCAAAACTTAAATACGATAGGGTACGCAAAGAAGTACGCAGAAAGGAAAATCCTAAATCTACCCACTTCTCACAGGTCATAGCCTAAGCTCTAAGGGTCCTAAAACCTAGAGCTCTGATACCATAAATTGTAACACCCCGACCCGACAAGGGTAAAGATATCACAATACGGTTTCATATCAGAACTTTAACTAATGTACAAAAGCGGAAGCCTTTACAAAAACTTACAAAAGATAGTATAAATAACTTAATATTCAAATAAATCTAAGATCTCTATGGTCAAATCTTGCTCTCGTCTCTACTCTCAAACCCAGGTCAGCTATCCCATAAGCTCATCTTGAATGCTAAATACCTGCCGCAGGAAAAGAAAAGTGCGGCTGAGCTTACAAAGCCCAGTGAACAGATATAACGAAACAAAAGCTAAAACAGAATAAATATACAATTAACGAAATCAAAATAAAATGATGACGAGGGATCTTTTAAGATTCTGCGGAAGCACAAATATACAGAAATCCAAGCAACCACATAACAGTTTAGACATCACATAGCACATTAAAGACACAAAAACAAACACATCAGAACAACCAAACGCATAGCATATCAAATAACAGATTACGTATAAGCCAAACGGAAAATCTCAAAACTAACGGAAACAGTTTCTAGTAAATAAACATGGCATTCATACCAATCAATTAATCAACATTTAATACACTTAATGCAATATTGTAGCAGCGGAAATGGCAGACAAGTCATGGCAGACAATATAGCTAAACCAGTTCTCGGATCAAATCCTAACCTTAGCAGAGTTTTAATATGGCAGGTCACATATACAGACAGATAATTAACCTTCAAAACACTCAATTGTGCACTAGCACATTCATCTCGCAGATCAACGCATTCACGTAACAATAACAAATCATAATATCAGATTTACGAATCATGTTTAAACATATTAATCCTATCCTAGTATGGCAACTAATAATCACTTAAACAAATACGTCATAAACACATCAATTAACATATCATATCAGAAATATCTTTCTTCTTCAAAAAGTAACCTCAGAAAATAAATGGAGTAGCTAGCTCCCAGATTTTGTGAAGACGCGTATTGCACACGACATCATTCACCAGATAACATATCAGATAACATATCAGATCTAGGATGCATCCATACGCCCCTTCCTACATATACAAAAATATGCTTCACCATCCAGAGACGTGGCAGAACATCACTCTACTGCCCTAGAGTCATATCAGAGGTGCATCACTGATACGGACATGGAACCCCCATGACTAGTGAAATATTTGGTTATTATCAACCAACTTAAGTCAAACAGATTTTCAGATATGGCACAGATCATAGTCACACACAAGGTCACAGATAACATATCAGATAGTTCATATCATAAGGTTCATACTCAGATAGTCAGAAGTCAGAAGTTCATATCACAGTGGCATATCATATGTTCATAAACGGAAGTTCATAATCAGAAGTTCATAATCAACCATAGCAAGGTTCAACAATTGCGCATATCAAAATCTTCCTAACATAAGTTCACATCAGATATTGCATAGTTCACTAGAACATAAGTTCAGATAAGTAACAGATCAAACATTCAGGAAAGGGTTCATAGCAATGGCATCGGAAATCCTAATAAGCATGAGAGAATGACAAAGAAGGAAAACATGAGGGACCTTTACTGAAAAGGTCAGAATATCTGTACGATAACACAAGTGTCTTAAAGTAAGACAGAATATCCGTCCCTTAAAGCAAATGAGAGAAAAGCAACGAATGAGTGAATACGAAGATGTAACGTCGCGTCTCCTCCAACGAATCTACACGGATTATGATTTATTTAATACTTATTAGTATCATTTATGACACAACGGATTAATCTCATTAATACTTTTAGAGTTGTCAGATTATTCTCATCTTTAGTGACGGACAGAATTACAATGTTTTAGAGTCTTAATCATTAATTAGTTTAACTTATGGGTTACAAATGGCAAACGGTAAACTTAAGGGTTTAATATGATAATTATCTTATTTGAGGACTATATGATCATTATTCATAGCATAGGGTTTACAAATGTCACAGACGGATTTTAAGACTCTCTTTCAAAATAGTTTATCTAATCTTTTATAACGTACATGATTAACCAAAACTCACACGTAACATTGTTCGAATGCAAACCCTTAATGAGACCATTCATGCAATACTTTAATTCATTATAACTCACGCATGTTCACGACACACTTAGTACTAGCTCATTTACTCTAAATCAAAAGCCATTAATGATTCCAAGACTTACCACTTCTCACATGAAATAACGAATCTACACACTTAGCTTTTAACCCTAATCAACTTCCTATTTATGTTCTAGGGTTTCCCATACTTTTAATATCATTTATTACGCATTTAATTTACATGTTACCTCTTTTAATGATTTCCACTTTGACCTAGAACGTATATGCAAAACAAACCCAAGTTACCCCAAACTCATGCATGTCCTTACGTAATTCATTTACACATGTTGACCCATAATTACTCAGAATTACATATTACACCCTTAACATCTTTAATTATACGACCTAACCTTATATTATCAGATTTTACACTTTTAGCCCAAAGGTTTTAGAATTTACAAAACATACCCTTTAAGTTAAATACAATTCGAATGGCCCTCTAAATATCCAAAATTACACGTTTAACCCCCATACTTATTTTTATACGTTTTGTACCTTTATTTTACTGTTCACAAAAATAACCTTTAAGTTTCATAATTTACAAAACCAACCCAAAACCTTTATGTAGAACCGATTAGGGCATGATTCAAGTACAAGCCCTAAACATAGGTTAATGTTAGGAATTAGAAAATTCCTTATTAAAGAGTCGGTCACCCCAATAATGGTCTAGCATATGTTAGCTCGTAGATTTGTCGTTGTTTACGTTATTTATCAGTTTATTAGTTAGTTATTAGTTTAGAGTAGCGTAGTGTAACTCCGTGGAGGAAGGACGGGTCTTTACCCACTGTATACCTGATCCACAGGCCGATAGGAGGTCGTATTTCTTGTAACTATAAATACCCCTTCCATCCATGGAAGGGGTGGTGCTTCTTCATTAATCTAATATTCCATACTTTGAGTAACTCTCTACCAAGAACACCCTCTCTCTCTAACTTTCTCTCTCTAATGGAAAACATGTATTTTGATCTCCCAAGACCACCCGAATCATCTAACACAATAAATATACGATCCTACAATTGGTTTCAGAGCCAGGTTACTGTGTTTCTTTGATTTGTGTGGTTTTTTACCATGGTTATTGTGGTTTATTGATTTATGTTGGCTCGAAATATTGTTCTAAAAACTGTTTTTATCACTTTTTTGGTCGAATGTCTTTCTTAACCTTATGGTTTTAACAGTTTTTAAACAAGTTTTTTTTGGGTCAAAAGTTACATCTGGTCTTGTGAGTCTTGTAACTAATATCTTTTGTGGCTTTGTACCAAAACTGATAAGATAAGTGGTCATCTGGTTATTATTGAGGTCTAAACTGGTCTAAAGGTAACAGTCCGTATGGCAGTTCTTGTGACAGTATGGCACATTCTTCGTGGCGAGTTGTGTTTTATGTCCTGGTTCAATGAATGTTTTATAGCGAGTTAGATCATAAAGTTGTTAGCGGTTTATGGTTATTTGACTATTTAGTCAAATAAAATAAAAAGTTAGCGACTTGTCGTATGATGCTAGCGACTTAACTCTAGAGAAGGTTAGCGACTTGACACGATCTAATATTGTAGCGACTTGCCTAGCGATTTGATATTTATCAAATTAGCGACTTAGTTTAAAATCTGTGCTAGCGACTTGGCTAGCAACTTGGCTAGCAACTTGGCTAGCGAGTTGGCTAGCGAGTTGGCTTAGCTACTTAGCTAGCGACTTGCTTTGAAAACAGAAAGGATGTAGATGATGTAATGACAACGACCACAAAATACAGTAAACTAAAAGGACCTCAACAATACTCTTGACCACTACTCGAGTTATACCTAATACCAAACTGATATGAAATAATCAGTTGACCTTAGGTTATCACAAACTCATTATCAACTTCAACGAGACTCAAAGCTTAATTCAATAACATCACAAAATCTCAGATCGTGTTCAATCTTTTAATCTCTCAAAGATCTTGTTTGTTGAACATTTATCATCATTGATCTATAGAAAACCTCTCTTCTCGTGCTAATATCTGAATTACAAAGAATGAATTATAACAAATATGTTACATTCGTTTCTTTAAATTCGTTAATGACCAAACATAAAGAAAAGACTCCTTGAGATCTCAGCATCATTCTTTGTGTATGGTTCATAAAACTCATAGATCTAAAAGGATCTATACACATAAGAATGTAAACATCATAGATCAATGATCAAATCGTTTGTGACAATGTTCGAATTTGAGAAATGAGTATAACAACTGTGTTAATTCATTTTCTCGATTCGCTTTAATTTCATAAACAAGATGGATTGATAGCTACTTACCCGTGATCTCATTGAAAGATTGTGAAGTCTATATCATAACCCTCGAGCCATCCCTGTGGCTAGGATAAGTGAGTAAACTCGTTGTTGATACTGCTTGGAGATGGAGGCGCTTGATCCTTTGATTTGGTTTGAAAGACTTGTTGATGTGCTACGAATATGTGTTGATACAGGGGGGCGGTATAATTATTGAGTGAGGATGTGAGATTTATCTGGTGAAATATTACTTGTGTTTTGTTTTTCTGCATATGTGATGTGAAATGTAAGGAGAGAGGCGGACCAGTGAAGATAATTAGGGATTGTGTGTAAATGGGTATTGAGATAAATTAGGGTAAAATGAGATTTTGTTTTTGAAGAGGCAGATTTGGTGAGTGCAGATATGGGTGGAGGCGTTTTATTTGTTAAGAGAGATTAGGTTTTGGATAAATATGTGAGAAGTTTTAGGGTTGAAGTGAGATAAGAATGCGTTTTATACCCATTATTTTAGGGCAGTCCTGCATAAAAAGGGGTTGATATCTCGTTTGGGAGTTGGACGAGGTGTATTTCAATTGGGCTTCTCGCTTGGGTTTGCATGACACTATCCTAATATGGGCCTCGCTGGTTAATTCGTATGGGCTTTGTGAGTTTGATTATTGGCATTTCATATTTGTGAGTTTGTTAGATCGGATATATGGCATTTCACTAACCGGATCATCATGCATATTTTTAAAAATATGTTATATACGAATCATTTAACTGGATTGGGTGCTATATTTTCAAAATGTGTGATGTAAATTGTGGTTCATTGAGGCATTTTGAGTGAGACCTTGAACTTTAGTAACCATATTCTGTGAGATTTGTATTTTAATTATGGGGTCGTGATATTGCTAGTATGAACGGTTGTTAATTTGAGTTGGGCTGTGCATTATTTGGAGGGATATGATTGCACCTTGCTTGTGTAATACATGTGATGGGTTGATTTTTTTCGGATGGGCTTTTCGAGATTTGGATTTTTTGAGACTTGGATTAAATGAGTTTGGATGATAAGATTGGGTACGATGTTAAGATTCGTGATGTTATATGGTTTGGCAGTTTGGTGTATACATTTTCAAGTAAAGTATTATATCACGACGTGAATTGTCAGTGGATCTAAGGTGACTACAAGGTTGTTTGTGATCGATATTTCTTATCTGGAATTTGAAGTACGGTTTTCCGGGCATGTTTACTTATTTTGTATTCTTTCTGTCTACCCTTCCGCGAAGAGGACTTGTTTGAGCATTTACAGAGTGTGATAAATACTTGGCTATTTAGTTACGGTTGTGATTCTTTCTCGCTTAACCCACAAAGTAACTATCACTTCGGTGTCTCACGCAGTTGAGGATACGTCAAGAGGTTTTGTACATTGGGTACACCGTTTCTTGTTCACGAGAATTAGTACAAGTTTAAGTAACAAATCTGGGGAACTTCACTTCATGAACAAGTTTGGTATATCGGATTTACTTCACCAAGTAGTCACAGCAATAGCCGTCAGAATATGAGGAAGATGTGTTTACCAAAGTGTTTATTGGATGGTTGATGATGCTGTTGATGTTGTATAATAAACCGTTGATGAACCGCTGCATGTTCCCCTAAAACAGATATTCACCGAAACCAAAGTTGTCGTAACACATTCAAGCTGACATTGTTTACGGTTTTGTCTTGATTTTGTAAAATCCCGCGAAAGAACCTATTTCTCGGTTAAATCATAGACTTGTAAAATCCCGCGACAATGGAAACATCCTGGTAATAGTAAAGTGCATTTCCGGATCTAACTTATGGTTTATTCTTGGTTTTGTAAAATCCCGCGAGTTGTAAAATCATAGAGTTGTAAAATCCCGTAATGATGGAACCATCCTGGAGAAAAGGAAAGTGTATTTCGAGATCTTATCTGATGCTGGTGCTACAGTTTCTGTTTCGAAGAAGGGATAAAAGGGTGTACTTCATAAATTGGATGTGTGTTGGGATATTCGTCATGGCAGTTTGGTTATTACATGGTTTTACGGGGTTATGTGCTGTTGACCATGGTCGGGATGAAACCATTATCAAAGTTCATTTAAATGTCAAAGAAGGCTAGATTTGAGCGGTAAACCAGAAGATGTGACAACGGCGTTAATTCAGTATTATTTATTTGAGGTTGAAGTGAATTATCACGGGCGAGTGTACTTAGTATCTGAAGATATCAGGGGATGGATGGATGAAGATTCTTCATGATCCTTGTTCAAGCTTATTATAAAAAAATGAAGACTTGGAAATCTAGTTATTGTTGGGTGACTCTTACCTTTTCTTTTTACCACTTGGGGGAATTGGGCTCTTATCATCTTAAAATAACTATCACTTTAAGGAGTTACGTTGTAGTGCTCAGTGTCACATTCAATTGTGGATTTTCAAGAGGTGATGTACGTCTTATACTTGATGGTTGGTTGGTTGAAGAGTAAAGAGTACTTAGAGATTCAATGGAGGATGAAGTCTCGGCACCGCTCTTTGTTACATATGTGCAAGTTTAAGTCACGAGTTCGGGTTAGTTTACTTCAGGGTCAAATTCATCATATTGGGTTTTCTCCATCAGCTGTCACGACAAAGGGCCTACTGAATGATAATGGGTTTGATTACATGTTTTGCTAAGAGAGTTGAAAAGAGAGAGATAATGACGTCTGTTCACATCAGTTCAGGCCTCGTTCTCTAAAGAAAAGAAAAGTGTACGTTTCAGTGCGCTTTATCTTGGAAAGAAGAGAAATCTTCTTATGACGTATGAACACTTCAGTTCATGCCTCGTACTCTAAAGAAAAGAAATGTGTACGTTTCAGTGCGCATTATCTTCGAAGGAAGAGAAATCTTCTTATGACGTCTGTTCACATCAGTTCAGGCCTCGTACTCTAAAGAAAAGAAAAGTGTACGCTTCAGTGCGCTTTATCTTCTGAAGAAGAGAAATCTTCTTATTATGACCATTCTCATCAACATACTTCATACTTTTTCCATGCGCTTCAGTCATCAAGTGAACCGGGCTACTGTTGATTGTTTTCTGATTCCACTTTCTCAACTATAATGACGATGGCGACATCCTGTGCTGATTTTGCGGGGGAGAAGTGTGAATTGACTACATTTGGATAATGTTCACTTGTTTAATCAAGAATGGCATCTCCGTATGCAATTCTTGAGGGGGAGAAGAAGTGTGAATTTTTTTTGCATTGTTGATTGACATTTGAGAATATAAATGGTCATACGGCTCTAAACTCATGTAAGAACCGAGCTTCTTCTTATCGGGTCATCTTCACATGGAGTTTTTCTCTTCTAAGAGCCGTTGGTTGACATCTTCACTCGGATTGATGAGTTTATCGACAAAGTGCTTCCGGTTAATGCTTCACGTATACAGCAACATGATGATTCCGAACAATCTATCTGTTCTTGTTTGATGTGATTGGTAGTTTGGCGTTACCATCTTGTGTGTTCGTTGCGGCCTTATTGCTGATTTCCTTGATGAACATCTTTCTGTTCTTGTTTGATTGGGAGAGATTTTAGTTAAGGAGATTTGCAAGATGTAAGTTAATTGGGATGCTTTTTGGTGGGATGCTTTTTGGTGTGAGTTGAAGATGTTAACTATCTATTCCCCAACTGAACAATCTTGAAGAAGGTCGAGTCTACAGTCTGTTCTACATTTTCTGCTACATGTTAGAAGACTAAAGATGAGTTGCATTTAACGATCTAAAGACTTCTTCTTAATCTGGGCATCTATCAAACAGATTGTCGGTTTAGGGGAGAGCACTAATTGGGGGAGATTTAAATGCCAGATTCAATCCCCAATTAGACTTGCTCATATTCTTTAGCAGGGACTCCTCGAGACGTTGTTATTGACTATTTAACGTATTGCACATTTGACACAAGTTGATTACTTCAGAGTTAATCATTTATCACTTATTTGAGATTGAAGTTGACTTCACAAAGGCGTGTTCTTATTTGATAACTTGCTCGGGCTTAAGAATTTGAGTTGAAGACTTGGTTTATCTAGTTACCAGCAGTCGAGGTGGATGGTTGAAGACCTGGTTAACTATCACTATTAGGAGTTACTTTGTTTTACTCAGTGTCACACGCATATGACGGTGTGGATAATCGCAAGAGGTGTTAATGTCTCATACTTTGTTTGGGTAGTGAGTACTTAGAGATTTGCTTGAAGCATAAATTCTCTACACCGTTCTTCCATCATTGGGTGCAAGCTTAAGATACAAATGTGGGGAAGTTGACTTCAGTTTCAAGTAGGGTATATCGGGTTTTCTTCTTCAGTGGTCACTTCAAATTGTCTACAGAAGGGTTGATATAAATAGTCAGAGAGAGTCTTCAGCATGTTGATTCTCACAAAGACTTCAAGCAATATTCTCAACAAATTTCAAGTATTTGGGCTTACAAAGAGTTGCTGATTCTGAAGTGTCAAAAACCAGCAAGGCGTAAGGAGACTCACATATAAACACAAAGCGAGTAAACTTGATGAACTTAACTCTTCTAAGTAACTGAAGACATCCCGGGAAGACAAATGTTAGTACCGCAGAGAAACTCAAGGTTTGACTCATGGCGAGTAAACTTGATGAGCTTAATACTTCTAAGTGATTGAAGATATCCCGGGAAAACAATTGTCATGACCGCAGAGAAACTCAAGGTTTTACTCATCAAGGCTTTTTGTGTTTGTATTTCATCTACGTGGGGGAAGTGATGTTAGAGAAAGTTTCTGAAGATAAAAGAGGTACACTAGTATGTGGTGATTTCGATGGTATCGCAA
This sequence comes from Chrysanthemum seticuspe, assembly GCA_019973895.1. Classification (NCBI taxonomy): domain Eukaryota; kingdom Viridiplantae; phylum Streptophyta; class Magnoliopsida; order Asterales; family Asteraceae; genus Chrysanthemum; species Chrysanthemum seticuspe. The sequence continues at coordinate 100,109,244 of BPTQ01000003.1, read as the reverse complement.
TGATCAGGGGAGAGAGAATGTGTACATTGGGAATGCTCAGCTGTTTCACTTGAGTGCTTAATCAGTGATTCAGAGATATAATCACTTATTCCGGTGTTGACATCCGCTGAGATTGTCACCCGCAGAGATAATCAGTGACTTGGCCTGCTTCTTCAATGTTATCAGTTATTCATTCCTTGTGTATTGGTATACTTCGGATACTTGAGCTTCATACACATTCATCAGGGAAGAAAGATGTGAACATAGGGGAGGTGTTCTACATTACCCTCATGAAGTGTATTCGGGAGAGTTCTTGAGCATTATACTAAGAGACGGACTGCATCAATTCAACTACTTGGGGGAATTGTTCTCTTGACACCTTTTTGGAATGGATTGCTTCGGACCTCAGTGGAAAAGAAATTTGATAAGATTATTTATGTGTGGGATGAAACGTTGCTGATGTTCTATTGGATGATATAACCCCGAATGGAGATCCTCGATTATCGTTCTTAAATGGAGCAGCGGGATTTATGGTAATGGTGTGCTTTTCTGTGCACCTGGCTAAGGCAAGCTTGAAATAGAGCTTCGAATCTGCTCAGCTAAAGGATTTTTCGGTTTGGGGGGAAGCTGCCAAAGTCTCACTTTCAGATGGTTCTATTTCTTTCAATTCAAGAGCCCTTGGAAGCTTTGGTGGTGGATGTTTAAGAGATGACGAATTCTATCTTCTACGACGTGCTGCTCGATATCCTTATCTCGGTACTCGTATCATCATCTTCTTTAACTATATCATCTATTCTATCCTTGTAAATATTTATTCGAAAAACAAAATACAAAAATATAAAACCAACAAAAAGAAAATAGAAAATTATAAAACCTTCAAAAACCCATAAAAAATCAGAAAATTTCAAAAAATACCAAAAATATGTTTTTCTAAGACATGTCTTCTGGTATCGATAACATCTGCGGTCTTAGAAATGTCATTCAATAATGGCACGGGACCATAGATGAAGTTCGAGCAGGAGGTGTAAATATTTATTTTCTAAACATGTCTCAAAATATGGCTTGCAGTTACTTCAGACTGTGACCCGCGCTTAAACCATGGCTTGCTGTCATTTCAGATAGCAACCCGCTCTTATAAAGAAAGGAAAGTGCTACGCTAAACAATTTTCAAATATTTCGTGCACTTATCCTAAAACTATTTGAGGAAAGTATGTCGAAGGACTGCTGTTCCTACACAAATGTTTTTCCGTCTAAAATTCTTCAGAAAAATATTTGTTGTTTTCCAAAAAATAGTGGTAAATGAGTTGCTTGAAAAATCAATCAGAATCAGAGTTTTCGTACTAATTCGCAAAAACTCAATCGATGACTTTAGCACTTTTAAAACTTTTCAAGAAAAAGAATCATTGATTGAGGGGATGAATATTTTTCAAATTTATATCATCTAACGGACTTTCTTAATTATCCTACGTGTTTATCTGAAAAAATATAATTGCCTATGTCGAAGGACTAGGAATTTAGGATATGATTGTTAGGATTAGATGTTTATAGATTTGAAAACAGACTATTCCCATACCTGTTATGATCTGATTGATATGTTGAATTGACTTTTATTAGTCGATTGTTGCTTGGGTGATGTCGACCACCATATATCTGTATGTGTGTTCACTAACGTATGCAGGTATATTGGTATATAAGAATGTTCCCGATCCGGATCCCACTATTGAAGAAGATTGGATGCCAAAAGGAAAGGGCAACTATTTCTTGTGTTGACAAATGAAGAAACAGAGCTTAATTGGACTTCAATGGAGAGTTGGCATGAAATGCAACGTAAGAGGTCTTACTGCATCAGCAAATGGTTTTCTTCAGCAAGTGAAGAAACGGAGCTTAATTGGACCTCAGTTGGCATTCAAAATGCAACGTAAGAAGAAGTCTCACTGCATTTGCAGACGGTTTTTCTTCCAACCCTACAGCAACAACAACAGAAGCTTCTCAACCACTAACGTATCTTTGTGCAGGATACCATTTTTAAACAATTTTGAATAAATTGTTTTGAAAATGGAATATATTGTTTTGAAAATATATTGGACTAAATTTTGAAAATCACCGGACTTCATTTTATCAAAACTTAAGTCACTCAATTATTGACTTCGGTCATCGATTGAGGGGGAGAGTGATTTAAAATAAAATATTTTCAAACGATGTTTCTTCACAAAAGTTCCGTCTTGTACGATAATAAGTGGTGATCTAAAGATTTAATGTTATGTCATGGTATGATTTTTTCTTTAGAATCAAGGTCTTTCAAAATGAAATTTTTTCTGTTCTTGTTTGATTCTGAAATTGTTTTGTTTTACTTAAAAGATCTCTTAAAAAACTATCATACCTGACACTAACAATCTTTAATGTCTAGAGTTGGTCCTTATCTGTCATTTTTCAAAGTTAAATCAAGCCACGTCTTTCCCCAAAATGTTTTAAATGATTTAAATCAATTGGGATCACAAATCTCAAAAGGTTTGAAATTTTGATCGGGGTAGAGATCGTGTTTTAAATCTCAAATCTGTTTTAAATGGAATTGGTTTTAGTCCTTAAAGGCACTCCTGCCTCCATGTGTCAAACGATTTCATATATACAATGCACATGTTGAGGAGGAGGATTTATCCAAAAACATGATGAGTATTTAAACCAGGCCACATATTCTCCCATGTTTTATAAACCGTATTAAATCACTTGGGATCCAAAATCTCAAAGGGTTTGATATTTTTGATCGGGGGAGAATTTGTGATTTAATAATGAAATTTGATAAAAGGTGATCGTTTGGATTCAATTGTGCAGGCTGCTCTCTCGTATGTGCTAAACGCTTTCGAATCTCGAAGCACATATTGAGGGGGAGCAAAACCATCGGGGTACAAAAGTTTTTTTAAAAAAAAGAGATTATAAAGTACCTTGATTGTGTTTTCAAATGGTTTTCTTAATGGATTTTGTGATTGTGGATGTGCTTCAAAAGAACTCTTGCCTCTATGTGATAAAAATGATATCAAATATCCTATGCACATATTGAGGGGGAGAATTTACCAAAGAAAATCAAATGGCTTTTTCCATGGAAATTGTGATCAAGAAATTATTTCTAAGAAATTATTTCAAAGAACTCTTGCCTCCTTGTGCTGAACAATTTCTAAATCATACGCACATGTTGAGGGGGAGGATTTCTAAATGATCAAAACTATTAAGGTACAAAATGCTTTGATCTCGTATCACAAGTACCTTGATTGTTTTTCCAAATGATTTTTCAATTGGTTTCATGAAGGAAAGAACAATACCAAAAGACCGACCAATTTACTTTATGCATGGAGTTATAAGGATGGTTAGGTTAGGTATTCGTTCCTACGATCCGCCAGAACCGGAGGGATCTACCCAGGGACAATCCACTAGATAGTGTAGAGTCCTTAGGTATATTGAAAAAAGGAGAAAAGTGAGGAATGGGAAGAGTGCAGACTGAGACTGAGCTAGTACTGGAATAAACCCAACAAGGTTCTAGTTATGAAGTCTCGGTAAGCACTGAAGGGGTTGAAGAATGAAAAAGAAATGAATGATAAAAGGGTGAAAAGAAAATAGCCCTCCATCAATTCAACCTTAGGGCAGAAACCGGGTTCAATTCATATGCTACTGGTGGTTACTAAGGTAACACTGGTATTGAAGACAAGACATCATGGACCCAGTGATGCACTGCACTAAACTTCCCAAGCCACTCAAGTTCCTCTTAAAAGGGCTTGTTTCATTCTCACGGGGAACCGACATTATCTATCGACTTTCTCTTAGAGATTGTTGATATTGAAGAAGGAGACCCTCTCCCTAGTCTCCGACACAGGAACCAAATATGCACTAATTGAGTCTAGAGCCAAGAGATCATCCACAATATCTCGTTAGGACACTAAATTATTGAAGACTTGCTGTTTCAAACAATGTGGAAAGTAAGTACATATTAAGAGTCCTACGCATTATCCTTGTGGTATTGCCAGAACATCCGAGTGATATGAAAATATTCACGATGAAGATGGAAATCCTTCTAGAGCCAACATCAAACAAGCTCTTGGTGGGTGACATGTGAGATCTTCTCGTAAGATCAAACTTGTGACAACTGGATAGAAACAATGGGGTGATTCAGTCTTGAATCAACCTTGGTCCAGGAATGGAATTGACGAATACTTTTGGAAAAACCGTTCGATGTGCAAATCTTCTTTTCTCTAGCACGTCGAATGTGTACTTATGTTTTCAAATTCAAAAAGTATCTCTGATTGAAAAATACTTTTAGAAAAACCGTTCGATGTGCGAATCTCTTCTTTTCGCTAGCATGTCGATTGTGTACTATTTTCAAATACAAAAAGTGTTTTGATTGAAAATTGATCTTTCTCATAAAACCTTCGTCGTATTGCAAAACTCTTTATTCTAAGCAATACGCGATTGTTTTCAAATCAATTTTTCATCAATCAGTGAATCTCAATTCGCTGGTTCACTCACTCCGTGTTGTCTTCTTTGAGACGTTCCGGTTTGAGAACAGCTAGAACAGCTGCGAAACCCTGTCAAGGAGATTCTTAGGAATCCTACCTGATCACAGGCAGTACTTGTACTGATCAACGGGGAACCGTGGGCCGTGTACCTCAATTCAGCGAAAGTGATCAAAGACACTTTCGTGTATTTTATTGCTAACTGTTGTTTGCAGGTACATTTGGACGGTTGCAGCTGATCAGAATTGAGACGTCAATCCAAAGCCGCATGCTCACAGCATCCACACTTAATTTGAAGAAATCATGACTGGTGCATATCTACATAACCTGGCTCTGATATTCCATACTATGCTTATGCTTCGCTGCTGCAAATATCATGAACCAGTAAGGCTTCCGCTACTCTGATGGAAAGATGTCATGATTCAAAAGTGTGAGCATGTCGGTCCAAAAGTCACAACATCACATGAAGGCAACACTACTATGGATGATCCAGAGAGATTTACTGTGGCTGATGATCTCAAAGAAAGCTCGAAGATCATCAAAGATGTGGATCAGTTAAAGGCCTCCACTAAAAGTACAAATCAATGCGGACTTTGAAGAATCGCTACAAAAGCACAAAGATTGTTGAAATGAAGAATTGAAGTCTACGAGCTCAAGAACAAAGACAAAGATAGAATGCTAGGAAGCAAAAATGTATTTCATGGGGTGACCTCCCTTAGGGGGAGATTGTTAGGAATTAGAAAATTCCTTATTAAAGAGTCGGTCACCCCAATAATGGTCTAGCATATGTTAGCTCGTAGATTTGTCGTTGTTTACGTTATTTATCAGTTTATTAGTTAGTTATTAGTTTAGTGTAGCGTAGTGTAACTCCGTGGAGGAAGGACGGGTCTTTACCCACTCTATACCTGATCCACAGGCCGATAGGAGGTCGTATTTCTTGTAACTATAAATACCCCTTCCATCCATGGAAGGGGTGGTGCTTCTTCATTAATCTAATATTCCATACTTTGAGTAACTCTCTACCAAGAACACCCTCTCTCTCTAACTTTCTCTCTCTAATGGAAAACATGTATTTTGATCTCCCAAGACCACCCGAATCATCTAACACAATAAATATACGATCCTACAGTTAAACCAATCATTAATTCATCATTACTACTGCATTAATGACCCTTAATCATAACAAGCAAACCCTAGTTTTTATAAACCCTAATCGTTCCTTTTTAAACCTTTCCTTATTTATATGCGATCGAACAATAAAACCCCAAACAATTCACACAAGCTTCGAATTCATAAACATGTATTTTATACAGGTCTTATATCATATAATAGTCCTTGGAAAATTAATATCATGGTCCCAAAGTTTATTATATACTCGTTCGCTATCTCCATATGCTTTTAGGGTTTTAATTCCAAATAATTCCATACGACTTATTTAACATGCATGGCTAATTTTTACGTGTTCTATATGACTTGTAGGACTGAAAATAATATTAGGAACATACCCTTGATGAGCTTTGGTCATTAGAACAAAAGAAACCAAAACTCCTATCGCCGAAACCCTAATTAACCGAAAAACTAAACACGATCGATCCAGCACCTTAGAACCTCGAACTATATTTTTATCACCTTCTTTACCTTCAAGCTCGTCCAATAAAAATGGTTTCAGGCCTTGGAAACTGATTGTCGAATTTTGGAGGGTTTTGGGAGTCGGTTTGGGTTAAATCGCTAGTTAGGGATTAATTATGAACCGTATAATGGGTTTATATAGGATTTACAATTTTTCTTGTGGGCTTTATAATGTATTGGACTTAAAATAAATGGACTCTAAATTTTATAAATTATATTGGGCTTTTATTTAATTTTATTTCTTTATAAAACATATTAAATATATTCGGCCATATATGTAAAATACAAAAACTGATTTTATAAAATTATAAACTATAAAATTAGCTTTTCAAAGTTTTTAGAATTTATTTGGATCATATGTAGTATTTCTTAAAAATTTTCTGAATTTACATAGCTTATTTGGTATTCTTTTGAATTAATTATTCATACTTTTTGATTATGAGGGTATTTTGGTCTTTTTGTGAATTTTAGAAATTCAGGTATTACAGGATGAGCTTACAAAGCCCAGTGAACAGATATAACAAAATGAAAACTAAACAAAACAGAAATACGAAATGAAATAAAGAAACTAATAACGAAGTCACAGTGGAATGAGGATAATGAATGACTGAGGATTATGTGGAAACACAGACACACAGAAATCCGGAAGAACAAACAACAAATAAGAACAAACACATAGCATATTGATGACACAAGCTGAAGCACATCATAATCAACATGCAATTAATGAATCAGTCAATTTAAGTACATATAAGTCAAACGAAATACCGAAAGCTAGCAGAAACAACTACTAGAAGTAAACATGTCCTTTACACAAGTCAATTAATCTACATTTAACACACTTATCCAATATCGTAGCAGCGGAACAATAGCAGTCAAACGTGGCAGTCACACATACAAATAGAAAACACAGTAGGAAAAGTATAACTAAATAAGCAAAAGACATAGCATAGCAATTAGCAAGTTATCAAGTTAGATATCATAAGTTAAACCATTTCCCAGATCAAACTTTAGTATAGACAAAATTTAAACATGGCAGATCAAACATAAGCAGATACGAACACCAACGGATAATCAAAGTTCACGAATTATCTGAACAATTATACATAATGAACTTACAGAACAATCAATTATACACTAGCATAATCATCATACAGATCAACAAGGTCACATAATGGTAAACTAACATATAATCAGATGACAACACGCGAATCACATTTAAGCATATTAATCATATCCTAGCATGGCAAACGGTAGTCACATAAACATGTCAAAGCATAAACACATTCAATAAACATATAATAATTCAGTATCTAACTGGAAACATTGACAAATACGGAATCATAAACAGAATATCTAACACAGAAATAACAGATACAGATTTAGTTATCTACCATGAGCCCAGAACATATCATATCAGAAGTAACTTTCTTATTCGGAGGGGTGACCTCGGAATACCTTATATAATATGAGGGGAGACCTCAATAACAAATGGAGTAGCTAGCTCCCAGAATTTGTGAAGACGCGTATTGCACACGACATCATTCACCAGACAAATCATATCAGATAACAGATCAGATCTAGGATGCATCCATACGCCCCACAGACAGATATTGGCCATATAACATAATTTGAGCTCATAACAGATAACAGATAAGGGACGTGGCAGAACATCACTCTACTGCCCTAGAGTCATGTCAGAGGTGCATCACTGACACGGACATGGAACCCCCATGACTAGTGAAATAATGGCTCGGGTGTCAAACTAACTTAGGTAAAACAGATTGTCATAAATGACACAGATCATAATTCATCATAAAGGTCAAACAGATTTACAAATCAGAGTTTTCATATCATAAGTTCAAATCAGATGTTTCATGGTTCAATAAATAGAGATTTTAGATAAGCAACGGATCAAACAAATCAGAAAGGGTTCATATCAAATGTTCAGAAATCAAAGGTTCATATCACAGTCACATATCATACGTTCATAATCAGAGGTTCATTATCATATGTTCATAATCAGAAGTTCATAATCAGAAATTCATACTCAACCATAGCAAGGTTCAACAAACAGAAGTTCAGACAAACAGAGATTCACATAAACAGAAGGGAATCATAGCAATGTCATAGGGAATCCTAATAAGCATAAGGAAATGACAAGAAAAGGAGATCATGAGAAAACCTTTACTAAAAAGGTCAGAATATCTGTACCTTAACGCAAATGAGGGAAAAGCAAATGAATGAACGAACACGAAGATACGACACCATGTCTTCTTCAATGAATCTACACGGATTACGATTCGTATATGATAACGCTACACGCGTCGTTTGGGGTCAAAGGAACTTCCTTTTCTTCGAGCAAGTTTTATAACACCCTAGGCAGTGAACCTAATCGTTGTAGTGTAGTAATTAGGGTAAGCCACGGGTATTGATATCGTTCTCTAGGGGAATAGGAATGCTAGTAGGGAGTTACTACGCTAAGGTTTAAGGTTGAGGAAGATTATTTTTTATCTTTTTATATTTTATGAAAATGGAAAGGTACGAATCTCGGGTATTGGATTTGGGGGGTTGGTATTTCTACCGATTACTCTACTATTATCTAATTATCTAAACTAAGGTTGTGGGAGTCTATGTCTAATTAATGTGTGCTCGTATGATAGTTTAAAGATGTGTTTACTTAGTTTGTATTACTCCTTAATTATCTCCTATTGATGGTTGAGTGTCACGTCTTATTCCTAGTTGCGTTGTGTGTCTAAAGTTGTAGGGTATGCGTTTCTCCCTAACTCTTCGAACTTACCAAAGGGTCTTGTCTACAAAACCACTAGAGATTATAGACTCCTACTCTAAGGCGCTCTTTGGATGGTTTAGCCTACAATTACTCAGGTAATTATACTCTAAGGTTCACAAAGATGAATCAAGCATTAAGTACACAACGAATGACCTATCGCATTACTAGATCATTAATCAACTAAGATAAGAAACAACCAATCAATATTCAATAATTAAGTTTCATACTTCCTAAGCAAACACACAAATAAATTAGCCGGACATGGAGAACATGCAAGCATACACACAAATAATCAAAGACATAATTGAATTAATGAAGTAAAGACTTATCTTGGTGTAAGATAGGGTTTAAAACCCTAAAATACTGTACAAGACACCTTAGGTTCGGTTTTAGGTTTTTACTCCAAAGACTCTCCACATAAAGACTGAAAAATTCGGATTCTATATATAAGATTACACTTGCGACGGCGTCACCTTATGTTTAGTGACGTCGTCGTGTCGCCGCCATTAGGGTTTCGTCTTGGCCACGTTAACCTTGCGACGGCGTCACCTTATGTCCGTGACGCCGTCCTCTTCAGCTTCTGACGTCGTCTGGATTGCATCTAGGCCGTCTGAGTAGCGACGGCCTACTCTTCCACAGCTAGACGTCGTCACTTGAAAATACGAGTTTTGAGACCTGTATCGTCACAATATTTTTGGGACGGCGTCGCCATTAACACCTGACGCCGTCGCCTTCTACTTTCAGCAACTGTGAGTGTCTCGATTTTGACTTTGACCATTTTCTTCATATATTCTCGCCTTTTCGTCCAAATAAGTGCCATTCCAGCATTTTGCCTTCACGAGACCTAAAAAGTGAAAAGGAACGATATTAAGCAATAACGGATACAAAAGTGATCAAATAAGGACTTAAACGACCCCTCAAAATGGTACCTTTTAAAACCTTATCTCATATCCCTACACTTGTTATTTGCTTGTCCTCAAGCGAATGTGCTTTTAGCCAATTAATTTATAAGTTAGGGGTCATGAAGCATTAATCCAAAACGGTCCACAACACATATAAGCCCCGCAAAAGTCATAACAAGCACAGAAATTACATACTAGCACCTCACATGGGGTGTTTGGATACTCACATCTCTCTCGGGTGTATAAATGAAATATAACAATATAGGAAATGGAAGATAAACACTCATTAACCGGTCCTAGTACATAGATTACCATAGGCTTGAGAATAGATCAAACCTCCATCGCTTTGGCGTAAGCACCTAGGAAAGACTATCAAAGAGGTCTTTAAAGGGTTGTAACGTTAGGCTTACGGTAGGGAAATAAGGGTTTGGTGGGATAGGCTATTTAGTGGTGGTAAGTCAAAAATCTCTATGTTAAATGCATATGAAGAATGGCGTTGCTAAGCCAAGACTCGACACTCTAAAACTCTAGGTAACGAAAATAAAAAAACATAAAATTAAAGGATAGATGTAGGATGGTAGCCCGTATGTTTTTTTTTTTTTTTTTTTTTTTTTTTTTTTTTATCACTCTATTTTTTTTCTTTTTCTCTTTTTCGATTTTTTTTTTAATTTTTTTTTTTTTTTTTTTTTATCATACACTTTTACTCTACCATCCTCTATGATAACATCAAAATACTAGGGATTTACAGGCATATCCCTACACTTGAGTTTTTATTTCTCTAACACTAATTTGACCCGAATTGAAAAGATCAAAACACTTGGGGTACATTATTATGCAAACAAAGGGAATTTGAATTTAACGTTCCCTTCCCGTCATTTCATAAACTTTAACTTTTCCCATGAATCCCAATCATCCCAAAACTGTATACAAAGGATATGACTCGACTTAGCAAGTTATGCAAGCAACTAGATAATTGAACTAAGGGTTTAGGGTGATAACAAATAATTGCACTAAAAGTGAGTGCATAAGGGGTAGGCTAAGGCGATTTGGGTGTATATTTGGGGGTGGGGTGTAAACAATGCTCTTCATTGATATTCCGGAAAAACCGAAACATCACGAGAACCGCGAAAAAGATAGGCTCTGAGGGGTTAACTAGGGGTATCGTGTACTAAAGATGAGTACAACGCAAAGGGTGTGGGGGAATTACTCAACCGATGTGGAAGAAGTAATTATATTACAGATATCAAACAAGGGTTATCCTAATGCCTCTTATCATTTAGTTATTCCTAACTACACAAGTGTAGCCTCACTTGCGATCTCGGAATGCATCACAAAACAAGTTCTAGAATCTAATATACTACCGGTTTACACTCTAAGCATTAAAGATGAATGCTTTAATTCCTACTAATCTAAGGGCGATCCTCACATTTTGGGTGGAATTTGGGTGGTAAGGGTTTTTGTGCTAGTCATGCAACTTCCTATCCGTGAGACGCTTTTGTTAAGACTAATGGCCCACTCCTATATGTCATGAAAAATTTTAAATTTGGTGCCAAAATTACCCTAACCGACATTTTCTCATGGTTTATAACACAATCACAATTGGACAAAGCAAATAATCAAGGATAAGTATAGTTTCAAAGTTCCCGTTTTATTTTCCCTCCCTACACTTAAACCGAACATTGTCCCCAATGTTCCCCGAAAGTATCAAAGTTATGATAAAAGAAGGTAATTGAAAACGAAAGAAACTAATACTCCTCTGATTAGCTCGGTAGGATCCGTGTAAAGTGGTGGTTAAATTCTTTTCAAGAAGAATTATTGCGTGAAAAGCTCATTCCAATCTTATGTAACTTCTTCTTAACAAACTAAACCTGCACACTTGAAGAAAACAAACGAAACCTTCGCATAAAACCGGCGGTAATAATATATATAAGACTCGATTTAAACTAGGATATAATGCTTGTGGAATGGATGTTTACAGAATTTCTAAGAAAATTAAGACCTGGAAAATTCCAAAAATTTATAAGTAGCTCAGAAAACGAGAAAAAGTAATCTGATGTTTTTACTCCTTCCTGACGCCGTCAGGTTGCAATCCTGACGCCGTCAGGTTATCCTGACAAAAACTGGTCTGCGATTTTCTGGAAAAAATTCTGGAAAATTTACATCTTTAGAATCTGGAAAAATTTCTGCAAAAACATCCATTATGACTCGATACAAGCATTTGACTCGAACAAACAAACATAAATATCTTTTAGTTAATTGTTATTCTCATGTTTACGTTTCTTTTGAAAACGTGTGTAATCCTCCCTACACTTATCCCTTATGTAAAATACCTTTATATGCAATTAAGACGAAGTTAAAAACAAAATAAAGCATTTTTACAAATTTAAACATGAGGATAAACAATTAATAAAAGATATATGACACTAACAAGCAAACAATTAAGCATGGGTTGCCTCCCACGAAGCGCTTTTCTTTATTTAAGAGTCTTGTAGCTAGACTCATAGTTGTGCTCCTACGTTTCCTCACGCATCCTCAATGAGAATTCTATCATGTTGACAAAATCTTCATCGACTCTATACCTAGGCCCTAAAGTCAAGCAATCCTTATAATAATGCCTCCTTCTTTCCCACATGAATTTATAACCTTTTTCAACATCTTCCTTGCTTTTGTCCTCAAAAGCTTTGATGTTGTCTCGATCATAAATGGACAAGTGGCCATACTCAGTTGTTTTCCAAGGCATCCTATAGGTGATCTCATCGGTTCCTTCCTTGAACCTAACCGTTCCATCATGCTTGTTATGGCTCATTCTAGATGTTTCAACAAACGGTTTCCCTAGCACTACTTGGGATAAACTATAGTCAATGACGCATCCTACATCTTCTAGAACCATAAAATCAACTAGGTAGGTGAAATTTCCTATAAAGACATGCACGTCCTTAACTCTTCCCACAAAGTTGCAAACTCCTCCCGGATACTTAGGGTCTCTCCTAATATTGAGTCGCTCATTCATAAAGTCATTGTAGACAGCAGATGACATTACGTTGATGGGGGATTCCGTATCTATGTAAGCGTGGTCGACACTCCTATATCCGATCATACAAGGGATTTTTAGGTTCCAGGGATTTCCTCTCCTAATCTTTGGGCATATCCTAATGATGGGTGATCGTGGATTATTGATTATATATTGATGGTACGTAACCTCTTCCTTAGTGGGGTAAAGATTGAAGTAAGCACTATTTTCCACATCCACGTTGTTGTTTATCATGCCATTTTCCGAATTACTGCTAATCATTGAACCAACTATAGCAGCGCTGACTACTTTCTCAACAGCTTCCCTAATTGTATTATCGAATATTTTCTGCAAATCCTAAAGGTCGGTGTTTCTACTCACATATCGGCTTCGACGGTTGTGTTGGTTATTGGGTTGGGTTTTGAGTGACATTGAAATTTTTTGTGTTGGGTTAATAAGTGGTGGTTGGTTATCATTCTCCATGATGAAGAGTGATGGGTGTTACGAACAAAGGTCACGAAGAAGGGGGATAGACTAAGAGAAATCTAAAAATGAGAAAAAAGTTTACTTGATAGGAATCAAGCAAAGAAACCTAAACGAGGTGGACTACTAACTAGCTATTCTTTTCCCCGGCAGCGGCGCCAAAAACTTGATAACGCTACACGCGTCGTTCGGGGTCAAAGGAACTTCCTTTTCTTCGAGCAAGTTTTATAACACCCAAGGCAGTGAACCTAATCGTTGTAGTGTAGTAATTAGGGTAAGCCACGGGTATTGATATCGTTCTCTAGGGGAATAGGAATGCTAGTAGGGAGTTACTACGCTAAGGTTTAAGGTTGAGGAAGATTATTTTTTATCTTTTTATATTTTATGAAAATGGAAAGGTACGAATCTCGGGTATTGGATTTGGGGGGTTGGTATTTCTACCGATTACTCTACTATTATCTAATTATCTAAACTAAGGTTGTGGGAGTCTATGTCTAATTAATGTGTGCTCGTATGATAGTTTAAAGATGTGTTTACTTAGTTTGTATTACTCCTTAATTATCTCCTATTGATGGTTGAGTGTCACGTCTTATTCCTAGTTGCGTTGTGTGTCTAAAGTTGTAGGGTATGCGTTTCTCCCTAACTCTTCGAACTTACCAAAGGGTCTTGTCTACAAAACCACTAGAGATTATAGACTCCTACTCTAAGGCGCTCTTTGGATGGTTTAGCCTACAATTACTCAGGTAATTATACTCTAAGGTTCACAAAGATGAATCAAGCATTAAGTACACAATGAATGACCTATCGCATTACTAGATCATTAATCAACTAAGATAAGAAACAACCAATCAATATTCAATAATTAAGTTTCATACTTCCTAAGCAAACACACAAATAAATTAGCCGGACATGGAGAACATGCAAGCATACACACAAATAATCAAAGACATAATTGAATTAATGAAGTAAAGACTTATCTTGGTGTAAGATAGGGTTTAAAACCCTAAAATACTGTACAAGACACCTTAGGTTCGGTTTTAGGTTTTTACTCCAAAGACTCTCCACATAAAGACTGAAAAATTCGGATTCTATATATAAGATTACACTTGCGACGGCGTCACCTTATGTTTAGTGACGCCGTCGTGTCGCCGCCATTAGGGTTTCGTCTTGGCCACGTTAACCTTGCGACGGCGTCACCTTATGTCCGTGACGCCGTCCTCTTCAGCTTCTGACGTCGTCTGGATTGCATCTAGGCCGTCTGAGTAGCGACGGCCTACTCTTCCACAGCTAGACGTCGTCACTTGAAAATACGAGTTTTGAGACCTGTATCGTCACAATATTTTTGGGACGGCGTCGCCATTAACACCTGACGCCGTCGCCTTCTACTTTCAGCAACTGTGAGTGTCTCGATTTTGACTTTGACCATTTTCTTCATATATTCGCGCCTTTTCGTCCAAATAAGTGCCATTCCAGCATTTTGCCTTCACGAGACCTAAAAAGTGAAAAGGAACGATATTAAGCAATAACGGATACAAAAGTGATCAAATAAGGACTTAAAAGACCCCTCAAAATGGTACCTTTTAAAACCTTATCAGTATAATACTTATTAGCTCCTTTTATAAGCTTCTTATGCCTTTGTAAGTGGGTTACTTATTGATATCATGTTTTATCTTTCATTTTCTTAAACTCATATTTGGACCAGACTTTAACGATTTTTATAAAATACTTACTTATCTCAAATGAAATAAAGCAAAATCCCAGGGGTTCCCATAAGAGTTAAAAGAGTCTCCAAAAATTGGTGGGTTCTATTTCTATGCCAAATGGCCTATGGAAAATCATAAGTCCAGACCTGCCCAGAAAGTGATCAGAAAATACACCTTAAAAGTTTACACTTATTAGACCTGTTTAGACACCTTAGAAAAATTCCCAAAACTCCCAGAATTCATTTATATCCTAAATGTCACTCCTGTAGAAGGAGAGCTCCCAATTATTTATGGTTTGAAAATTAAAAATCAAACAATCCAACTAAATTTCAGACCCGTTTTCTCAGCTTTGACACTTGATCTTGTAAAATTTAAAAATACGACTTAGACAACTCCAAATTCGACCAAACCACTAGGAAAACATAACTAAGACATAAAATAAACTTTTCCAACAAAAACACAGATTATTGCACTTATAAATATCGATCTATAACCCACACAATTTCGACATATGATGCCGTCCAGTTTTATGGTTCATATTAGGCCATCATAACACATGTTTAGACCATTAATTACACTTAGGGTTCCATTCCAATTAGGGTTTCGAATTTATTAGGCATGATAACATTTATATTCGCTTGTATAAACATATGTGTGTCGTGTATATGAATTCAAAAGAGAGGAAAGCATGCGGCCCAACAAGAAAGTGAAACGAAGAGACGTGATACCTTGTAACGTGAATAAGGAGTAGAAAACAATGGCTGAAACAACAAACTAAGACACCCTTTGTGCTTCTATTATCCACGATAACAGCAACAAGGAACTCACACCCAAAACCAATCCGACCTTTGCACTTTTCACGTGATTTCAGCCTTTAAACTAAGCCTCGCACCCTTCTTTTCTTGGAGCCTTTTCAGTCGACAGAAAAAATGGAGAGGGAGGTTTCTTTGTGTGCCGTGACTTTTGATATTAGGGTTTCTTGTGTTTGAGTGTGTGAAAGTAAGTCACGAAGAAAAGAGCAGGGGTGGGGGTTATACGGTTCATCATAACCGAACCAAAGAAAAGAAAAACATGGGCCAAAACTTAGTTGGGCTTCTACAAATTTCAAATGTAATGTGATGAGATTACGGCCCAATAAAAGTGTATAAACGCGTACCATGTTTTAGACGTAAGAGTCGATTTAATTTCTTGCACATTTGGTTTGACAATCATTTACATGTTAGACTAGAACTTCGTTTAACGACCATTGACGTATTTTATGTACTCTTATTTTTTAGGGTAGAATAGTCTTTTAACGCGTTCCAAATTTTTAGGGTTTTACAACTCTTCCCCTCTAAAAGAAAAATTTTCGTCCTCGAAAATTGAACAAGACGGAACAGAACAGAAAACGAATCGGACTTCAGAATTTCAAGGAATAGAGCAAACGCGAAACTTATTTTAGAACAAACAGATTCTTGTCAGAACATTCATACTTATACTTTTCAGAAATCAATTCAACAGTCAAATACTTATAACAGATAATCATATACTTATCATAGTAATGGTAGATAACAGATGAGATGCAGAAAATCAAACAACACACTCTAACTTATTCAGGTATCTAATGATGAAAACAACATATGCATAGATAGAACGAATCCTAACGGTCTTACTAATCGCAGAAGTACGTGGAGACATACAAACTTAGGGCAGACATAGCAATCTATGGGTTCACACGGATCATAACGATTTCGGATTCCAAGCGTACAAAACTTATATACAACAGTTGTCAATGAGAATTTCGCAAAGAGGTACAAAATTTCAATCGAACATGAGGAGCGACAAATAACAGATACAAGTCAAAGTCCATTCACGTATCAACCACAGGCATTTCCCCAGACGTCATATGATTTCAATAAGTTCAAATTATATGAACTCGGTATTATCACGTTGATCAGGCGTCATAATACTTGCATCACATAACAAGTCCTTATTATCATCATATTCTGTCTCGGGTCATGACAACCCACATAACTAATATCAAAACAAAACATATCACATACAGATAACAAGCAACATACTGAAACAGGCCAGATCACATACATACCACATATATTACATCACACAACTTACCATATTACCAAACAAACGAGGCCACCAACTTGCATAAAACGGTTCCTCATGACTCATTACTGTCGGTCCAAAAAGAAAAACTGAGATATACCAGAATGCTAAACGATAAAACTTCACGATTCAAACCGAGTTCTGAACGAATCAAAGAAAAGCAATACAGATCAGAATCACTTAACAGAATATCAAACCTTCTCAAAACGCATGACAAACGAATCAGAGTGACATAAGTCGCGCCCAAATCATATAAAGTAGATGAACCTTCTCAGCAACCGGTTGAATCTTGTCTCCGTCTTTTGCGCCTCTGGTTGGTCCGTCCAACTTCCTCCAGCAGCATCCTGATGTCTCCAGCAGCACGGCAGTCGGGCATGGCTTCTGCTTCACGAACCTCTCCAGCTCAGAGACTGTTGCAGCAACACAGGTTCGGCACCATCATCTTCGGCTCCGCGGGTAGTCTCCATCTGACGATCGACAAACGGATGTGCGAAGACAAAATAATAAAATTCGATGCGAAAAGAGGAGGGCCAACTCAGTGAAGACAAAACAATATCGAAGTCAAATCTGAACGACAGTCAAAAGGAATCGAAAGATATCTGAACAGACGGAAACCTAATGTCTACCCATTCCTCACAGGTCATAGCCTAAGCTATAAGGGTCGTAAATTGTAACACCCCAACACGACAAGGGTAAAGATATCACAAATACGGTTTCATATCAGAACCTTAAGTACTATACAATAGCGGAAGCCTTTACAAAATTTACAAAAGAAAGTATAAATAACTTAATAATCAAAATAAATCTAAGATCCCTATTTTCAAATCTTGCTCTCAGCACTACTCTCAACCCAGATCAGCTATCCCATAAGCTCATCTTGAATGCTTAACACCTTCCGCAGGAAAAGAAAATGCGGCTGAGCTTACAAAGCCCAGTAAACAGATATAACAAAACGAAAACTAAACAAAACAGAAATACGAAATGAAATAAAGAAACTAATAATGAAGTCACAGTGGAATGAGGATAATCAATCACTGAGGATTCTGCGGAAACACAGACACACAGAAATCCGGAAGAACAAACAACAAATAAGAACAAACACATAGCATATTGATGACACAAACTGAAGCACATCATAATCAACAGGGAATTAATGAATCAGTCAATTTAAGTACATATAAGTCAAACGAAATACTGAAAGCTAGCAGAAACAACTACTAGAAGTAAACATGTCCTTTACACAAGTCAATTAATCTACATTTAACACACTTATCCAATATCGTAGCAGTGGAACAATAGCAGTCAAACGTGGCAGTCACACATACAAATAGAAAACACAGTAGGAAAACTATAACTAAATAAGCAAAAGACATAGCATAGCAATTAGCAAGTTATCAAGTTAGATATCATAAGTTAAACCATTTCCCAGATCAAACTTTAGTATAGACAAAATTTAAACATGGCAGATCAAACATAAGCAGATACGAACACCAACGGATAATCAAAGTTCACGAATTATCTGAACAATTATACATAATGAACTTACAGAACAATCAATTATACACTAGCATAATCATCATACAGATCAACAAGGTCACATAATGGTAAACTAACATATAATCAGATGACAACACGCGAATCACATTTAAACATATTAATCATATCCTAGCATGGCAAACGGTAGTCACATAAACATGTCAAAGCATAAACACATTCAATAAACATATAATAATTCAGTATGTAACTGGAAACATTGACAAATACGGAATCATAAACAGAATATCTAACACAGAAATAACAGATACAGATTTAGTTATCTACCACGAGCCCAGAACATATCATATCAGAAGTAACTTTCTTATTCGGAGGGGTGACCTCGGAATACCTTATATAATATGAGGGGAGACCTCAATAACAAATGGAGTATCTAGCTCCCAGAATTTGTGAAGACGCGTATTGCACACGACATCATTCACTAGACAAATCATATCAGATAACAGATCAGATCTAGGATGCATCCATACGCCCCACAGACAGATATTGGCCATATAACATAATTTGAGTTCATAACAGATAACAGATAAGGGACGTGGCAGAACATCACTCTACTGCCCTAGAGTCATGTCAGAGGTGCATCACTAACACGGACATGGAACCCCCATGACTAGTGAAATAATGGCTCAGGTGTCAAACTAACTTAGGTCAAACAGATTTTCATAAATGACACAGATCATAATGCATCATAAAGGTCAAACAGATTTACAAATCAGAGTTTTCATATCATAAGTTCAAATCAGATGTTTCATGGTTCAATAAACAGAGATTTCAGATAAGCAACGGATCAAACAAATCAGAAAGGGTTCATATCAAATGTTCAGAAATCAAAGGTTCATATCACAGTCACATATCATACGTTCATAATCAGAGGTTCATAATCATATGTTCATAATCAGAAGTTCATAATCAGAAATTCATACTCAACCATAGCAAGGTTCAACAAAAAGAAGTTCAGACAAACAGAGATTCACATAAACAGAAGGGAATCATAGCAATGGCATAGGGAATCCTAATAAGCATAAGGAAATGACAAGAAAAGGAGATCATGAGAAAACCTTTACTAAAAAGGTCAGAATATCTGTACCTTAACGCAAATGAGGGAAAAGCAAATGAATGAACGAACATGAAGATACGACGCCACGTCTTCTTCAATGAATCTACACGGATTACCATTCGTATAATACTTATTAGCTCCTTTTATAAGCTTCTTATGCCTTTGTAAGTGGGTTACTTATTGATATCATGTTTTATCTTTCATTTTCTTAAACTCATATTTGGACCAGACTTTAACGATTTTTATAAAATACTTACTTAGCTCAAATGAAATCAAGCAAAATCCCAGGGGTTCCCATAAGAGTTAAAAGAGTCTCCAAAAATTGGTGGGTTCTATTTCTATGCCAAATGGCCTATGGAAAATCATAAGTCCAGACCTGCCCAGAAAGTGATCAGAAAATACACCTTAAAAGTTTACGCTTATTAGACCTGTTTAGACACCTTAGAAAAATTCCCAAAACTCCCAGAAATTCATTTATATCCTAAATGTCACTCCTGTAAAAGGAGAGCTCCCAATTCGTTATGGTTTGAAAATTAAAAATCAAACAATCCAACTAAATTTTAGACCCGTTTTCTCAGCTTTGACACTTGATCTTGTAAAATTTAAAAATACGACTTAGACAACTCCAAATTCGACCAAACCACTTGGAAAACTTAACTAAGACATAAAATAAACTTTTCCAACAAAAACCCAGATTATTGCACTTATAAATATCGATCTATAACCCACACAATTTCGACATATGATGCTGTCCAGTTTTATGGTTCATATTAGGCCATCATAACACATGTTTAGACCATTAATTACACTTAGGGTTCCATTCCAATTAGGGTTTCGAATTTATTAGGCATGATAACATTTATATTCGCTTGTATAAACATATGTGTGTCGTGTATATGAATTCAAAAGAGAGGAAAGCATGCGGCCCAACAAAAAAGTGAAACGAAGAGACGTGATACCTTGTAACGTGAATAAGGAGTAGAAAACAACGGCTGAAACAACAAACTAAGACACCCTATGTGCTTCTATTATCCACGATAACAGCAACAAGGAACTCACACCCAAAACCAATCCGACCTTTGCACTTTTCACGTGATTTCAGCCTTTAAACTAAGCCTCGCACCCTTCTTTTCTTGGAGCCTTTTCAGTCGACAGAAAAAATGGAAAGGGAGGTTTCTTTGTGTGCCGTGACTTTTGATATTAGGGTTTCTTGTGTTTGAGTGTGTGAAAGTAAGTCACGAAGAAAAGAGCAGGGGTGGGGGTTATACGGTTCATCATAACCGAACCAAAGAAAAGAAAAACATGGGCCAAAACTTAGTTGGGCTTCTACAAATTTCAAATGTAATGTGATGAGATTACGGACCAATAAAAGTGTATAAACGCGTACCATGTTTTAGACGTAAGAGTCGATTTAATTTCTTGCACATTTGGTTTGACAATCATTTACATGTTAGACTAGAACTTCGTTTAACGACCATTGACGTATTTTATGTACTCTTATTTTTTAGGGTAGAATAGTCTTTTAACGCGTTCCAAATTTTTAGGGTTTTACAGATAATGTAGGTTCCCCGTGAGAATGAAACAAGTCCTTTTAAGATAACTTGAGTAGCTTGGGATGTTTAGTGCAGTGCGTCACTGGGTCCATGACGTCTTGTCTTCAATACTAGTGTTACCTTAGTAACCACCAGTAGCATATGAGTTGAACCCGGTTTCTACCCTAAAGTTGAATTATTGGCAGGATATTTCTTTTCACCCTTTTATCATGCCATTTCGTTTTCATTCTTCAACCCCTTCAGTTCTTACCGAGACTTCATAACTAGAACCTTGTTGGGTTTATTCCAGTTCTAGCTCTTTCTCAGTCGGCACTCTTCCCTTATTCTCACTTTTTCTCCTTTTTTCGTCATACCTAGGGACTTCTACACTAACTAGTGAATTGTCCCTGGGTAGATCCCTCCGGTTCTGGCGGGATCGTGGGAACGAATACCTAACCTTACCATCCTTATAACTCCAATGCATAAACTAAAATGGTCGGTCTTGTGGTATAGTTCTTTCCTCCTTGAAACCAATTGAAAAATCATTTTGAAAAGCAATCAAGGTACTTGTGATATAATATCAAAACATTTTGTAGCTTAATTGTTTTTGATCATTTAGAAATGCTCCCCCTCAACATGTGCAGTATGATTTTGAAATTGTTTAGCACATGGAGGCAAGAGGACTTTGAAATATTTCCTTGATCAGAATTTCCATAGAAAAAGCCTTTTGATTTTTTTAGTAAATGATCCCCCTCAATATGTGCGTTGGTTATTTGAAATCATTTAGCACATAGAGGAAAGAGATTTGAAGTACTTTCACGATTACACTTGCCATAAAGAAAACCATTAGAAAATCAATCAAGGTACTTATGTTAAAACATATAAGCTTTTGTACCTTGATAGTTTATTTTATTTTGAAATGCTCCCCCTTAATATGTGCATCAATTAATGAAAGCGTTTAGCGCATATGGGAGAGCAGCCTGCACTTTTGAATCAAAACGATCACCTTTTATCAGATTTCATAATTAAATCACAAATTCTCCCCCGATCAAAAATATCAAACACTTTGAGATTTTGGATCTCAAGTGATTTAATTAGATTTAGAAAACATGAGAGAAAATGTGGCGTAGTTTAAATAGTTTTTTGGATAAATTCTCCTCCTCAATCATGTGCATCATCTATGACAGAATCATTTGGCACATGGAGGAAGGAGTGCTTTTGAAACAATCACCATTAAAATAGATTTGAGATTTAAATCACGATCTCTCCCCCGATCAAAATTTTCAAACCTTTTGAGATTTATGATCCCAATTGATTTAAATCATTTAGAAAATTTTGGGGAAATACGTGGCTTGATTTAAATTTGAAATTGACTGATAAGTACCAATTATTAGACGTTTACAGATTGTTAGTGGCAGGTATGATGAAATTAAAATAAAGGTTTTCATTTTGAAAGATCTTTGATTTTAACGAAAAAATCAAACCTGACACATAACATTAAATCTTTCGATCACCACTTATTTTGTACGAATGGACTTTTTGATGAAATATCGTTTGAAAATATTTTAATTTGAAATCACTCTCCCCCTCAATCTATGACCGTAGTCGTTGATTGAGTGACTTAAGATTTGACAACATCGAGTTCGGTTGATTTTCAAACAATATTTTTCCATTTTGATTAATTAAAAAATGGTATTATTCACTACTTGTCCTACACAAAGATACGTTAGGTGGTTAAGCTGCTTATGTTGTTGCTGTAAGGCTGGAAGAAAACCATCTGCTGATGCAGTGAGACCTCTGAAATTATCTATTTCATGCAAAGAGATCTGATTAAGTTCCGTTTCTTCTTTTGTCGACCCAAGATATAGTTGCCCTTTCCTATCGGCATCCAATCATCTACTTTTGTGGGATCCGGATTGGGAACATTCTTATAAACCATCTTATCTGCATACGTTAGTCAACACAAACAGATATATGACGGTCGACAACACCCAAACAGCAATCGACTAATAAAAGTCAATTCAACATATAAAATCATTCAAACAGATCATATAAAGGCATGAGGATAATGTTTCTCCAATCAAACTCAAATCATCTAATCCTGAAAATCATATCATAGGTTCCTAGTTCTTCAACGTAGGCAAACATCTTTTTCTGTTAAGTATATAGGATGATTAAATAAGCCTGTTAGATGATATAAATTTGAAAACATTCTCCCCCTCAATCAATGACTTATTTCATGAAAAGTTTAAAAAAATCTGAAGTCATTGATTGAGTTTGCAGATTTATGAAAACTCCAAGTCTGATTGATTTTTAAGCAACCAATTTTCCACCATTTTATGAAACATAACAAATATTTTTCTGAAGAATTTTAGAAGGGAAAACATTTGTGTAGGAACAGCCGTCTTTTTGTCGACTAGTTTTCCTCATTTTGTTTTTGGGATAAGTGCACGGAATTTTTTGAAAATCGATTAAGCGTAGCACTTTCCCTTCTTGAAGAACGGGTTGCATATTTGAAATAATAGCAAACCATAGTTTAAGAGCGGGCCACAGTCTGAAGTAGCTGCAAACCACAGTTTTAAACATGTTTAGAAAAAAAATATTTATACCTCCTGCTCGAACTTCATCTAAAGTCCCTTGCTATTATTGAGTGACATTTCTAAGACCGTAGATGTTATGGATACCAGAAGACATGTCTTGAGAAAACAACATTTTTGGTCTTTTTCAAAATTTCTGAATTTTATGCATTTTTGTTGATTTTATATTTTTCTATTTTGATTTTGTTGTTCTATAATTTTGTATTTTGGTTTTTGATAATTATTTACAAAGAAGATGATATATTTTAAGAAGGATGATGATACGAGTACCGAGATAAGGATATCGTTCAGCACATCATAGAAAATAGAAGTCATCATCTCTTAAAATTTCACCACCAAAGCTTTCGAGGCTCTTGAATCGTCGTCTGAACTTGAACCATCTGAAAGTGAGACTTTGGTAGCTTCCCCCCAAACCGTGAGTCTTCTTCTTGAGCAAATTTTAAGCTCTCTTTCATGCTTGCCTTAGCTAGGTGCACAATGGATCATACCATATAATCGATCTTGCTGCTCCTTTTAAGAATAATCATCGAGATTCTTCGTTCGGGGTTATATCATTAAATAGAACTGCAACGTATCATCCCACTCTTGAATAACTGCAGCGATGCATACCAAAAGGTGTCAAGAGACCACTTCCCCCGAGTAGTTGAAGTAATGCAGTCAGTCTCTTTAAATAAAGCTCACAACTCCAAAAGTAGACATATACCCGAAGAGAGAATAATCGATAGCACCGAAGTAGCAGATTGAATCAATGATCATCTCTGCGGATGTCAACTCCGAAATAAATCATTAAGTCCGGTCACGTGAATCTGCTGAACATCCCTGAAGTACATTTCTCTCCCCTGATGATAGTGTATGTAGCTCAAAAACCCGAAGTACCCAAATGCTTGAAGAAAGAATAACCGATAAGATTGAAGTAGTTGGTTGAATCACTGATTATCTCTGCGGATGTCATCTCCGGAATAATTGATTAAGCTCTCAAGTGAAACAGCTTTGCATCCTCAATGTACACATTCTCTCTCCCTTGATGATTGCGATAACTTCGAAATTATCACACACTTGTTTACCTCTTTTACCATCAGAAATTGTCTCTTACATCTCTTCCCCACGTAGTTGGAATAAGAACACTAAACGCCATGAGTTAAACATTGAGTTTCTCTGCGGTCATGACATTTATGTTCCCGGGATATCTTCAATCACTTAGAAGTATTAAGTTCATCAAGTTTACTCACTTTGTGTTTAGATGCGTGTCTCCTTCCCCCTTGCTGGTTTTGATACTTCAGAATCAGCAACACATTATAAGCCCAGATACTTGAAATCTTTTGAGAAGAACACTTGAAGTCTTATGAGAATCAACTTGCTGAAGAACAATGTGAGCAAGTCTAATTAGGGATTAAATCTTGGATTTTCAGTCTCCCCCAATTAGTGCTCTCCCCTAAACTGACAATATTTTCGAAAAATGCCCTGAATAAGAAGAAGTCTTTAGGTAATCAAATGCAACTCATCTTTAGTCTTCTAACATGCAGAAGAAAATGTAGAGCAGACTGTAGACTCGACCTTCTTCAAGATTGTCCGTTTGGGGAATAGAAAGTTAACATCTTCATCTCACCAAATTCATTCCAATTAACTTACATATAGCAAATCCCCTTAACTAAACTCCCTCCCAATCAAACAAGAACAAAAAGATGTTCATCAAGGAAATCAAACCCGCAACAAACACATGAACTGGTAACACCAATCAATCTTTCACATCAAACAAGAACATAAAAACTTTTGCAATCATGATGATGATGTGTACGTGAAGCATTAACTATAAGCACTTTGTCATAAATCATATCAGCCTATGAGAAGATGTCAACCAACGGCTCTTAGAAGAAACTCTATGTGAAGATGACTCGATAAGAAGAAGCTCGGTTCTTACATGAGTTTGGAGCCGTATGACCATTTATTCTCAGATGTCAATCAACCTTCAGTATATTCACCCTTCTCCCCCTCAAGAATTGCCATTCTTGATTTAACAAGTGAAATCATCCAAATGTAGTCTATTCACACTTCTCCCTCGCAAAAATTGCATATGATGTCGCCATCGCCATTTTAATTGAGCCAGTGAGATAAGAATACAATCATCGGTAGTTCGGTCCACTTGATGACTGAGCTAGCATGGAAACAACATGAAGCTTGTTGATGAGAATGGTCATAAGCGAGAAGATTTCTCTTTTTCTGAAGATAAAGCGCACTGAAGCGTACACTTTTCTTTTGTTTAAGGAACGAGGCTTGACAGTTGTATTCAAACGTCATCTCTCTCTTTTCTACTATTCTTGGATAACTTGTTATCAACCCCATTATCATTCAGTCGGCTCTTTGTCGTGATAGCTGATGGAGAAAACCCAATATGATGTATTTGACACTGAAGTAAACTAACCCAAACTTGTGACTTAAACTTGCATAAATGTGTGACTAAGAGCGGTGCAGAGAGTTCATGCAACTTTGAATCCCTAGGTACTCTATACTCTTCACCCAACCAACCATCAAGTATAAGACGTACATCACCTCTTGAAAATCCAAAATTTAACGTGACACTGAGCACTACAACGTAACTCCTTATAGTGATAGTTTCTTTGTGGTAGTAAAAAAAAGAAAAAATTACCCAAAAATAACTATATTTCCAAGTCTTCGTCATTGAAAATGTTAAAAGCTCGAACAAGGATCTCGAAGAATCTTCATCTAACCATCCCCGATACCTTCAGATACTAAGTACACTCGCCCGTGAAATTTCACTTCAACCTCAAATAAATAATAATGAATTAACGCCGTTGTCACATCTTGTGGTTAAAAGCTCAGATCTAGCCTCCTTTGACGCTTTAAATGAACTTTGATAATGGTTTCATCCCGATCTTGGTCAAAAGTACATAACCCCGTAAAAATTAGTGATAACCAAAATGCCATGAAGTATATCCAAACAATCATCCAATTCATGAAGTACACCCTTTATCCCTTCTTCGAAGTAAAAACCGTTGCACCAACATCAGATAAGATCCAGAAATACACTTTCTTTTCTCCAGGATGGTTATATCATCATGGGATTTTACAATTCTATGGTTTAAACCGATAAATAGTTTCTTTCGCGGAATTTTACAAAACCAAGAATAAACCGAGAGATAGATACGGAAATGCACTTTACTTTTACTGGGATGGTTCCATTGACACAGGATTTTACAAATCTATGATTTAAACCGAGAAATAGATTCTTTCGCAGGATTTTAAAAAATCAAGATTAAACCGTAAACAAATTTGGTTTCGGTGAATATCTATTTTAGGGGAACACGCTACGGTTCATCAACAATTCTTTTCCATCATCAACAATTCTTCTCCCATATGTAGAGTACTTCACAAACCATACTAAGTAGAGTAGTATACACTAATTCCCCTGGAGGTTGACCGTAAAACATCAAAGTACACGTTTCTCCCCCATGATGGTTTCGAACTTTCAGAATCCTCATTATCGTGTACGACCATTTGCACGAGAAATTCTTGTCATAAGAAAACATCTTGAAAACTCATGAATGACGTTGAAGATTCTTGAAAGATTTTTTCTTAGACTGTGAAGTATCATTGACATTCTATAGCGTCGAATATCTCATGAGCATTGCTGATCACTTCTTAACCTTTAAATACTTTGGTAAACACATCATCCACGTATTCTATCGGCTATTGTTGTGGCCACTTGGTGAAGAAAACCCGATATACCAAACTTGAAAATGAAGTAGAATTCCCCAGATTTGTTACTTAAGCTTGTACTAATCCTTGTGAAAAAGAAACGATGTACCCAATATACAAAATCTCTTGAGGAATCCTCAATAGCGTGAGATACCGAAAGTGATAGCTACTTTGTGAGTTAAGCGATAAAGAATCACAAACGTAACTAGATAGCCAAGACTCCATCACACTCCATAAATGCCCAAACAAGTCATCTTTGTGGAAGGAAACAAAGAAAGAAGACGAAACAAGTAAACGTGCCCGGAAAACCTCACTTCAAATCCAAATAAGAAATACCGTACAAACAACCCCGTAGTCAACTTTGTTTAAACATCAATGCAAGCCATGAAATAGTATCCATTGTGACAATGTATAAACCAAAGTATCAATCCGCATAACACAAAAAATCTCATCATCAAATCTCATAGCACAACAAATCTCATAATCAAATTACAACTCGAAGTCTATATCATTTAGTCCATAAACCCAAAACAGTTCACGAGTCAAAGTCCAATTAAGACCGTTTGAACCGTCACTTCAATACCAAATCAATAATACCGGACAAGAACCTCAAACTCATTTAAGATCTATTAATAACTCAAGCCGTGAACAAATATCCCCTGTGAAATAATAGTCATTACCAAAATTACTGCTCTTTCTCGAGAAATATCAATATTTATGTATCCATATTATCACTAAACGGATATCTTGGGCCCAACTCAAAAACATCACAAAGTTTTTGTCAACTCCACTACCCAAGTTCACTACTCAAGATAATCCAAAAACAAATCTACTCCAGCCCACGTATGAGACCAACACAAAGCCTAAGTCAAATTAATTTTCGGTCAACCTATGAAAACACACAATATACCCGATCCAAATCTCATGTAACCCTATGAATACGGGGTATATAAAAGCTCACATAACACTCATTACCCTAAAAATACTCCTACCATCCAAACCCTAATCTCACTCAAACTAACCGCCCCCATCAATCTTTTCATCACAGAACGCACACCAGAAACATCTACCTCATCCCAACCCTGATAACATTTTCGTTTATCTTATACCATGAATGAAGAACAATAAATTTTTGGCCTTCAATATATATAGATGGATCTCAGGTAGGTTTAAATATCGGTTATGTTATGTTCTTGTTTTAATTAACCGAACCAAAAGAATGATTTTAATAGATTTGTTATATTTCAGTCTTTATTTTCGAATATAAATTAAGTTAATCTTCAACAATATTTTTGATGAATAGTTACTCTTGATTGATAGACCTTCAAAAATCTAAATGAATCATTTAATAGTACAATGGAACTAGGCTGAGATCATACATATACGTTTTTGTTCATTCTTTAAGATCGAACAAAAGAAAGAAATTGGCTTTCTAGTTAATTCTTCTTTTCTTTTAGTTCTGAAAAACTTTGAAGGATTAACTTCAAAAAATGAATCGATGATGGATAAGTATTTTCGTGTCATAGACCTTCTATGGTCTCGATTAATCATTGATTAACATGAAGTAGGCATCTGAGATTCATTTTGGTTTCGTTTTATGCTTTGAGATTGGATCGATGAAGATTTTTCTTTGTGATTTGTTTGGATCAGAAAATGGACCTTTGAGAACACTTTTAACCACGAAACAAAGAAATCTGAGATCAAGTGTTTTTGATAACGTGACCCTTGAGATATTATCCTTGTTTGAGACTTGTTGTTGATGTAGCAATAGATTTGTGATGCTTGAACTTTCGTTAGGTTTGTAACATGTTTGTAATATTGTTGGACTCGCTCCTAACTCGTAAATGGAACGACATTGACGGGATTACTGTTTCTATCTTTGTTACCTTAAACACATGGGCTTGTTATGTCAATTACCCATAGATGTATGTGTTTGGGTATATAAACCCCTCCATACTTCCATGGAGGGGTGAGTCTCATTAGTGTATCTTTCACCTTTCATTAATAAAACACCTAGTATTCTCCCTTCTCTCTCTAGTTTCTCTTTCTAACTTGAAGATGGCTTTCTCCCATCTTCCAAGACCTCCCAATTCACCATATCAACCATAGAAACGATCCTATCATTGGTATCAGAGAGCAAGGTCCGTTTTGTATCATTGGTTGATTTTTGGTGATATTTTCTTGTCAAAATCGTGTCTTGTAAAATCTGTTTAACAAAGTTGTTAACTTTTAGTTATTTCTTGTGTTCATCAGATTTTTTTGTTACAAGTTTATTGGTCAAAAAGTCTCATCCTTTCACAGTCATTAACCTTTTTTTTAAGACTGTTTTGCATACCAATACTCGTGAATCTGTTTTGGGTCAAATGGTCAAACTGGTCATGTCCGTGGTTAAAGTGGGTCAAAAGTGCTTCCTTTATGCCAACTTTCTGGGTTACTATGAATCTGGACAGATTCTTGGTCGAAATACATCGCCGGAAAAAGTCAACACGTGTCAAAACCCTAAATTTACACATAAGGATCCATCTACAGAGTTGTTACGCGTAGCTGTGAAGTTACGCGTAAGAAATGTTACGCGTATGCGTTTACGCATAAGCAAGAGGCTTACGCTTAACATGATTTATGCATAAGAATAAGTGCTTACGCATAAAAGAAAAAAGTTACGCGTAAGATTTTTTCAAAAAACCTTATGCGTAAAAATGACAAGAAGAAGCAGTTATGCGTAAAGATAACTAAGACTCGACCATAACAATACCAAATACCAACAACACTCAACCTCAGTATACAAACATCATTGGTCCATGGTTTTTTTTTTAAAACGAGAAGGCTAGAAGCAGTAACAACAGATACAGTTCAAAAATCCATCTCCAACAACCTTAAATCCCAAAACTATCCTAATCCCACATCCTCCAACTCCACCATACTACTCATCCAAGACTCACAAAACTGAAAAGAAAAATCTAAAGAATCTCAGATTATTTTCGTGATTATTTAATGAAAAATCGGACCTTTAAGGGCCTTTTCACGAAAATTTCATCACAGATTCATATTTGAAGCTTTTACGTCATCAATATTCGAACCTGAAAGTGAAGAAATATAACAATAGTGTTATCTTATTTATTTCGTTCATACTAAAATACAACGAGTGAAACAATTACAACACTTTCGGACACCTACCCGAGACCTCCTTTACAGATCTTGAAGCCTTGTGGTCATTGTCTTCCTAATCTTTGAAGCTAATGGAATAAACATTTGGCGCTCGGGTATACTTAACATATACCAAATTTGTGATTGAGTTTTGATTCATCATGATGATATGTGAGAGTTTGTTGTTGTAATCGGTTGTGTTTTTTTGATTGATTATGGAGATAAGATTAAGGTTGTGATGGATTAGCATCGGTTTGAAATTAGAGATGAGGGTTTGAGCTGTGATCAATTGGAGTTAGGTAAGTGGTGAAATGATAGAGGCGGAAGTATCTATGTGTGGATTAGGTCAACTTGTGATTAGGTTATACAGGTTTAAACCGGGTATTTCATTTGTGTTGGATAGGGTTTTTATCATTAGTTTGGGCCCGCAAGTTTTATTAATTCCATGGGCTGAAATGTTATACCACACTATTGGATTTGGGCATAACATATGTGTGGACCGGGTATCTCATTTGTTTTTGGACTAGGCCTATTCTTGCTAAAAATGCGTAATTTTGGGATAATTTGGTATAATTCTTTGGCGTAAACGAGTGGTATTTTGGTTTTATGAATATTCACGAGGATACATCTTTGACAATATCGGGAAACCATTATCAAGTTCATTTAAACCGTTAACGAAGGCTAATTTTTTGAGCATGTAACCGCAAGATGTGATTACGGCGAGAATTCACTATTATTTATTTGAAGTTAAAGTGGGATATCACGGGCGCGTGTACTTAGTATCTTGAAGATATCGGGGTTGGTTGGATGCATGATTCTTCGAGATCCTTGTTCGAGTTTTAACTAGTACGAATGACAAAGACTTAAGTTATCTAGTTGAACCTGATGTAAGGAGTTACGTTGTTGTGCTCACAGCTTATAACTATCACTTTTAAGGAGTTACGTTGTTGTGCTCAAGTGTCACACTAAGGTGTGGATAATTTGATAAACTTTAAGTTTACCTTTTTTCGATAGAGTTAAGAAAAAGGGTTCTTCGTCTGACAATAGTGCAAGTTTAAGTCACAAGTTCGGGTTATTTTACTTCAGTCCCAAGTTCGTCATATTGGGTTTTCTCCATCAGTAGTTACTACAAAAAGCCGTCAGAATGATAATAGGGTCGGTAAAGAGTTAGCTGAGAAGAGTATACACGAGTAGAGAAGTTTCATCAGCAATTGATTCTCGCGAGATATTTATGGTACTTCACACTTGTTCGATTAATTGAACATACATGGTTTCGATGTCTCCAATTTCATCATCAACATACGTGGTGTATGATTTTGATTTATTGAAAACATCGGGGGGAAGAGAGTATAGGTGGTGTCTGCTTCCTTTGTTGTTTTTGTATTTTTTTGCGAAAACCCTCTCCTTTCATGAATTTCTTCAATCAGGGGGAAGAAATGAGACGATCTGTGGTCTAAACGTCTCACTTTGGTGTTATCGTCTCACTTTCACAGAGTTATCGTGCGTGAAGTTACCTAAATATGATGTTGTGATGCCTCACACACGGTCATTTTATCGAGTAATTGCAGATTTACAGGTAACTATTATTCCGATAGACCGCAACATTCAGGGGGAAGTCGTTTCATTTCGTCTTTTGTGGGCTGTTTGGTGTGAAGCATCTACATACGTGAGAAGATCTTGCTGATTTCTTGCATGTTACCCCCGAACGGATTTTCCGCAACAAGTCAGATTTACCTTGTGTGGTTGATCGGCTCCCAAACGGTCAGGTTTATTACACAAGTCAACCACTTGTGAATGGTCAACCGTAATAAAAGTCAGACAGCTTGAGAACGCAATGCAATTAAGTCTAGAGGAGTTTAGAGTTTCCCCGGGTCGTTAAGTCCCAACGAGGTGTGAAAACTGAAATACAACGAATCTGTGATCGGGTGAATATTGAACAGGAAAAGGGTGATGATTGATTACACTAAGGAAATTAAATCTAATAAAGACTTTGAAGTCATTTTAATTCTATATTTAAAATCGATTAAAACGCGAAAAAAAAAGGGAACTCACCGAGCCCTGAAAGTGAAAAATATGCAATTTAAGTCCTACAAGTGTGAAAACAATTTTCCTACATTCTAAATGACTAAAAATAATTTTAGGAAAAAGCGGGTATTTTTTCGACTTTTATTTTATTTATTACGAATTAAAAACTAAATTTAACTAATTAATTAATAAAAAAATACTAAACTAATTTAGAAAAATCTAAGAAAATTACTAAAAATACTTTAAATGAAACTGAATTAAAGAAAAATAAAAAAGGTGCGGATTGCTTTTGAAATAAGCAGTCCAAAAGGCCTATTAAGCTAATAAGGTAAAACTACTAATTGTGTTTAAATAAGTAACTAAGGAAAACTTAAACAAAAACTGCTCTAGCACATATGGTAATGAGTTGTATGCTGAGCGTGGCTGTTGGGTGCAGGAGGTCGTGGGTTCAAGTCCCACCTCCTCTCTTTTCACATATTATTTTTTTCTTTTTGCAAACTGAATAAGGGACAAAAGTAAGCTATTTTACAAAAACATTAAACTTATAAAAACTTGATAATCAGCTGTTGAAGGCTTATTTTCGAACAGAAAGGAGAGAATGGGCTGTTTGGTTCAAGGATTAACTAAGGGCAAGCATAAGCTACAAGAGGCTATAATCTAAACTAATCAATTAAATGGAACCTAAATAAGACTGAATAAGCTGAGGCAAATCCTAAATAAGCTCCAAAAATAGAGTGCAACTGCTGTTGGTGTTACAGCAGAACAGTGGCCAAAGGGGTGCTTTTGATGGCAAAAATAAACTACCTAATAAGCTCTAAAGGCCAAATTAAGCTCAAACAAACTATCCTCTACCTACAAGCTACCTATAAAACCAAATTCCAGTCCTAAGTCTAACTACAAATTACCTAAAAAAGGGCTCTAAAGGTGACTGTGAGGGGACAGTCAAGACAGAAAATTGCATATAATTCTTTAAAAAAAAAACTATTTTGAGCTAAATGCTACTTGAAATCACTACATTAACATAAACCATACTATGTTAAAGCTCAAGAAAACTGTTTTGTGACCCAAAATGGGTCAAAACTGATGTTTGACCCAAAAACTATGATGATCCAAACAGTCCCTTAGGCAGAAAACTTTGAACCTGTTAAAAAAAATGAGATATAGAAGCTTAAAAAAAAGAACTAAATTGCATCAAAATCACAAACTCAAAATGAGTTTTAACAACTTTAACAAATACTTCAAAAGCACAAGTAACAGAATTTTTAGAACAAACCAAAACTGCATAACCTTTTAAATAAAACTGGATTTAAAACATAAATAAAATTGCATTGAAATTAAAAATTACAAGGAATTAAATGACAGAAACAGTAAAAAATGGAACTAGAATATGATTTCTAGACTACCATATCCATGGCATACATGATTCTTTATATACTACAACTAAAAAAAAAGGTCTTCATCTCTCTTCTTGGTGTCTTTCTTCTGTGAGGTGAAAGTAGTGGGTGAGAGGGTTTGGTGATGACAGGGAATGGGTTGTTGAGTGTTGCAGGTTTTTTTTTTAATGTTTGTGTTTCTGGGTTGTTTTGCAGGAAAAGGGGATGGTAGGGTGATACTATTGACCGGGTTTAAGGGGTTGACCGGGTTGTGGGTTTTTAAAGGTGGACTGGACCGGGTTGGGCTTGGGATAGGTATTGGATTTGGATTTAATATGGAACCATGTGAGATTTTAGGGACCAAAAGTGTTAATTCTGAAAATCCAGGGACCATTCTTGTACATTCTGAAAAGTACTTCAAGGGCTATTATTGACACTCTCCAAAAATCCAAGGGCCAAACTTGCAAATCTTGAGTAATTGAAGGATCATTTTTGCCATTTTCTGAAACTTGAAGGACTAAACTTGTAACTTCTCAAAACTTTTGACATTTTTCACCAAAGGACTAATTATGACAACTTATGATTTCAAAAGGACCTTTGGTGACTTTTCTTACAAAACAAATGCCTAGGGACTAAATTTGACAAGTTTTGAAAGTTGAGGGACTGAAACTGCCAATTATGCAAACTTTGCTCGTTTTTCATCTGATTTTAAACATTTTGCATCTGAAACATATAAAATACACTTTTGGGATATTTTCAGTATTTTGATGCATTTCTGAGCGTTTTTAAATGTTTTGCAGTTCAGATTTGACCAAAAATGATGAGTATTTACACACTCATCAATCCCCCACACTAAACTATTGCTAGTCCCTAGCAATCTTTTGAGAAAACTTAATGGATTTGAATCTCTTTACCAAAAGCCATCACTTCTGGAGTAGCCAATTGTTTCAGTTCAAGTAAGAACCTTGGTACAATGATAACCAAATGATTTTAAGCAAATCACCAGCTTTCAACGGTTTTGATTTGTCTTTACCAGAAGCCGTTTGCTTCTGGACTAGCCAACTCTTAGATAAAATATCTTTGGTGAGTCGATTACCAATTATGGTTTTCCAACTGCCTTTACCACAAGCCATAAACTTGCGGGCTAGCCAACTCTTCACTAATTAAAGATATGGTGAGCTGAATACCATACAATTTTGGGCAAATTGCAAGCCGTCAACGGATTTGAGATATCTTTACCAAGAGCCGTTTGCTCCTGGATTAGCCAATCCTTTTGTTTATTAGACATGGTGGACTGATAACCGTAAGCTGAATAAGTGCAAAACACTTACTCCAAAAAAAAAATTTGGCCAAAAATGGGGGAATTTGGTGGTATAATTACATGATAAAATTCGTGAGAATTCCCCCCACACTAGAAATGAATATTGCCCTCAATATTCAAAGTACCGCGTATTATGCCGAAACTTAAAACGTAAAAGGGAAATATTACGGCCATTATTTGAAATTTTTTTTTTTTTTTTTTTTTTTTTTTTTTTTTTTTTTTTAGAAAACTTATATACAACAGTGGGGGGCAACTCCCCCACACTAGGGTGGTACACACGGGTGAAAACCCATGTTTAACTACTGTTTTTGATTACCGAGTCGCTAGCTTGACTCGACCCCGAATTAATTTGTTCATGGGGAAGTAAGTGGAAGAGACAATCTCCATCGGACTTTCATTCAAGATATTTGTATAAACATTTGAAGCAATCGAAAGTTCCACACCGATGAGATATAGAGAGACAGACTCGGCTCACAAATGGTACATGGAAATGCCAGGGTCAAAGATGGTATCTTCACTCCCGAATGAGTGAAGAAGAGAAGAAGTCACCAGGTAGGTGAAGAAAAGAAGGAAAATCATGATGACGATCATGATAAGATCTTCTTCCTCAGGATCAAGTGCAGTTGCACTCGTTTGGATTTTATCGGTTGAGCTCTTTGGTTTGAAAATCATCTCGGGAGGGAGGGTTGGAAAATTTGTCATAGAAATACAAACTCTCATGATTGAGAATTTTTCCCCCCGATCATGATTTTTGCCATCCAAGCGATCATACTCCGGCGGAGTCATGATATGAGTGAGTTCACCGGTGAACTCCTCATGAAGAGAATCATTCACATGATGTGAATTTGTGAATTCTTGTTCTACTGTAGACTCATCACTATCCTCAACCTAAGTATCAAAGAGTGGATTCTCAGAAATTAAAGTGAATTCAGAGTCGAATTCAAATAGAGGATTAGTGAGAGTTGTTTTGAATGCTTCATGAACAAAGTGATTAATATTCTCTATTGGACTGTTGGGATAAGAAGTGAGTGAACGATCATTATCAAGGAGACTTTCAGTCTCTCCCAGATCTGCTTCGAAATCAAAGAGACCATCATCACTTCCCGATGAAAGTGGATTGATGTGAGTGAGTTCATCGGTGAACTCGTCAAGAAGATGATCAGCATCAGATTGCGGAAGTGATGCCTCAACATACTCGATGTCTCCATATGATGCACAATCTTCGCTACAATTGGAGAAAGTCTCAAAATGATCTTTTGAACACTCAAGAGGGGAAGAAGAATCATACATATGATCAGAAGTTCCCTGTGACTCTCTCGGTATTGGGACAAGGTTCTCAACACTAGACTATATGAATTCGTCCGATTCCTTTTCAGGAACAGTGTCAAGATGCTCGTCCCCCATGTTCAGAGAGTGAGTGGGAGCTTCGGGTGTGATAGCAGTTGTTTGAGATGGAATCTCAACTGCTGGGATATCAACTGACTGAGGGAGTTGAGAAATAATATTCTTAAAAGGAATACTCTCCTTGTCATCATCATACATAGCTGCCTTAAGAAATTGGGAACGCCTTAGAGCTGCATGCTCTAGGACTAATAATTCTTCCCTAGATTTGCGAGCCTCTCGTTCTTCGGCTAACAATTCTCCCATGGTTTTCTCACCACTCACTTGATCCTTAAAGTTTTGAATCATATCATCAAGTGTTTTCATTGCGGTTTCAAAATATTGGGAGATTTCTTTAGGCAACGGCTCAGGTGGAGTTTGAACCGTATGGTGCTGTGGATGTTGGAAATTGTCAAAACCGGAAGTATAGTAATTTTGATTCCACGGTTGACATTGAAGATTATTGTGAGGACCTCCACAATTCTCACAACAGTAAAACTGTTGAGTCTGGACTGGTGAATTATATGGATATTGGTCATAACCAAAGTTCTGAGCATCACCGGAAAACTGTTCATAGACAAACGTGTTTCCGGATTGACACTTAAATCCTTGGTGAGGACCTCCACAAAATTCACAGCAGTTATGTTGATTATATGAAGATAAGTCGGGCTGTGGTGGGTAATTGGAAAATTTTGAGGGGTCGTTAAATGAGTTCGGATTAGGATCATAATCAAATGAATTCCTCGAACCACAAAACAAACAACTCCCATTCCAAATATCATTACCACACTGTACACACGTACACCAGCGACATGGTGAACCAAAAAGAGGCTCACCACAACCGACACAAGGAATAAACGATTCCATTTGAGAGTTATGAGAAGGAATCGGTTCATTCAAAGAATCAACAAAACCAAGATGGTGATCCGAATGACTATCAAGTCTCGAAGAACATTTTGAAAAATCCGGAGGTGGGACAAGTGGTGTGCTCTGAGAGCTAGCAATTTCCACCACTTCCGTTATGGTCTCCGGTTCTGGTTTTTGAGAAACGTGAAGTTTAGGCAAGTCATTCTTGCTAGTCACCGGTCCAAATTCTGCATGATTGCTTTTAACCGTAAATTGTGAAAGTTTAGGATCAATTTTAGACGGCTTAGGAGCAATTGAGGGGTTAGATCTTTGGAAAACCGTAGGTTGGACGTATTTAGCACGTCCATTATCAGAGGGAAGTACCTGGTCCTTTGTCACCCCGGTTTCTCATTCCATTTCCCTACGCAGAATTAATGGATCATCACGAACAACACGAATTCTTGACATTTGTGATAAAGTATGAAGTTTTTCAACTTCGTTCCAGAATTCGTCGTAGTCGAGAGATTCCATGAGAATAGAAGAAGTTAGAATCAAATGGATAGAGGGTAAAGGGATAAAGAATCAAAAAGGGTAAGAGGGTAAAGAGGAATATTTTTGGTATTTTTGAAAAACATGTTGTAAATATAAGAAAGAAAATCTTTTTGGGTTTTTTGTGTTTGTTGAAAACTGATTTTAAAATGTTTTTCGGGAACCGTTTTGCTTTTATATAATAATAATAAGAAAATATGAACAAGGATGGTAAATATACAATGGATGTATATTCAACAACACTGATGCTTCAAATTCGTAGAACGCAGCACACCTCCCCGGCAGCGGCGCCAAAATTTGATCGGCTCCCAAACGGTCAGGTTTATTACACAAGTCAACCACTTGTGAATGGTCAACCGTAATAAAAGTCAGACAGCTTGAGAACGCAATGCAATTAAGTCCAGAGGAGTTTAGAGTTTCCCCGGGTCGTTAAGTCCCAACGAGGTGTGAAAACTGAAATACAACGAATCTGTGATCGGGTGAATATTGAACAGGAAAAGGGTGATGAT
This sequence comes from Chrysanthemum seticuspe, assembly GCA_019973895.1. Classification (NCBI taxonomy): domain Eukaryota; kingdom Viridiplantae; phylum Streptophyta; class Magnoliopsida; order Asterales; family Asteraceae; genus Chrysanthemum; species Chrysanthemum seticuspe. The sequence continues at coordinate 100,070,544 of BPTQ01000003.1, read as the reverse complement.
TGATTACACTAAGGAAATTAAATCTAATAAAGACTTTGAAGTCATTTTAATTGTATATTTAAAATCGATTAAAAAGCGAAAAAAAAAAACGGGAACTCACCGAGCCCTGAAAGTGAAAAATATGCAATTTAAGTCCTACAAGTGTGAAAACAATTTTCCTACATTCTAAATGACTAAAAATAATTTTAGGAAAAAGCGGGTATTTTTTCGACTTTTATTTTATTTATTACGAATTAAAAACTAAATTTAACTAATTAATTAATAAAATAATACTAAACTAATTTAGAAAAATCTGAGAAAATTACTAAAAATACTTTAAATGAAACTGAATTAAAGAAAAATAAAAAAGGTGCGGATTGCTTTTGAAATAAGCAGTCTAAAAGGCCTATTAAGCTAATAAGGTAAAACTACTAATTGTGTTTAAATAAGTAACTAAGGAAAACTTAAACAAAAACTGCTCTAGCACATATGGTAATGAGTTGTATGCTGAGCGTGGCTGTTGGGTGCAGGAGGTCGTGGGTTCAAGTCCCACCTCCTCTCTTTTCACATATTATTTTTTTCTTTTTGCAAACTGAATAAGGGACAAAAGTAAGCTATTTTACAAAAACATTAAACTTATAAAAACTTGATAATCAGCTGTTGAAGGCTTATTTTCGAACAGAAAGGAGATAATGGGCTGTTTGGTTCAAGGATTAACTAAGGGCAAGCATAAGCTACAAGAGGCTATAATCTAAACTAATCAACTAAATGGAACCTAAATAAGACTGAATAAGCTGAGGCAAATCCTAAATAAGCTCCAAAAATAGAGTGCAACTGCTGTTGGTGTTACAGCAGAACAGTGGCCAAAGGGGTGCTTTTGATGGCAAAAATAAACTACCTAATAAGCTCTAAAGGCCAAATTAAGCTCAAACAAACTATCCTCTACCTACAAACTACCTATAAAACCAAATTCCAGTCCTAAGTCTAACTACAAATTACCTAAAAAAGGGCTCTAAAGGTGACTGTGAGGGGACAGTCAAGACAAAAAATTGCATATAATTCTTTAAAAAAAAAACTATTTTGAGCTAAATGCTACTTGAAATCACTACATTAAAATAAACCATACTATGTTAAAGCTCAAGAAAACTGTTTTGTGACCCAAAATGGGTCAAAACTGATGTTTGACCCAAAAACTATGATGATCCAAACAGTCCCTTAGGCAGAAAACTTTGAACCTGTTAAAAAAAATGAGATATAGAAGCTTAAAAAAAAGAACTAAATTGCATCAAAATCACAAACTCAAAATGAGTTTTAACAACTTTAACAAATACTTCAAAAGCACAAGTAACAGAATTTTTAGAACAAACCAAAACTGCATAACCTTTTAAATAAAACTTGATTTAAAACATAAATAAAATTGCATTGAAATTAAAAATTACAAGGAATTAAATGACAGAAAAAGTAAAAAATGGAACTAGAATATGATTTCTAGACTACCATATCCATGGCATACATGATTCTTTATATACTACAACTAAAAAAAAGGTCTTCATCTCTCTTCTTGGTGTCTTTCTTCTGTGAGGTGAAAGTAGTGGGTGAGAGGGTTTAGTGATGACAGGGAATGGGTTGTTGAGTGTTGCAGGTTTTTTTTTTAATGTTTGTGTTTCTGGGTTGTTTTGCAGGAAAAGGGGATGGTAGGGTGATACTATTGACCGGGTTTAAGGGGTTGACCGGGTTGTGGGTTTTTAAAGGTGGACTGGACCGGGTTGGGCTTGGGATAGGTATTGGATTTTGATTTAATATGGAACCATGTGAGATTTTAGGGACCAAAAGTGTTAATTCTGAAAATCCAGGGACCATTCTTGTACATTCTGAAAAGTACTTCAAGGGCTATTATTGACACTCTCCAAAAATCCAAGGGCCAAACTTGCAAATCTTGAGTAATTGAAGGATCATTTTTGCCATTTTCTGAAACTTGAAGGACTAAACTTGTAACTTCTCAAAACTTTTGACATTTTCCCCAAAGGACTAATTATGACAACTTATGATTTCAAAAGGACCTTTGGTGACTTTTCTTACAAAACAAATGCCTAGGGACTAAATTTGACAAGTTTTGAAAGTTGAGGGACTGAAACTGCCAATTATGCAAACTTTGCTCGTTTTTCATCTGATTTTAAACATTTTGCATCTGAAACATATAAAATACACTTTTGGGATATTTTCAGTATTTTGATGCATTTCTGAGCGTTTTTAAATGTTTTGCAGTTCAGATTTGACCAAAAATGATGAGTATTTACACACTCATCAGTGGTTTACTGCTCATCTACAAATTCCGCTGCGTACTGAAAACTTCAAAAGTTAGAGGAAATGTTCACTACATCAAAGTTTCGAATCTGCTGAAGACAGTTGTCAGTTTGGGGGGAAGCTGATTCAGAAACTTCGCCAAAAAGGAGTGTACGGAGAAGCTGCTAAAGACATGCAGCATGAGTTGGGGGGAAGTTAATCCAATTTATGCATATTACATCATTTGCCTACAAGTGAAGAAAACGGTTCTCAAGTCAAGGTACCAGAAGAAGACAAAGAGCGTAAACTTTCATCATCCTCAGCACTTGAAGAGCTTATGAAGACCTTTCTTTATTTGTTTTCTATATTTGTAGTAAATGTTGTAAGTAATCCCTTATGTCGTCCCATTGGGGGAAGATTGTTGGAATCGCTCCTAACTCGTAAATGGAACGACATTGACGGGATTACTGTTTCTATCTTTGTTACCTTAAACACATGGGCTTGTTATGTCAATTACCCATAGATGTATGTGTTTGGGTATATAAACCCCTCCATACTTCCATGGAAGGGTGAGTCTCATTAGTGTATCTTTCACCTTTCATTAATAAAACACCTAGTATTCTCCCTTCTCTCTCTAGTTTCTCTTTCTAATTTGAAGATGGCTTTCTTCCATCTTCCAAGACCTCCCGATTCACCATATCAACCATAGAAACGATCTTATCAAATATGATGATTGAACTTTCGTCAGTAGATCAGGTGGATTTGTTATGATTGAGACTTGTTGAGTTTGTTGATATTGTTTATGTTGATTGTGATGTTTGTAGATGTTTGCATAGAGGATACGAACGAGTTTGTGAAGATGTATGATGTATTTGATGTTTATGATGTTGTATGAATCTGTTGTGAAATGTGACGGTTGATGATGTTTGATGTTTGTAATGTGATTTTGACTTATGTTTGTACAAACCTCAATCTTCAGTAAACAGGTATTCAAACCGCTACTAATCTTTTTACCAAACCGCATTCAACTATTATCAACACGCATAATCTGTATTCAAACCGCAATGACCAGAGCAAACCGCTTAGACCAAATCGCATAGTCCAAACCGCCCGCAATGACCAGACCAACCCGCTTAGATCTAATCGCTTAGACCAAACCGCATAGTCCTCACCGCATAGTCTGAACCGCACCTGATACATTGAATCTGGACACGTCCATTAATATCAAACTGCACTTAAGAACAGGTCTCCAAACTCCGTCAAAGAATTAGACCTCAAACATCAGCGAAGAACAATATGTACTTAGTAGATTCGAAACTAGCATTACATACCATCTTATAACTTACTTAAGACTGCTTAAACCGGATTCAGAATGTAGTATACACCAGCAGATTCAATATTAAACGGTTTAAGACGTCATTTAAATATCAACAGATTTACGTGAAGAACAACAGATTTAGAAAGACGACTCAAAACCAGCAGCACAAAAACGCATCAAATGTTAGGATCTTAATATTATTGTGTTTGATGATTCGGGTGGTCTTGGATGATCAAAATACATGATAACCATTTTAGAGAGAGAAAGTAGAGAGATGGGTGTTCAAGCTAAAGACTTGCTTTGTAAAATGTAAAATGTTAGATTGAAAGCACCACCCCTTCCATGGATGGAAGGGGTATTTATAGTTACATAAGATACGTCCTCCTGTCGGACTGTGGATCAGGCATACAGTGGGTAAAGACCCGTCCTTCCTCCACGGTGTTACACTAAACTAAACTACACTACAAACTAACTAATTAACTACTAAATAACGTAACAAACGATATGTCTACGAGCTAACTTATGCTAGATAATATTTGGGGTGACCGACACTTTACTTATGGAATTTCCAATTCCTAACAATCTCCCCCTAAGGGAGGTCACCCCATGAAATACATTTTGCATCCTAGCATTCTATTCTTGACTTTGTTCTTGAGCTCGTAGACTTCAATTCTTCAATTCCGCAATCTTTGTACTTTAGTAGCGATTCTTCAAAGTCCGCATTGATTTGTACTTTTAGTGGAGGCCTTTAACTGATCCACATCTTTGATGATCTTCGAGCTTTCATTGAGATGATCAGCCACAGTAAATCTCTGGATCACCCTTTATTGTGTTGCCATCATGTGATGTTGTGACTTTTGGACCGACATGCTCACACTTTTGAATCATGACATCTTTCCATCAGAGAAGCGGAAGCTTTACTGGTTCATGATATTTGCAGCAACGTAGCAGAAGCATAGTATAAAAATATCAGAACCAAGTTATGTAGATATGCACCAGTCATGATTTCTTCAATTAAGTGTGGATGCTGTGAGCATGCGGCTTTGGATTGACTCCTCAATTCTGATCAACTGCAACCGTCCAAATGTACCTGCAAACAATAGTTAGCAATAAAACACACGAAAGTGTCTTTGATCACTTTCGTTGAATTAAGGTACACGGCCCACGGTTCCCCGTTGATCAGTACAAGTACTGCCTGTGATCAGGTATAATTCCGAAGAATCTCCTTGACAGGGTTTCGCAGCTGTTATAGCTGTTCTCAAACCGGAACATCTCAAAGAAGACAACACCGAGTGAGTGAACCAGCGAATTGAGATTCACTGATTGATGAAAAATGATTTGAAAAACAATCGCGTATTGCTTAGAAGAAAGAGTTTTGCAATACGACGAAGGTTTTATGAGAAAGATCAATTTTCAATCAAAATACCTTTTGTATTTGAAACGAGTACACATTCGATGTGCTAGATAAAAGAAGAGATTCGCACATCGAACGGTTTTTCCAAAAGTATTTTTCAATCAGAGATACTTTTTGTGTTTGAAAATGAATACACATTTGACGTGCTAGAGAAAAGAAGGTTTGCACATCGAACGGTTTTTCCAAAAGTATTCGTCAATTCCAATCCTGGACCAAGGTTGATTCACGAGTGAATCGCCCCATTGTTTCTATCCAGTTGTCACAAGTTTGATCTTTAGAAAAGATCTCATATGTCACCCACCAAGAGCTTGTTTGATGTTGGCTCTAGAAGGATTTCCATCTTCATAGTGAATATTTTTACATATCACTCTGATGTTCTGGCAATACCACAAGGATAATGCGTAGGACTCTTAATATATACTTACTATCCACATTGTGTGAAACAACAAGTCTTCAAGAATAGTGTCCTAATGAGATATTGTGGATGATCTCTTGGCTCTAGACTCAATTGTGCACATTTGGTTCCTATGTCAGAGACTAGGGAGAGGGTCTCCTTCTTCAATATCAACAATCTCTAAGAGAAAGTCGATAGATTATGTATGTTCCCCGTGAGAATGAAACAAGTCCTTTTAAGAGGAACTTAAGTAGCTTGGGAAGTTTAGTGCAGTGCGTCACTGGGTCCATGACGTCTTGTCTTCAATACCAGTGTTACCTTAGTAACCACCAGTAGCATATGTATTGAACCCGGTTTCTGCCCTAAGGTTGAATTATTGGAGGGCTATTTCTTTTCACCCTTTTCTCATTTTATTTCTTTTTCATTCTTCAACCCCTTCAGTGCTTACCAAGACTTCATAATTAGAACCTTGTTGGGTTTATTCCAGTTCTAGCTCTATCTCAGTCCGCACTCTTCCTATATCTCACTTTTATCCTTTTTTCATCATACCTAAGGACTCTACACTATCTAGTGGATTGTCCCTGGGTAGATCCCTCCGGCTTTGGCGGGATCGTGGGAACGAATACCTAACCTAACCATCCTTATAACACCATGCATAAAGTAAAATGGTCGGTCTTTTGGTACAGTTCATTCTTCCTTGAAACCAATTGAAAAATCATTTGGAAAAACAATCAAGGTACTTATGATACGAGATCAAAGCATTTTGTACCTTAATAGTTTTGATCATTTAGAAAAGCTCCCCCTCAACATGTGCATATGATCTTAAAATTGTTTAGCACATGGAGGCAAGAGTTCTTTGAAATATTTCTTTGAAATAATTTCTTGATCACAATTTCCTTAGAAAAAGCCATTTGATTTTCTTTTGGTAATGTGCATAGGATATTTGAAATCATTTTTATCACATAGAGGCAAGAGTTCTTTTGAAGCACATCCACGATTACAAAAGCCATTAAGAAGCCATTTGCTCCCCCTCAATATGTGCATCGATAAACGAAAGAGTTTAGCACATATTAGAGAGAACTTGCACTTTGAATCAAAACGATCATCTTATATCAAATTTCATTATTAAATCACAAATTCTCCCCCGATCAAAAATATCAAACCCTTTGAGATTTTGGATCCCAAGTGATTTAATAAGGTTTAGAAAAACATGAGAGAAAATGCGCCTGGTTTAAATACTCTTCTGGTTTTTGGTTAAATGCTCCTCCTCAACATGTGCATTGTATATTTGAAATCATTTGGCACATGGAGGCATGAGTGTTTTGAAACAACTACCCTTTAAAACCTGATTTGAGATTTAAATCACGATCTCTCCCCCGATCAAAAATTTCAAACCAATTGAGATTTTGGATCCCGATTGATTTAAATTATTTAGAAAATTTTAGGGAAAGACGTGGCAAGATTTGATTTTGAAAAATGACTGATAAGGAACAGTTTTTCGACATTAAAGATTGTTAGTGTCAGGTATGATAGTTTTTAAGAGATCTTTTAAGTAAAATAAAACAATTTCACAATCAAACAAGAACAGAAAAAAATTCATTTTGAAAGATCTTGATTCTAAAGAAAAATCATACCATGACATAACATTAAATCTTTAGATCACCACTTTATTAGTACAACCGGAACTTTTTTTTGAAGAAATATTGTTTGAAAATATTTTATTTAAAATCACTCTCCCCCTCAATCGATGACCGTAGTCGAAGATTGAGTGACTTAAGTTTTGATAAAATGAAGTCCGGTGATTTTCAAAATTTAGTCCAATTTATTTTCAAAAACAATATTTTCCATTTTCAAAACAACATTTTATTCAAATTATTCAAAATTGTTTAAAAATGGTATCCTGCACAAAGAAACGTTAGGTGGTTGAGCTGCTTTTGTTGTTGTTGCTGAGGGTTTGGGAGAAAAACCGTCTGCTGATACAGTGAGACTTCTTACGTTGCATTTTAATGCCAACTGAGGTCAAGTTAAGCTCCGTTTCTTCAATCACTTAGAAGAAAACCATCTGCTGATGCAGTGAGACCTCTTACGTTGCATTTATGCCAACTCTCCATTGAAGTCAGATTAAGCTCCGTTTTTTCATTTGTCAACCCAAGATATAGTTACCCTTTCCTTTCGGCATCCAATCATCATATTATGTGGGATCCGGATCGGGAACATTCTTATACCAAAATACTTGCATACGTTAGTGTACACAAACAGATATATGGTGGTCGACATCACCCAAACAGCAATCGACTAATAACAGTCAATTCAACATATCAATCAGATCATATAAATATATGGGAATAATGTGTTTATCAAACACTAATCATCTAAACCTAATAATCATATCCTAGGCACCTAGTCCTTCAACGTAGGTTAACTTCATTTTCAATTAAGTATACAGGATAATTAGATAATCTCGTTAGATGATATAGATTTGAAAACATTCTCCCCCTTAATCAATGACTTATTTTATGAAGAGATTAAAATCGCGGAAGTCATTGATTGAGTTTTAAATTTATTCAAAAACTCTGAAACTGATTGTTTTATAAGCAACTCATTTTCCACCAATTCAGTTAAAACAAATATTTTTCTCAAGAATTTTAGAAGGAAAAATATTTGAGTAGGAACAGCAGTCCTTCGACATACTTTCCTTTTTAGGATAAGTGCATGAAATATTTGAAAATTGGTTTAGCGTGGCACTTTCCATCCTTGAAGAACGGGTTGCTATCTGAAATAATAGGAAGCCATAGTTTTAAGCACGGGTTACAGTCTGAAGTAACTGCAAGCCATTTTTGAGACATGTTTAGAAAGAAATATTTACACCTCCTTCTCGAACTTCATCTATGGTTCCGTGCCATTGTTGAATGACATTTCTAAGACTGCAGATGTTATCGATACCAGAAGACATGGCTTGAAAAAACATATTTTTGGTATTTTTCAAATTTTCTGATTTTTATGGATTTTTGATGGTTTTATATTTTTCTATTTTCTTTTTGTTGGTTTTATATTTTTGTATTTCGGTTTTCTGATAAATATTTACAAAGATAGAGTAGATGATATAGTATAAGAAGATGATGATACGAGTACCGAGATAAGAATATCGAGCAGCACGTCGTAGAAGATAAAATTCGTCATCTCTTAAACACTCACCACCAAAGCTTCTAAGGCTCCAGAATAGAAGATAGAACATGAGTCTTTGAGAAAGAGAGACTTTGGCAGCTTCCCCCTAAACCGAAAATCCTTTAGCTGAGCAGATTCAAAGCTTTCTTTCAAGCTTCCATTAGCCAGGCGCACCAAGAAGAACACCATTATCATTAATCCCGCTGCTCCTTTTAAGAACGATAATCGAGATTCTCCGTTCGGGGTTATATCATCAGCAAGAACAGCAACGTATCATCCCACTCATAAATAATCTTCTCAAATTTTATAACCACTGAAGTCTGAAGCAATCCATTCCAAAAGGTGTCAAGAGACCACTTCCCCCGAGTAGTTGAATTGATGCAGTCAATCTCTTAGACTATAGCTCACGAACCCGAACACACATATACCCAAAGACAAAGAAACTTATACCATCGAAGTAATAGATTAAGTTCAATAGCCAAAGAATAACCCCGATGTATACTTTTCTCTCCCCCTGAAGAAAGTGTATGAAGCTCAAGAACCCGAAGTACCCAAATGCCCAAAGAGAGAATAACCGATAACATTGAAGAAGCAAGCCGAATTACTGATTATCTCTGCGGATGACAATCTATGCGGATGTCAACTCCAGAATAAGTGATTATATCTCTGAATCACTAATTAAGCCCTCAAGTAAAACAGCTGAGCATCCCCAATGTACACAATCTCTCTCCCCTGATGATTGCGATAACATCGAAATCATCACACACTTGTGTACCTCTGTTATCTTCAGAAACTGACTCTCTCTTACATCTCTTCCCCCACTTAGTTGGAATAAGAACACTAAACGCCTTGATGAGTAAAACCTTGAGTATCTCTGCGGTCATGACATTTTTCTTCCCAGGATATCTTCAATGACTTAGAAGTATTAAGCTAATCAAGTTTACTCGCCATGAGTCAAACCTTGAGTTTCTCTGCGGTAATAACATTTGTTTTCCCGGGATATCTTCAATCACTTAGAAGAATTAGGTTCATCAAGTTTACTCGCGTTTAGATGCTTGTCTCCTTCCCCCTTGCTGGTTTTGACACTTCAGAATCAGCAACATATTATAAGCCTAAATACTAGAAATCTGTTGAGAATAACGCTTGAAGTCTTTGTAAGAATCACCTTGCTGAAGCGGAATGTGAGCAAGTCTAATTGGGGATTAAATCAGACATTTCACCCTCCCCCAATTAGTGCTCTCCCCTAAACCGATAATCTTTTAATAAATGCCCAGATTAAGAAGAAGTCTTTGGATAATCAAATGCAACTCGTCTTTAGTCTTCTAACATGTAGCAGAGAATGTAGAACCGACTGTAGACTCGACCTTCTTCAAGATTGTCCAGTTGGGGAATAGAAAGTTAACATCTTCATCTCACCAAATGTATTCCAATTACCTTATATGTAGCAAATCTCCTTAACTAAAATCCCTCCCAATCAAACAAGAACAGAAAGATGTTCATCAAAGAAATCAGCCCCGCAACTGGAAGCACTTTGTCGTTAAACAACTCAGCCCGTGTGAAGATGTCAACCAACGGCTCTTAGAAGAAAACTCTATGTGAAGATGACCCGATAAGAAGAAGTTCGGTTCTTACATGAGTTTGGAGCCGTTTGACCATTTATTCTCTAATAACAATCAACCATGCAGAATTATCATACTTCTTCTCCCGCTCAAGAATTGCATTCGGAGATGCCATTCTTGATTAAACAAGTGAACATCTTTAACAAATGTAGTCTATTCACACTTCTCCCCCGCAAAATTAGCACATGATGTCGCCATCGTAATTATAGTTGAGAAAGTGGAATAAGAAAAACAATCAATAGTAGCCCGGTTCACTTGATGACTGAAGCGCATGGAAAAAGTATGAAGCATGTTGATGAGAATGGTCGTAATAAGAAGATTTCTCTTCTTTAGAAGATAAAGCGCACTGACACGTACACTTTTCTTTTCTTTAGAGAACGAGGCATGAACTGTTGTGTTCATACGTCATAAGAAGATTTCTCTTCTTCATAAGATAAAGCGCACTGAAACGTACACTTTTCTTTTCTTTAGAGTACGAGGCATGAACTGTTGTGTTCATACGTAATAAACTCTCTCTTTTCATCATCTCGTGGCAAAACATGTAACTATCACCATTATCATTCAGTAAGCTCTTTGTAGTGACAACTGATGGAGATAACCAAATATGATGAATTTGACCCTGAAGTAAACTAACCCGAACTCGTGACTTATACTTGCACATATGTAACAAAGAGCGGTGCCGATTTCCATTAGCATCTCTAAGTACTCTCTAAGTACTCTATACTCTTCATCCAACCAACCATCAAGTATTAGACGTACATCACCTCTTGAAAATCCACAATTGAATGTGACACTGAGCACTACAACGTAACTCCTTAAAGTGATAGTTATTTTGTGGTGATACGTGCCCAATTTCCCCTCGTGGTACAAGCAAAAAGACTCCCAAAAATAACTAGATTTCCAAGTCTTCGATTTTGAAAAAAAGTTCGAACAAGGATCTCGAAGAATCTTCATCCATCCATCCCCGATACCTTCAGATACTAAGTACACTCGCCCGTGATATTTCACTTCAACCTCAAATAAATAATAATGAATTAACGCCGTTGACACATTTTCTTGTTGAAAGTTCAAGTCTAGCCTCCTTTGACGTTTTAAGTGAACTATGATAATGGTTTCATCCCGACCATGGTTAAAAGCACATAGCCCCGTAAAACCATGTAATAACCAAACTGCCATGAAGAAAACCCAAACACACACCCAATTCATGAAGTACACCCTTTTTTCCTTTATTTGAAGTAGAAACTGTAGCACCAGCATCAGATAAGATCCAGAATTACACTTTCCTTTCTCCAGGATGGTTCCATCCTTACGGGATTTTACAATTCCATGGTTTAAACCGAGAAATAGATTCTTTCACGGGATTTTACAAAATCAAGAATAAACCGTAAGATAGATCCGGAAATGCACTTTACAATTACCAGGATGTTTCCACTGTCACGGGATTTTACAAGTCTATGATTTAAACCGAGAAAAAGGTTCTTTCGTGGGTTTTTACAAAATCAAGACACAACCGTAAACAATGTTAGCTTGAAAGTGTTATGACAAATTTGGTTTCGGTGAATATCTGTTTTAGGGGAACATGCAGCGGTTCATCAGTGGTGCATTATCCAACATCAACAATATCATCAACCATCCAATAAACACTTTGGTAAACACATCATTCACGCATTCTGTCGGCTGTTGCTGTGACCACATGGAGAAGGAAACCCGATATACCAAACTTGATCATGAAGTAAAATTCCCCATATTTGTTACTTAAACTTGTACTAATCCTTGTGAAGAAGAAACAGTGTACCCAATGTACAAAACCTCTTGACATTCTCAATTGAGTGAGACACCGAAGTGATAGCTACGTTGTGGGTTAAGTGAGAAAGAATCACAAACGCAACTAAATAGCCAAGTCTTTATCACACTCTATAAAAGCCCAAAACAAGTCATCTTCGCGGAAGGGTAGAAAGAAAGAAGACAAAATAAGTAAACGTGCCCGGAAAACTTCACTTCAAAACCAAATAAGAGATGCCGTACAAACAACCCCGTAGTCAACATTTTTCCAATACACCCTTCAAGCCGTGACATAATATTTTCAGTGAAAATGTATAAACCAAAGTATCAAGTTTTCATAACCCATAAAATCACAATAACATATCATATTATCACAAGTCTGGTCGTCAAATCTTTTCAACAAAACTCATGATCAATTTATACCATGCACGTCTCAAATCTCATCACAAATCAACTCTCAAAAAATCCAAATATTGAGAAGCCCATCTGACCCAATCATGCGAACGGCCCAAACTTGGTTACTTGTACAAATCAATGCCCAGTCTATGAAAATTAATCCAATCATCCAAGTCCAACGTCCAAATAGCTCAAATCCACATTCGAACATGTTCCAACTTAAATAGCTCAAATCCAACTTGGTTACTTCCACCAAAATGATGCGAACATGTTCCAAGTTAAACAGCACAAATCCACATTGTCTCACCAAAATCATTTTACAACCTCGAAATACAAATTCATTCAACAAACTTATTGTAAAACACAATTTTACAAATCCCGTCCAAATTATATGCATCATCACATGGCTAGACCAGGCCCATATATGGAATTGTGTTCGGCCCAACAATATACCTTGTCAAGTTCAATCATAATCCAATCTCATCTATGCCTTGTCCAAGCCCATAATGTAAACGTTAAAGCCCATAGAAGACAAATGAGGCGTTTCACTCAGCAAACCTAATATTCACAAACAAAACGCAGTCACCAAACCCTATATTCAATCTCATAATATTCGCCTCTCTCATATCCTCTCACAATCTCACCTACCAGAAAAAAAAACACCAACCCTAAATTATTATGTGCGCCTCTCTTCAAAAATCCGTCCCCAACATACTGGCTCCTCTCATCTATTCTTACCAAACTCCAAATCTCTTAAATCCTAGCCACAGGGATGGCATAAGGAGTGGTATTGGCCACGGGATCAAACCATATGAACACGGTAGATTCTGATCTTGGACACATCAAGGTAGGTATTTTGATTCATGTTTTTGTTTCCACCGAAAGAAAAGCAAGATAAAACAATCGTGTTTTAATTATATCAAACGAACCAGAAACAGGGGGATAACATAATTGTTATTTACCCTATTTCTTTGAAGTTTGGATAAAACTTGAAGCGAAGCTTTAAAAATTGGATCGATGAAAAGACTTTGTTCCCATGTGTAAGGCCCTTGAGGTTTGATGAAATATTTGTGAATCATGAGAAAAAGTCTGAGATCCTTTTTATTTTTCATGTCATTAGAGATTAGATCTTGAAACATGGATTGATGATGAGAGTCTCGTGATAATTTGACTTACACAGTCAAGATGGATACTGATTAAACACGAGGTGATACTGAGATCTTAACGTCATATTCATAACGCTTTCTTTAATATGAACGAATCAAAATAAAGAGTATACCACACATGATATAACTCTCATTTGATGTTCGAATACATATAAAAAATATACGATCTGTGATGTGTTCTGCTTTTGTGTATAGATCTTGAAAGGTCTATGTGTTTTGAGAACCACACACAATGAGAAGCGAAACTGAGATCTGACCCCCCTTTAGGTTGTTGTCTTTGTGATGTTTGATAATCAGTGATGATTAGAGTTTCATGTTGTTGTTGTTGATGAGTTAGGATAGTTATAGATTTGATGTTGGCTGATGATGGTCTTCTTCTTCCATGATTTTTGTTCATGTCAAGTCGCTACCATTGTCAAGTCGCTACCATAGTCAAGTCGCTACGAAAACGACTTGTAAAGACAAGTCGCTACAATAATTTTTTTCTTTTTTCAAAACAAGTTGCTAAATCACTAATGACAAGTCGCTACTGCTAAAGAACAAGTCGCTACATAGCTTTCGACTCAACTCGCTATTGACTTTCAAAAAGGTCAACTAATATCCAAGTTGCTACAGAAATACATAGACAAGTCGCCACTGAACATACAATGCATCTAGACTTGACTTTCCGGCGAGTTTTCCGACCATTTTCCGACCATATTCAAAGAAACACAGGAACATCATAAAAGACGCTTCATTTTTTACCCATTTTGTCCACTCAACATGACCATTTGACATTCAAAGTATTTGGTACAGCAAAAAGCACATGAAGTGATAAGCAAAAACTGACTTGGACAAAACATTAACACAAGACGTATTGAATCAGTATAAAACATATGACATTTTGACCAATATAGGATACAAAACACTTGTACAAAACAGTTTTACCACAATACTCTAAAAAAACGTTTTCCAACCAAAACTAGTACAAAACAGCCACGAGCATAATGCAAACCGCAATAAATCATCAAAACACAATAACCATGGCTCTGATACCAATTGTTAGGATCTTAATATTATTGTGTTTGATGATTCGGGTGGTCTTGGATGATCAAAATACATGATAGCCATTTTAGAGAGAGAAAGTAGAGAGATGGGTGTTCAAGCTAGAGACTTGCTTTGTAAAATGTAAAATGTTAGATTGAAAGCACCACCCCTTCCATGGACGGAAGGGGTATTTATAGTTACATAAGATACGTCCTCCTGTCGGAATGTGGATCAGGCATACAGTGGGTAAAGACCCGTCCTTCCTCCACGGTGTTACACTAAACTAAACTACGCTAAAAACAAACTAATTAACTACTAAATAACGTAACAAACGATATGTCTACGAGCTAACTTATGCTAGATAATATTTGGGGTGACCGACACTTTACTTATAGAATTTCCAATTCCTAACATCAAACCAGCAACATAAAGCCTCCAATCATCAGCAAAAAAACACATCAAACATCACTCAAACCGTATCAAACTGCATCAAAGAACCGCAACAAAAAATCGTACAAAAACCCAACGAATCATCAAGAACAACACAATCTTGGCTCTGATACCAATTGTAGGATCATACTTTATGTTGTTTGATGATTCAGGTGGTCTAGGATGATGATAAACCAAAAACGCGATTTTAGAGAGAGAAAGTAAAGAGAGGGTGTTTTCTAGAGAGAGAAGTAAACAAAAGAAAAAAGGTTAGATTAATGAAAAGCACCACCTCTTCCTAAGTGGGAAGAGGTATTTATACTACAAACTACACGCCCTCCTGTCGGGCTGTGGATCAGGCATACTGTGGGTAAAGACATGTACGTCCTCCACGGTGTTGCTCTAAACTAACTAACTAACTAATATTACTAAATAACGTAATGTCTACGAGCTAACATATGCTAGACTAGAGTTGGGGTGACGGACTCTTCAACATGGATTTTCCAAATCCCAACATAGTTTTACCAATTAAAACTTTGTTTTAAAGTATTT
This sequence comes from Chrysanthemum seticuspe, assembly GCA_019973895.1. Lineage (NCBI taxonomy): Eukaryota > Viridiplantae > Streptophyta > Magnoliopsida > Asterales > Asteraceae > Chrysanthemum > Chrysanthemum seticuspe. Next base: position 100,055,021 of record BPTQ01000003.1, on the reverse strand, counting down.
AGATTGACTTATTGTCAATGTATTTGATGTATGATTTGGATGATGATAGATAAGCATATAAATAAGTAATGCAAAGATAAAGAGTAAAGGAACCCAAAATGACGACACGAGTATTTATAGTGGTTCGGCTACAAGGACACCTTCCTTGCCCTACTTCACTCCCCGAGTTCCCCACTCGAGAGTTCGTAAGAACTACACAACACAAGCTCCTTAATGTGGTGGAGAAGCTTTCACAACGTCGCATACTCTTTATCTGGTACTAGGCTAGACACCGAGTTCTTCCACGAGGTAGAACCACACCTATCACAACGTCTCCTACACTTTATCCGGTACAAGGCTAGATATCGAGTTCCATTACAAAGGAGGAACTACTACCCAACAGTATACCACTACACAACTACCCCAAAGGAGACACACTCCTTATCACAACATCATAAGGATATCAATATCCTGTAACCCAAACTAACTATCTTGTACATCGATGCACCATATCAAATGTACACCCTTGGTACCTTTCACTAATGCCTTCGACACAACCCTTCGGTAGCTTTCACTAATGCCTTCGACACGACACTTCAGCACCTTTCACTAATGCCTTCATGTAACATATTGGATTTCATAAACACATCAACACATATTCAAATGGTGCGTATGAATAAAGTTTTAGAGTGAGAAAGTAAAGAGAGTTGCGAACTTGGTGAGACAAAGAAAATGATATTATGAAGCTCCAACCCTCTACCTTGGGAGGTAGAGGGTATTTATAGGTTCTTACAAGACACGCCTCCTACGGGCTGTGGATCAGGCATACAGTATGTACAGACCCGTCCGTCCTCCGCGATGTTACTTAACTAACTACTTATTAACATAACTTGACTACGACTACGAACTTTTTAACGAATACATATACTTGAGGTGACCGAAACTTTAACTAACGGATTTTCTAAATCCTAACAATCTCCCCCTAAGGGAGGTCACCTCAATTTAAATTAAATACAAACAGATATAACATTTAGATTGTTATTGGATTCTTGATTAAGTTCTTTGCTCTGTAGCCCGTTGTCTTTGATTCTTCATGTTCTACATGTTTTGTTAATCCAAGTGGAGATCTTTAACTGATCCACGTGATGATGAGTTTCGAGTCAGATTTGAGATCATCAGCTACAATAAATCTCTGACTCTTCCTTTGTAGTGTTGCCAATATGGGATGTTGTGACATTTGGACCGACATGCTCACATTCTGGATCATGATATCTTTTCATCAGAATTGCAGAAGCTTTTGTTGATTCATGATATTTGCAGCAGCGTAGCAGAAGCATGGAGTGAAAATATCAGAGTCGTTGATGAAGATATGCACTTATCATGAATTATTTTAGACATGAATGTGATGTGTGAGCATGCGGCTATGGATTGACTTATCAATTCTGAACAGCTGCAAATGTTGGGTGTACCTGCATACAACAGTTAGCAATAAAACACACGAAAGTGTCTTTGATCACTTTCGTTGAATTGAGGTACACAACCCATGGTTCCCCGTTGATCAGTACAAGTACTGCCTGTGATCAGGTATAATTCTGAAGAATCTCCTTGACAGGGTTTCGCAGTTGTTCTAGCTGTTCTCAAACAGGAACGTCTCAAAGAAGACAACACGGAGTGAGTGAACCAGCGAATTGCTATTCACTGATTGAAGAAACGTGATTTGAAAAATAATCGTGTATTGCTTAATATAAAGTGTTTTGCAATACAACGAAGGTTTTAAAGAAAATCAACTATCAATCATAAACACCTTTTATTTTGAAATATAAACACCTTCTATCTCAGTCCGCACTCTTCCCATATTCTAATTTTTTTTCTCCTTTTTCATCATACATAAGGAATTCTACACTATCTAGTGGATTGTCCCTGGGTAGATCCCTCTGGCTCTGGCGGGATCGTGGGAACGAATACCTAACCTTACCATCCTTATAACACCATGCATAAAGTAAATTGGTCGGTCTATTTGGTATTGTTCTTCTGCCATTGAAACCCATAGAAAACCATTTGAAAATCAATCCAGGTACTTGTGATACCTGATCAAAGCATTTTGTACCTGAATTGTTTTTGATATTTCAGAAAAAGCTACCCCTCAACATGTGCATCATAGATAATTGCTTTAGCACATGGAGGCAAGAGGACTTGAAATCTTAGATTAAGAATTAAGAATTCACTTCTTTGATCAACATTTTCTAAAAAATATCGACATCACTTCCCCGATCAAAGTTAGTATTATAAGTATTTTGTTAACGATATTTTTGGGAAAGGATGTGATTTTCAAAAATTTTCTCCCCCTCAATATGTGCATCGAGATTCGAAAGAGTTTTGCACACATTAGAGGGAACATGCACTTTGAGACAAATCAGTCACGTTTCAATTCCTTATGGTTTAAGATAGATGCTCCCCCTTAACATGTGCATGGAAAATTTGAAATCGTTCGGCACATGTAAGGAGGAGAGCTTGTTAATATTTCTAAATCATTTATTGAATGATCAGTTTGTATCCAATTTAAATAACAAATTCTCCCCCGATCACAATTTTCAAATCCTTTGAGATTTGTGATCTCTATTGATTTAACTTTGAAAACTTTTGAGAAGAATAGCGAATTGTATTTGAAAAACATTATAACTGATGAGGATCAAATTTTGACACTTTAAACTCCATTGATCAAACATGCATAAGTATCTTATGAAAACACAACCTAAGTCTGGGTCCAATTGTATAAAAACAATGTAAAACATTGTTCTTTTTGATTTTTCAAAAGTAGACCTTGTTTGAATACGTACCAACTGGTTGAAAAATAACCTTTTGATTTGATTGAAATTATTCTCCCCCTCAATCAATGACGTAAGTTGGTGATTGAGAGATAGAGATTTTGACAAGTGATACGTGCAGATGATTTTCAAAACTAGAGTCGAAGTTATTTTCAAAGCATTTTTGTTTTCATTAGATGACAAATATTTTTCAGAAGAATTTATAGAAGGAAAAATATTTGTGAGACGCATTTGTTTTTAGAATCAGAGCATGAAGATTCAAAAGTTAATTTAAGCATGGCTCTGTTCTTTCTTTTAAAACTGGTTACTGCTGAAATGACAATAAACCATCATTTTTCTCAATACTTTTTTTTAAGTATATGTACAATCGAACTTCATCTAAAGACCCGTGTCATTCTTAGAGTGACAAAGCAAAGACCGTAGATGTTATCGAAGAATAGAAAAAGATGGGAAATATAATATTTTTGAGCTTTTTCAAATATTTTCTGATTTTTATGGATTTTTGAAATTTTATATTTTTCTATTTTCTTTTTGTGGGTTTTATAATTTTGTACTTTGCTTTTTGAATAAATATTTACAAGAGATGGATGAAGAAAAAACTTTCACTCCTCGTCTTCCTCTTGAAGACGTTTGAGTGTTTCCGGTTGTAAAATCTTTAGACCAAGTCGTGGAAGGATAAACTCAAAACGTTCTCTAGGAAGAGCTTTGGTGAAGATGTCTGCTAACTGATATTCAGTCTTCACAAAATATAGTTCCACCACACCGTTCTCCACTTGCTCCATGATGAAATGATGTCGAATGTCAATATGCTTTGCTCTTGAATGTTGAACGTTGTTGCATGAGAGAGCAATGGCACTCTTGTTATCACAGTACAAATGGATTTTGTTGAATTCAAAGCCATAGTCAGATAATTCGGATCTCATCCATAGGATATAGAGGTACTCATTTGTTTCTTTGACGACCAGCTCACAAGCTTATCACCCAAAAACTGAGCACCTCCTGACGTGCTTCGACGTGTATCTTGACACCCTGCATGGTCAGCATCTGCATAGGCTGTTAGTGACATACCGGTGTCCTTCGGGTACCAAAGTCGCATGTCGATGGTTCCTTGGAGATACCGAAAGACCCGTTTAACCGCTTCAAGTTGCTTTTTGGTAGGATTAGCCTGGTATCTAGCATACATGCATACAACGAACAGAATGTCTGGTCTCCTGGCGGTGAGGTACATCAGGGATCCAATCATACTTTGATATTTAGTTTGGTCAACCATGATCCCTGAGTGGTCCTCATCCAGTTTAGTACGCTCCACCATGGAAGTGTCAACAGGGTCACAAGAATCAAATCCAAATTTCTTTAAGATCTCATTAGCATATTTAGATTGATTTATAAAAATGCCTCCGGGACTTTGTGAAATTTGTAATCCCAAGAAAAATGACATTTGTCCCATCACTGACATTTGAAATTTGGAGCCCATCTCCTTAGAAAAACGGTCACATTCATTGGGGTCAATCGAGGCAAAAATAATATCATCAACATAGATTTGAACATGAATTAAGTGTTTTCCTGACTTTCTAGTGAACAATGTCGGATCAACTGCTCCTTTGCTGAATCCATTAGATACAAGAAACTTCGATAGCGTGTCATACCATGCCCTTGGAGCTTGCTTCAAACCGTAAAGGGCCTTCTTCAAGCGATAGACATGAGTAGGATGCTCTGGATTCACAAAACCTTTAGGCTGGCTGACGTATACTACCTCTTTCAGATCTCTGTTAAGAAAAGCAGTCTTTACATCCATCTGATAGACTACCATGTTCTTACTAGCAGCGTTAGCCAAGAAGATTCTGATAGCCTCGATACGTGCAACTGGAGAAAATGATTCTTCAAACTCAATACCCTCCTCTTGACGGTATCCTTTCGCAACCAGTCGAGCTTTGTTCTTTATCACATCACCATGTTTATAAAGTTTTACTTTAAAGATCCATTTAAGAGCAATGATCATAGCACAGTCAGGAGTAGGTACTGATAAGGTTTTAAAAGGTACCATTTTGAGGGGTCGTTTTAGCCCTTATTTGACCACTTTTGTATCCGTTATTGCTTAATATCGTTCCTTTTCACTTTTTAGGTCTCTTGAAGGCAAAATGCTGGAATGGCACTTATTTGGACGAAAAGGCGCGAATATACGAAGAAAATGGCCAAACTCATAATCGAGACACTCAAAGCTGCTGAAAATAGAAGGCGACGGCGTCACTGCTTAACTGCGACGCCGTCGTAGGATTTTGTGACGGGTCAGAAGACAAAACTCGTATTTTCAAGAGACGGCGTCGGGCTTTAAAGGAGTAGACCGTCGCAACTCAGACGGGCTAGATGCGACCCAGACGGCGTCAGAAGCTGAAGAGGACGGCGTCACAAGGATAAGGTGACCCCGTCGCAAGGTTAACCTGGCCAAGACGAAACCCTAATGACGGCGACACGACGGCGTCACGAAACATAAGGTGACGCCGTCGCATATGTAATCTTATATATAGAATCCGAATTTTTCAGTTTTTAGGAGAGTCTTTCGGAGTAAAAACCTAAAACCGAACCAAGGGTATCTTGTACAGTATTTTAGGGTTCTAAACCCTATTTTACATCAAGATAAGTCTTTACTTCATCAATTCAATTATGTCTTTGATTATTTGTGTGTATGCTTGCATGTTCTCCATGTCCGGCTAATTTACTTGTGTGTTTGCTTAGGAATATGAAACTTAATTATTGAATATTGATTGGTTGTTTCTTATCTTAGTTGACTAATGATCTAGTAATGCGATAGGTCATTCGTTGTGTACTTAATGCTTGATTCATCTTTGTGAACCTTAGAATATGATTACCTGAGTAGTTGTAGGCTAAACCATCCAAAGAGTGCCTTAGAGTAAGAGTTTATCATCCCTAGTGGGTTTTGTAGACGAGACCCTTTGGTAAGTTCGAAGAGTGAGGGAGAAACGCATACCCTACAACTTTAGACACACAACGCAACTAAGAATAAGGACGTGACAACTCAACCATCAATAGGAGATAATTAAGGAGTAGTAAAACCTAAGTAAACACATCTTTAAACTATCATACGAGCACACATTAATTAGACATAGACTCCCACAACCTTAGTTTAGATAATTAGATAATAGTTGAGTAATCGGTAGAAATACCAACCCCCCCCCCAAATCCAATACCCGAGATTCGTACCTTTCAATTTCATAAAATATAAAAATACAAAAAATAATCTTCTTCAACCTCAACCTTAGCGTAGTAACTCCTTACTAGCATTCCTATTCCCCTATAGAACGATATCAATACCCGTGGCTTACCCTAATTACTACACTACAATGATTAGGTTCACTGCCTAGGGTGTTATAAAACTTGCTCGAAGAAAAGGAAGTTTCCTTGACCCCGAACGACGCGTGTAGCGTTATCAAGTTTTTGGCGCCGCTGCCGGGGAATAGAATAGCTAGTTAGTAGTCCACCTCGTTTAGGTTCTTTGCTTGATTCCTATCAAGTAAATTTTTTCTCATTTTTTGCTTTCTCTTAGTCTATCCCCCTTCTTCGTGACCTTCGTTCGTAAAAACCATCACCCACCATGATCCGTATCTTCCACCGAAGATTCTTCACTCTACCCGTTCCCAATCCCGAGATTGAGAATGCAATCCCACAAAACCTTTCACCCACTCACCATTTTGGTAATCACCTAGGGCATAATGAGATAAATTGGCAACAGCAAAGTCCTTTCTATTACTCAGATTCTGATGAGGAATTTGATTATGGTGAAGCACTTGATAGCGGGGAGGTCATTAATGAAGTTAGTTCTGAAATTGAGGAAGACCCCTCCCAATGTTTTGACCCTAGGTGTAAGATTGAGAAAGATGGCCCCTTTAACATGCAATTCCCCTGCAAAATAGGACTAGAAGGGTTCGATGCTTATTTGAATTCATTCTTACCTTTAAACTTAATCTCAAGGGATCTATACAACAAAATCAAGGTCAATGAGTTAACCTATCAAGGGAACAATGTTGTTGAAGCAGTCATTTATTTGCACGTGTTTGTCGAAATTTTTGCCTATTTGGTAGAGTTCATGGTCTTAGAAGACTTAGGAGAATTTATAGATAAGGACCTCTGATCTGTGCTGAACTACAGTCAAGCTACCTCACACAAGCCAGCCACTTGTGAATGACTGACCGTAAGAAGCTTAAAACTGCTCAGACACAAATACAATGAAGATCAGAGAATATAGTGAATTCCCGGGTCATTAAGTCCCACGGAGACTCAATGGTGTGCAAACACTTGATCAGACGATAGAATGATCACTAATGATAGTGATCAGTAAGGAATTGGATTGAATATTACACTACTGAAAAAGGTAATAAATAACAGCGACTTAAATACAAATTAAAAAAATTAAAAAGATAAAATATATTAAATAAACGCTATCACTATATTTAAAGTGATGAACGTTTAAAACCTAAAACTTACGTTTAAATTAAAAACTACGTAACGTACAAAATAAAACGTGAAAATAAAGGAGGAAAAGTCCTAAAAATATGAAAATGACATTTTTACAATCCTAATGATAAAGGAAAATATTTAGAAAAAGAAAATTATTTTTAAAACTATTTAATTAATTATTATTAATTAAAAACTATTTTAAACTATTTAATAATACTCTAAAATAAAAGAAAATATGAAATAAGACTAGAAAAATAAAATTAAGATTTAGAAAAATCTAAAATATGATAAAACTAATTTTAAAACTGAAAATATATTTTTTAGACTTTTTATGTATTTATTACTAATTTAAAACTATTTAAAACTAATTAAATTATTTAAAAATACAAATTTAACTAAGAAAAATATGGAAAAATACTTTTTAGGCTTCTAATATTTATCTAAACTTAAGAAAATTGAAAAATTATTTTTTTGAAGCTTTTCTTAATTTTTTGTATTTAAAGCTAATTAAAAAGTGCTAAAAACTAATTTAAATTAAGAAAAATAGCAAAACAACTTAGAAAAATCTGAAAATTTCAGGAAAAGTCTAAAATAATATTAGGAATCTAGGAAAATTGGAAAAACAAGTGCTTATGTGGATGAATTTGAAACTGCTATGGAAGTGCTTATTGAAATAAGCACTTGATTAAGCAAATGCACTCCAAAGGCTACCAAACTGACACACAAGCTATAATAAGCTAAGATAACTAAAATGGAACAAGTTTCAACAAGCTAATACTACTGATATGCAAGATACAACAGATTTGATGTTTGAGCTTTTTAAAAGCTAAAACAGTTTCTGGGTAGCAACTTAAAGCACAAGCACAAGCTTAACAACAAGCTCAAACCGAAAACTATAAATTGTAACCTAAAGCAGACCTGGTTGAGATTAAGTGTACCAAAAATCAGGCCATGAGAAGCTCTAATGAGCTCTGTGCATAAGCTGCACTTTCTGAGGAAAAGCTCAGCAAACACTGACAGTGAGCAGGGGAGTTAGACCCAAAAAGAGGAGCTTGTTTGAAGCTTTTAAAGATTTGGTAAAATTACACAAAAATGGTTATAAGAAAGAGGACCAGTTGAAGTTTTATAAACAACAAGTTTTACTGATTTTGACTTAGGAATGAATCCTAGAAAAATCTTTCCATTTGGCTCAAAACATGATTTTCTGGATTTTTTGACTTTTGATGAAATAATGAACTTTGACCAAAATGGATTTTGGATCCAATTTTAAGACTGAGATTGATGTTATTTGATGTAATGAACCCAATGCAATCACTGTTAATGAAGTCTAAACACAAAACAAGGATTTGCCAATCCTAAAATTACAACAGTGGGCAGTTAAGAATGATTAAGTGCAATTTTGACTTTTAGCACTAGCAGACCCAATTTAATGACCAAAACGAGTTCAAATATACTTAAGAAACATGATCCAACAGAACTTAACTACTTAATAGACCTCTGAGACAGATAATTCAGCAGAACCAAACACCCTTTTTGTAAACTGTTATGAGCTCAAACTGACCCAAACTCTTAACCAACTTGTAATTATGATCAATCTAAGTTTACTTAACCTAAACACTACTGTAAAGACAGATTGGAACCAGTTTTAACTACAAATACTGAGTATGCATAAAAACTTGAAAATGACTTACAAAAGTCCAAAGCTGCTATAGCTTGAAACCATGAACCATGAACCACTAACCTATCCAAAATCAACCCAATAACTCAGTAACAACCCCATTCCATGTCTGCTTCACCCAATGACCAATTCTGCAACATATTTGCCCCTGTTTGACTTCTGTTGACCAAGAATCAAAATGAATGTGAACTTGAATTTGAGCTTGTAAAAAGCTATGCTAAGCTCATTTAAGCTCAATGGAACTGAGAAACAAGCATTATGAAGCTTTTGAGTGTGATTTGGAAATGGAAAATTTCAACAGTAGCTTCAAACACAAATTCTGAACATAACTTGAATTTATCACTGGAAATAGTTTATAATGATTACAAAACACTTAATTTAATACAAAGAAACAGATTACAACAGGTTTTTCACTTATCTAAAGCTTTTTACATAAAAACGACATTAAGTTAAAATTAAAAACTAAAGGACTCCCTTTCTTTCTTCTCTTTGCCTCTCTTTTATATCCAATCTCATTTTCTCTCACTTCTGATGAATTCCCACCAATCCATAGCCATTGGATGGCTCAAAATAATCACAACCGTTCAAAAAGATTTTTGGCGCCATTTTTTTCTTTTATCCATGTGAGGTTGAGTGAGAGGTTAGGGAAGCAATAAATGCATATTGGAAGCTTGTTAAGGTGGAGGGGACATGGGAGAGTGGGATTGAGGAGGGGGGATGGGGTTTCCTGGTTTGCAGGCAAAGCAGTTGAGAGGTTGAAGACTTTGGCGGGTATGAGGATTTTGACCAGATATTGACCAGATCTAATAATCCAAGGGGGGTTCACAATGTATTTTGACAGGGGGCCAAAGGTTGGGCAGGGGTCCAAAATCAAGTGAAAGGGTTTAAAACTTCAAGGACTAATGTTGTAAAATCTGTAAATCAAGGGACCTTAACTGCCAATTCTGAAAAGTTTCTTCCAAGGACTAAAAGTGACACTCTCAAAAAGTATAAGGACCAAAATTGCCATTTTGCAATTTTCCAGGGGCCATTTCTGCCAAATATCAAAGTTGAAGGACTAAACTTGTAATTTCTCAAACATTTTGATATTTTTCACCAAAGGACTAAATTTGACAACTTATGATTTTAAAAGGACCTTTGGTGACTTTACTTTTGAAATTATATGCTCAGGGACTGTTTTTGACAACTTTTGAAACTTGGGGGACTAAAACTGCAATTTTTGCAAATTTGATATGTTTTTCATCTGATTTTGATATTTTTGCATTTTAAAACACATAAAACACTGATTTGTGATATTTTGATCATTTTGATGTGTTTCTGAGTGTTTTCAGATGATTTTGCAGTTTATTTTGTACAAAAATGATGAGTATTTACACACTCATCAATCCCCCACACTGAGATATTGCTAGTCCCTAGCAATGATTTGAGAAAACATAATGGATTTTAATCTCTTTACCAAAAGCCATTACTTCTGGAGTAGCCAAATGTTTCAGTTCAAGTAAGAACCATGGTACACCGATAACCATGTGATTTTGAGCAAATCACCAGCTTTCAACGGATTTGATTTGTCTTTACCAGAAGCCGTACCCTTCTGGACTAGCCAACTCTTAGATAAATTATCAATATTATCTTTGGTGAGCTGATTACCAATTATGGATTTTCCACTGCCTTTACCACAAGCCATAACCTTGCGGGCTAGCCAACTCTTCACTTTTTAGGATATGGTGAGCTGAATACCATACAATTTTGGGCAAATTGCAAGCCATATAAACGGATTTGAGAGATCTTTACCAAGAGCCGTTTGCTCCTGGATTAGCCAATCCTTTTGTTTATCAAACATGGCGGACTGATAACCAATTGAGTAAGTGTAAAACACTTACTCCAAAAAAAATTTTGGCCAAAAACGGGGGAATTGGGTAGATAATATATGAAATTCGTGAGAATTCCCCCCCACACTTAGAAATGAATATTGCCCTCAATATTCAAAGTACCGGCGGTTATGCCGAAACAAAGAACGTAAAAGGGAAATACTACGGCCATTATTTGAAAGATTTTTTTTTTTTTTTTTTTTTTTTAGAGATATATATATATAACATGTGGGGCATCACCCCCACACTTAGGTGGTAGAAAGGGGTAAGAAGTCAGAAATATGGGTGAAAACCCATATGGTGTGTGCTACTGTTTTTGATTTCCGAGTCGCTAGCTTGACTCGACCCTGCATTAATTGGTTCATGGGGAAGCAAGTGGAAGATACAATCTCCATCGGACTTTCATTCAAGATGTTTGGACAAACATTTGAAGCACGTGAAAGTTCCACACCGATGAGATATACATAGAACCGGCTCAAAAATGATAATTGAAAATGCCGGGATCAAAGATAGTGTCCTCACTCCCGAAGGAGTGAAGAAGAGAGGAAGTCACCGAGTAGGTGAAGAAAAGAAAGAAAATCATGATAACAATCATGACTAGATCTTCTTCCTCGGGATTAAGTGCAGTTGCACTTATTTGGATTTTATTGGTTGAGCTCTTTGGGTTGGAAGGCATCTCGGTTGGGAGGGTGGGAAGATTTGTCATAACTATGCAAATTGAGATTCTCTCCCCCCGATCATGATTTTTGCCATCCACGCAATCATACTCCAGCGGAGATATGATATGAGTGAGTTCACTGGAGAACTCCTCATGAAGAGTATACGGAGGTGGGACATGTGCGGTACTTCGTGGGCTATAAATATGCACCTCATCCATTATAGTCTCCGTGTCAGATTCATCACTATCAAAGATTGGATTAACTGAATTTAGAGTAAATTCAGAATCGAATTCGAATAAGGGATTAGTGATAGTCGTATTAATTGTTGTGGAAACAACATGGTCAACATCCTCTTCTAAGTTGACGATCTCGGAATGTGGAAGTAATGCATCAATAAATTCTATGTCTTTAGAACATAAAGAATCGGCATCACTATAATCACTGTCAAAATCTGAGAAAGTCTCAACAAGATCATTTGTAAGAGGAGAAGACACATCACCCTCATGGTCAAGAATTCCCTCAGACTCACTTGGGATCGGGATAAGGTTCTCAACATTAGACGATTCCGTTTTCGGAATAGTGCTGAGATGCTTATCCCCCATGGTGAGAGAGTCTTTGGGATCAAAAAATTTCAAAGAAATAGGATCATCGACCTCTTCCAAAAGGAATTCACTTCTCTCAACCGGCGTGAGTGAAGGAGAAGAGTCGGAAATGAAAGGCTCTGAAACGGGAGTGGGATTGCCACTCGGAACATCGACTTTATCGAAAACATATATAGCTCGTATGCTCTTCATATTCTCCTCCGCCAACAATTCTCCCATACTCTTTCCTTCTTCAACGGGAGTGGGATTGCCACTCGGAGTCGTAGATTCCTCATCAAAATCATCATCGTCGTCGTCATCATAATCGTACGCGAGAGGTTTCCAATATTGGGAGCTTACTCTAGCTGCTTGTTCTTCAGCATACGTTTTCTGACGAGACTCTTCTTTAATCAATTCTTTTAAATCTTTGAGTATATCTAGACAATTCTCGAGAAGTTCTTGAGGAATTTGCAGAGGTTGTGTTTGAATCGTTTGGTACTGTGGAGGTTGGTCATGATAAGAGTAGTCATAATTGATACAAGGATTATGCTCATAGACAAGCGTGTTCCCTGTTTGACACTCAAAACTCGGGTGAGGACCTCCACAGTACTCACAAGAATATGTCTCCATCTCATAGTGCGGGGGTTGGTTGAGGAAATTAGTTGTTTCATTGTAGGGATTTTGGTCATAGATAAACCCGTTTCCCGGATTCACAATGCCACAACCGGGGCAATTTCCACCATTTTAAGGTCCCCCACACCATTCACAACCAAATTGGTGAGGATGAGACATAGAAAGAATCAAATGGATAGAGGGTAAAAGAAATGTAGAATCAAAAGATGTGAGAGGGTAAAGATGGGTATTTTTGGATTTTTGAAAAACATTGTATAAAAACAAAGAAGGAAAATATTTTTGGATTTTTTTGATAACTTTACAAAAAAACTTTTTACAAAAGATGGGATATGTGCAAGAATGGATCTGAAAAAGGCTAAACACATGCTAAAGCCTCCCCGGCAGCGGCGCCAAAATTTGATCTGTGCTGAACTACAGTCAAGCTACCTCACACAAGCCAGCCACTTGTGAATGACTGACCGTAAGAAGCTTAAAACTGCTCAGACACAAATACAATGAAGATCAGAGAATATAGTGAATTCCCGGGTCGTTAAGTCCCACGGAGACTCAATGGTGTGCAAACACTTGATCAGACGATAGAATGATCACTAATGATAGTGATCAGTAAGGAATTGGATTGAATATTACACTACTGAAAAAGGTAATAAATAACAGCGACTTAAATACAAATTAAAAAAATTAAAAAGATAAAATATATTAAATAAACGCTATCACTATATTTAAAGTGATGAACGTTTAAAACCTAAAACTTACGTTTAAATTAAAAACTACGTAACGTACAAAATAAAACGTGAAAATAAAGGAGGAAAAGTCCTAAAAATATGAAAATGACATTTTTACAATCCTAATGATAAAAGAAAATATTTAGAAAAATAAAATTATTTTTAAGACTATTTAATTAATTATTATTAATTAAAAACTATTTTAAACTATTTAATAATACTCTAAAGTAAAAGAAAATATGAAATAAGACTAGAAAAATAAAATTAAGATTTAGAAAAATCTAAAATATGATAAAACTAATTTTAAAACTGAAAATATATTTTTTAGACTTTTTATGTATTTATTACTAATTTAAAACTATTTAAAACTAATTAAATTATTTAAAAATACAAATTTAACTAAGAAAAATATGGAAAAATACTTTTTAGGCTTCTAATATTTATCTAAACTTAAGAAAATTGAAAAATTATTTTTTTGAAGCTTTTCTTAATTTTTTGTATTTAAAGCTAATTAAAAAGTGCTAAAAACTAATTTAAATTAAGAAAAATAGCAAAACAACTTAGAAAAATCTGAAAATTTCAGGAAAAGTCTAAAATAATATTAGGAATCTAGGAAAATTGGAAAAACAAGTGCTTATGTGGATGAATTTGAAACTGCTATGGAAGTGCTTATTGAAATAAGCACTTGATTAAGCAAATGCACTCCAAAGGCTACCAAACTGACACACAAGCTATAATAAGCTAAGATAACTAAAATGGAACAAGTTTCAACAAGCTAATACTACTGATATGCAAGATACAACAGATTTGATGTTTGAGCTTTTTAAAAGCTAAAACAGTTTCTGGGTAGCAACTTAAAGCACAAGCACAAGCTTAACAACAAGCTCAAACCGAAAACTATAAATTGTAACCTAAAGCAGACCTGGTTGAGATTAAGTGTACCAAAAATCAGGCCATGAGAAGCTCTAATGAGCTCTGTGCATAAGCTTCACTTTCTGAGGAAAAGCTCAGCAAACACTGACAGTGAGCAGGGGAGTTAGACCCAAAAAGAGGAGCTTGTTTGAAGCTTTTAAAGATTTGGTAAAATTACACAAAAATGGTTATAAGAAAGAGGACCAGTTGAAGTTTTATAACCAACAAGTTTTACTGATTTTGACTTAGGAATGAATCCTAGAAAAATCTTTCCATTTGGCTCAAAACATGATTTTCTGGATTTTTTGACTTTTGATGAAATAATGAACTTTGACCAAAATGGATTTTGGATCCAATTTTAAGACTGAGATTGATGTTATTTGATGTAATGAACCCAATGCAATCACTGTTAATGAAGTCTAAACACAAAACAAGGATTTGCCAATCCTAAAATTACAACAGTGGGCAGTTAAGAATGATTAAGTGCAATTTTGACTTTTAGCACTAGCAGACCCAATTTAATGACCAAAACGAGTTCAAATATACTTAAGAAACATGATCCAACAGAACTTAACTACTTAATAGACCTCTGAGACAGATAATTCAGCAGAACCAAACACCCTTTTTGTAAACTGTTATGAGCTCAAACTGACCCAAACTCTTAACCAACTTGTAATTATGATCAATCTAAGTTTACTTAACCTAAACACTACTGTAAAGACAGATTGGAACCAGTTTTAACTACAAATACTGAGTATGCATAAAAACTTGAAAATGACTTACAAAAGTCCAAAGCTGCTATAGCTTGAAACCATGAACCATGAACCACTAACCTATCCAAAATCAACCCAATAACTCAGTAACAACCCCATTCCATGTCTGCTTCACCCAATGACCAATTCTGCAACATATTTGCCCCTGTTTGACTTCTGTTGACCAAGAATCAAAATGAATGTGAACTTGAATTTGAGCTTGTAAAAAGCTATGCTAAGCTCATTTAAGCTCAATGGAACTGAGAAACAAGCATTATGAAGCTTTTGAGTGTGATTTGGAAATGGAAAATTTCAACAGTAGCTTCAAACACAAATTCTGAACATAACTTGAATTTATCACTGGAAATAGTTTATAATGATTACAAAACACTTAATTTAATACAAAGAAACAGATTACAACAGGTTTTTCACTTATCTAAAGCTTTTTACATAAAAACGACATTAAGTTAAAATTAAAAACTAAAGGACTCCCTTTCTTTCTTCTCTTTGCCTCTCTTTTATATCCAATCTCATTTTCTCTCACTTCTGATGAATTCCCACCAATCCATAGCCATTGGATGGCTCAAAATAATCACAACCGTTCAAAAAGATTTTTGGCGCCATTTTTTTCTTTTATCCATGTGAGGTTGAGTGAGAGGTTAGGGAAGCAATAAATGCATATTGGAAGCTTGTTAAGGTGGAGGGGACATGGGAGAGTGGGATTGAGGAGGGGGGATGGGGTTTCCTGGTTTGCAGGCAAAGCAGTTGAGAGGTTGAAGACTTTGGCGGGTATGAGGATTTTGACCAGATATTGACCAGATCTAATAATCCAAGGGGGGTTCACAATGTATTTTGACAGGGGGCCAAAGGTTGGGCAGGGGTCCAAAATCAAGTGAAAGGGTTTAAAACTTCAAGGACTAATGTTGTAAAATCTGTAAATCAAGGGACCTTAACTGCCAATTCTAAAAAGTTTCTTCCAAGGACTAAAAGTGACACTCTCAAAAAGTATAAGGACCAAAATTGCCATTTTGCAATTTTCCAGGGGCCATTTCTGCCAAATATCAAAGTTGAAGGACTAAACTTGTAATTTCTCAAACATTTTGATATTTTTCACCAAAGGACTAAATTTGACAACTTATGATTTTAAAAGGACCTTTGGTGACTTTACTTTTGAAATTATATGCTCAGGGACTGTTTTTGACAACTTTTGAAACTTGGGGGACTAAAACTGCAATTTTTGCAAATTTGATATGTTTTTCATCTGATTTTGATATTTTTGCATTTTAAAACACATAAAACACTGATTTGTGATATTTTGATCATTTTGATGTGTTTCTGAGTGTTTTCAGATGATTTTGCAGTTTATTTTGTACAAAAATGATGAGTATTTACACACTCATCAACCTCACTCAAGTAATTTTTGGAAAACCTTTCAAAAAATTGACTAGGTTGAATGAACGAATGATTGATGGTCTAATTACATTCTCTGATGAAGTTGAAGATTTCATCTACCAAATGCCACGCGCTCATCCTAGGTTTAAACATAAGGACATTGAGGCTTGTAATAGAATGACCCCTATTCCATTGCTTAGTGACAGGGATAAGCAGAGTGGGCTTAGGTACCCATATGAGAAAACTAAGCGGTATTACAAAAAATGCCTTGAATTAGGAGATGATTACAAAAAGAATGAAAGAGCGTTGGAATGGCTTAAGTATGAGCACGAGAGCGTGCGTAAAGCAACGTAGGAGCACGACTACGAGTCTAGCTACAAGACTCTAAAATAAAGAAAAGCGCTTCGTGGGAGGCAACCCATGCTTAATTGTTTGCTTGATAGTGTCATATGTCTTTTATTAATTGTTTATCCTCATGATTAAATTTGTAAAAATGCTTTATTTTGTTTTTAACCTCGTCTTAATTACATATAAAGGTATTTTACATAAGGGATAAGTGTAGGGAGGATTACACACGTTTTCAAAAGAAACGTAAACATGAGAATAACAATTAACTAAAAGATATATATGTTTGTTTATTCGAGTCAAATGCTTGTATCGAGTCATAATGGATGTTTTTGCAGAAATTTTTCCGGATTCTAAAGATGTAAATTTTCCAGATTTTTTTTCAGAAAATCGCAGACCAGTTTTTGTCAGGATAACCTGACGGCGTCAGGATAACCTGACGGCGTCAGGATTGCAACCTGACGGCGTCAGGAAGGAGTAAAAACATCAGATTACTTTTTCTCGTTTTCTGAGCTACTTATAAATTTTTGGAATTTTCCAAGTCTTAATTTTCTTAGAAATTCTGTAAACATCCATTCCACAAGCATTATATCCTAGTTTAAATCGAGTCTTATATATATTATTACCGCCGATTTTACGCGAAGGTTTCGTTTATTTTCTTCAAATGTGCAAGTTTAGTTTGTCAAGAAGAAGTTACATAAGATTGGAAGGAGCTTTTCACGTAATAATTCTTCTTGGAAAGGACTTAACCACCACTTTACACGGATCCGACCGAGCTAATCAGGGGAGTATTAGTTTCTTTCGTTTTTAATTACCTTCCATTATCATAACTTTGATACTTTCGGGGAACATTGGGGACAATGTTCAGTTTAAGTGTAGGGAGGGAAAATAAAACGGGAACTTTGAAACTATGCTTATCCTTGATTATTTGCTTTGTCCAAGTGCATTTGTGTAATAAACCATGAGAAAATGTCGGTTAGGGTAATTTTGGCACCAAATTTAAAATTTTTCATGACATATAGGAGTGGGCCATTAGTCTTAACAAAAGCGTCTCACGGATAGGAAGTTGCATGACTAGCACAAAAACCCTTTACCACCCAAATTCCACCCAAAATGTGAGGATCGCCCTTAGATTAGTAGGAATTAAAAGCATTCATCTTTAATGCTTAGAGTGTGAACCGGTAGTATATTAGATTCTAGAACTTGTTTTGTGATGCATTCCGAGATCGAAAGTGAGGCTACACTTGTGTAGTTAGGAATAACTAAATGATAAGAGGCATTAGGATAAACCCTTGTTTGATACCCGTAATATAATTACTTCTTCCACATCGGTTGAGTAATTCCCCCACACCCTTTTCGTTGTACTCATCTTTAGTACACGATACCCCTAGTTAACCCCCTCAGAGCCTATCCTTTTCGTGGTTCTCGTGATGTTTCGGTTTTTCCGGAATATCAATGAAGAGCATTGTTTACACCCCACCCCCAAATATACACCCAAATCGCCTTAGCCTACCCCCTATGCACTCACTTTTAGTGCATTATTGTTATCACCCTAAACCCTTAGTTCAATTATCTGGTTGCTTGCATGAGTTGCTAAGTCGAGTCATATCCTTTGTATACTGTTTTGGGACGATTGGGATTCATGGGAAAAGTTAAAGTTTATGAAATGACGGGAAGGGAACATTAAATTCAAATTCCCTTTGTTTGCGTAATAATGTACCCCAAGTGTTTTGATCTTTTCAATTCGGGTCAAATTAGTGTTAGGGTAATAAAAACTCAAGTGTAGGGATGTGCCTATAAATCCCTATCATTTTGATGTTACCGTAGAGGATGGTAGAGTAAAAGTGTATTAAAAAAAAAAAAAAAAAAAAAAAAAAAAAAAAAAAAAAAAAAAAAAATCGAAAAAAAAATAGAAAAAGAGAAAAAGAAAAAAATAGAGTGTAAAAAAAAAAAAAAAAAAAAAAAAAAAAAAAAAAAACGTAGGGCTACCATCCTACATCTATCTTTTAAATTTATGTTTGTTTATTTCCGTTACCTAGAGTTTTAGAGTGTCGAGTCTTGGCTTAGCAACGCCATTCTTCGTATGCATTTAACATAGAGATTTTTGACTTGCCACCACTAAATAGCCTATCCCACCAAACCCTTGTTTCCCTACCGTAAGCCTAACATTACAACCCTTTAAAAGACCTCTTTGATAGTCTTTCCTAGGTGCTTACGCCAAAGCGATGGAGGTTTGATCTATTCTCAAGCCTATGGTAATCTATGTAATAGGACCGGTTAACGAGTGTTTATCTTCCATTTCCTATTTGTTATATTTCATATATACACCCGAGAGAGATGTGAGTATCCAAACACCTCATGTGAGGTGCTAGTATGTAATTTCCGTGCTTGTTATGACTTTTGCGGGGCTTATATGTGTTGTGGACCGTTTTGAATTAATGCTTCATGACCCCTAACTTATAAATTAATTTGCTAAAAGCACATTTGCTTGAGGACAAGCAAATAACAAGTGTAGGGATATTGGATAAGATTTTAAAAGGTACCATTTTGAGGGGTCGTTTTAGCCCTTATTTGATCACTTTTGTATCCGTTATTGCTTAATATCGTTCCTTTTCACTTTTTAGGTCTCTTGAAGGCAAAATGATGGAATGGCACTTATTTGGACGAAAAGGCGCGAATATACGAAAAAAATGGCCAAAGTCAGAATCGAGACACTCAAAGCTGCTGAAAATAGAAGGCGACGGCGTCACTGCTTAACTGCGACGCCGTCGTAGGATTTTGCGACAGGTCAGAATACAAAACTCGTATTTTCAAGAGACGGCGTCGGGCTTTAAAGGAGTAGACCGTCGCAACTCAGACGGGCTAGATGCGACCCAGACGGCGTCAGAAGCTGAAGAGGACGGCGTCACAGGCATAAGGTGACGCCGTCGCAAGGTTAACGTGGCCAAGACGAAACTCTAATGACGGCGACACGACGGCGTCACGAAACATAAGGTGACGCCGTCGCATATGTAATCTTATATATAGAATCCGAATTTTTCAGTTTTTAGGAGAGTCTTTTGGAGTAAAAACCTAAAACCGAACCAAGGGTATCTTGTACAGTATTTTAGGGTTCTAAACCCTATTTTACATCAAGATAAGTCTTTACTTCGTCAATTCAATTATGTCTTTGATTATTTGTGTGTATGCTTGCATGTTCTCAATGTCCGGCTAATTTACTTGTGTGTTTCTTTAGGAATATGAAACTTAATTATTGAATATTGATTGGTTGTTTCTTATCTTAGTTGACTAATGATCTAGAAATGCGATAGGTCATTCGTTGTGTACTTAATGCTTGATTCATCTTTGTGAACCTTAGAATATGATTACCTGAGTAGTTGTAGGCTAAACCATCCAAAGTGTGCCTTAGAGTAAGAGTTTATCATCCCTAGTGGGTTTTGTAGACGAGACCCTTTGGTAAGTTCGAAGAGTTAGGGAGAAACGCATACCCTACAACTTTAGACACACAACGCAACTAAGAATAAGGACGTGACAACTCAACCATCAATAGGAGATAATTAAGGAGTAGTAAAACCTAAGTAAACACATCTTTAAACTATCATACGAGCACACATTAATTAGACATAGACTCCCACAACCTTAGTTTAGATAATTAGATAATAGTTGAGTAATCGGTAGAAATACCAACCCCCCCCCAAATCCAATACCCGAGATTCGTACCTTTCAATTTCATAAAAGATAAAAATACAAAAAATAATCTTCTTCAACCTCAACCTTAGCGTAGTAACTCCTTACTAGCATTCCTATTCCCCTAGAAAATGATATCAATACCCGTGGCTTACCCTAATTACTACACTACAACGATTAGGTTCACTGCCTAGGGTGTTATAAAACTTGCTCGAAGAAAAGGAAGTTTCCTTGACCCTGAACGACGCGTGTAGCGTTATCAGGTACTAATTCCCATACATCTAGTCGATCGAACTCATGAATTTCTTCTTGCATGGCATTGAACCAGCTGTCTTCAGTCATGGCTGTCTTGACGTCTTTTGGTTCGACCTTAGATAGTACATAGTTGAACAAGCACCACAAGGCATCAGTTGCAAGTTTTTTATGAGTGGATACTGGACGAGAAGGGTTCCCAATGATGTTGTCCAATGGATGGTCATGTGTCCATTTTCTAAGGTGTTCGTGTGGTTGTTGTTGAGGGACTAAAGTAGCAGAGTTTGGATCTCCTGACGAAGATGGTTCTAAAGTTGGTTCAGGAGCAAATATGTTCTCAAATGGAGCATCTTCGGGAGTAGCAAAGGGGTTATCTCCATTATAGTTGCTAGAAACATTTGCATGATGTACAGTCGATGATTTAGGATTTGATGATGATGATGATGAGTGATCTGCAGTAGGCGCTTCTTGACTCAGTGACACAGAAACTGAAGGGTTATCTATGTTTACTGGGTTAGGGGCAGCCACTGTTGATGGATTAGACTGATCATCAGCAATAGGTTCATAGTATTCATCAAACATCGGATCAAACAATTTCTTCAAATCTTCTTCAGAAGGAGGTGCATATGGAACTGCTGGTGAGGGGTTTTGTACAAGAGAAGAACTAATGGGACTACTTAAAGAATGTTGAGATGCGGGTCCAGAACTTGATTGTCCTGGAGCCATTTGCCCAGACAGCTCATTGAACGTGACGTGAATAGTTTCCATGATATCTCGAGTTCTTTTGTTGTAGATTCAGTAACCCTTCCTGTTTAGTGCATAACCACAAAAACTCCAATGTCTGCCTTAGCTCTTAATTTACCTAAGTCTTGACCATCATTTGTTGGATAGCACAAAGCACCAAACACACGAAAGAAGGAGAGATCAGGTTTTCGATTGTGGACAAGTTCGTATGGAGTTTTTCCATGAGTGGTGTGTATAAGGGAACGATTTTGGATATAGCAAGCAGTGGCAATGACTTCAGCCCAGAGAAACATTCGGACCTTTGAGTAAATTAGCATAGTTCTTGCAGCTTGTTTCTTCTTTCAACTACACCGTTCTGTTGAGGAGTACGTGGAACACTTCTTTGATGGCTGATTCCAATGCTTTCATAAAACTGACTTAGTTCTTTGTTAACAAACTCAGTTCCATTGTCCGTTCGAATAATTCTAACAGTCAATTTAAGTCGAACCTGTAGTTGTTTGATAAGTTTGATGATGACATCCAGAGTTTCATCCTTTGTCCTCAAAAACTTAACCCAAGTAAATCAAGAGTAGTCATCAACAATGACTAACACATATTTCTTCCCATTTATCGTTTGCACTCTCATGGGTCCGCATAGGTCCATATGAAGTGTATGTAGAACTTCCATAACTGAGTTTACTAGTTTGGGTTTATGGGCATATTTCTTGCTTTTTCCCAATTGGCATGCTAAACAAAGATGATCTTTTTCATACTTCAATCTGGGTAATCCTCTTACAACATCCTTTCTAGACAAGTCATTTATGGTTCCGAAGTTCAAGTGGTTCAGACGGCGATGCCATAGCCATGAATTTGTTTTAGAGGCTTTAGATAACAAGCAGATTGGAGAAGACTTCATCCTATCTTCGATAGAGATGGTGTGTAGGTTTGTTCCACATTTTCCTCTTAAATGTTCCACACCATCAAGTTCTCTAACAAAACAAGTATGTTTTCTAAAAGCCACTTCTAGATCAGAGTCACAGAATTGACCGACAGAAAACAAATTATGACCAAGACCTTCAACATAGTATACCCGGGAAATTACACTATCACCAACCACATAATCTCCATAACCCATAATTGCCCCAAAATGGTCATTCCTGAATCTAAAAGTCCTGATAAATTTACTCATGAAGTTCATGAGCCGCGAGCGATCTCCAGTCATATGCTTGGAACAGCTTGAGTCCAGGTACCACAAAACGATTTGAACGACCTGCAGTTGAACACAGACAAGTATGGATGACTGGATAGTTTGGATCCCCATGCGAGAATGGGTTCCACTTGGTTAGAAAACAAGATTGGAACATCCACATCAGAAATAGAGTCAATAAAATCATTAGAGGTAGATGTCGGGCTAGTAGAAACAGTAGATCTATTCAAAGTATGTTCACTTCTTAAAGGTATAGTTCTACCAGTGGGCATCCATTTCCTAATGGGCATTGATCTAGATAATTTAAGGCACAACTCATTAACATTGAATTTACGGCCAGTAGGTATCCATTGATAACCTAGATTACTAAATTTTCTTCCTGTTGGTTTCCAATGTTTTCTAGCCCTCTTCCACCTTGGTCTTCTGACCTTCTTAACCTATTTTCTAGTGTTAACATTTTTTACTGAAGATATAACAAAATTTTTCACATTATTCACAACACATTCATGATTAATACCAGAAATCACACAATCATTACATGTGTGGAAAACTAGAAGGGGGGGTTGAATAGTTTTACCAATTAAAACTTCCTTTTAAACTATTTAGATCGACTTATGTCAATCTATTTGGTTGTGTGTGTTGGATGTTGATAAACAAGCATATAAAGATATGGAATGAAAAGATAAGAGTAAGAAACACAAAACCACAACGCGAGTATTTATAGTGGTTCGGCTACAAGGACACCTTCCTTGCCCTACTCCACTCCCCGATTCACCTACTCGAGAGTTCGTAAACACTACACCAATCTCCTTATGGCGGAGAAGCCTTCACAACGTCGCTTAACCTTTTTCCGGTACTAAGCTAAATACCGAGTTCCTTCACACCAAGGCGAACCACACCTAACACAACGTCGCCTACCCTTTATACGGTGCTAGGCTAACCACCGAGTTCTTTCACACCATAGGAGAACTAATCTTATCACAACGTCGCCTACCCTTTATTAGGTACTAAGCTAAGCACCTAGTTCCATTGCAATGGAGGAACTACTACCACACTACACCAACGACTAATCCCAAAGGAGATCTACTCCTTTACAACATCATCAAGGATATCAAAATCCTTGGATCTAATACTAGTCTATCTTGTACATCGAAGCACACCATATCAAATGTACATCTAAGGCACCTTTCACTAATGCCTTTGACTAGATCTACAAGACACCTTTCACTAATGTCTTGTGTCTTTACTTCTAAGCATCTTTCACTAATGCTTCTTTATCTTGACTTCTAAGCACCTTTCACTAATGCTTCTTTTTCTTGACTTCTAAGCACCTACCACAAGTGCTTATCCTATAGACGATAGATACCCTTCACTAATATCTTCATCTTGACACTTGAGACATCTTTCACTAATGTCTTCAACACTACACTTCTTTGAAGAAAGAAAGTAATCATCAATAAGAAGACTTCAGTAGCCTTGATGATGAGGAAGCATGGCAACTCATGGACTTGAGCTTGCTCGACTTCAAAGGTGGTGATCTTGCCTTTAAGAGAAACCTAAAAGATCACACAAAAACAAAACTACAAACATAGATATCTTGGATCTAAGGTTAGTGAGATTTAACTCAGGAGAGAAAGTATGTTAGAGAGGGGTAAGATATAATGAAGAAATAGCTTACTATTTATAGAGGAAAAATCCTACTGTTTCCCCGGATCCCACGGATCCCTTCCACAAGGGATCCGTCTAGCATTAAGCTAGGGATCCGTGGAACGCTCCACTTTGCCCATGGGTATTTTGGTTATGGGTCATGGGTTGAACCATGGATCTTTGGCTAGATACAATGTATCTTTGAGTGCAATGCACTTAGTCACTTGGGTATGGGTTGATTCATGGGTCTTATGGATATTATCCATGTATGATATAAGCATGATGTCATGCAATGGGTTATGGGTCAAGATCCATGGGTTATGGGCTTTGGGTTGTACCTAACTACATTTAATGTATTTGCCCAATGGGTTGTGATACTTAAGTTTCTACCCATTTATAATACCCAATATAGTACATACTAGTTATGTGTATATTTTACCCAAATATGTAAACACTAGTTGTTGTACATATGTATTACTAAATCATAAAATCACTTATACTTGTTTTAGTGTTTTATGTGAAAATGTGAATATGTTAGAAACTATTAGTTCAAACCATTTACGTATTTTATTTGTTTCGTTAAGATGATTTTACGTTTGTTATCGACAAAACATTAGAAGATCGTAAAATATAAATAAACGTTTTTACGGCTTATTTGTATTAACAATCTCCCCCTTTTTGTTGATGACAAAACATAAAATTATTTTAAGGAAAAGCTAAAATTCGTAAACGTTTGAATTTGTAGTTTTTACTTTCTTCTCCCCCTTTTTGTCGAAACAAAAAGTGTTTGAAAAAAAGCAACACATCGTTTTTTTAAGAAAAACATGTGAAAGAAATAAGAGTAAAAAGAAGTAGAGAGCAAGTAATGGGAAAGGATCTCGTCGTTACTCCCCCTTGACGAGTCCATCCCTAAGTAAGGGCGTCAAGAAACTAATTCTAATCTAGTTCATTTGCAACTAACTTTTGCAAAAGATTACGTCTATGTGACGGGTGTGCTCCCCCTAGATGATTGCAATTTTTGCAACGGGAAGTCATGAAATATAAATCTAAGGTTGCAAGTAATTTTGCAACGTATTGTTTTGACACCAAGCTCCCCCTAGCTTTATGGTGTCAAATTCTTCATGTGTTAATTGAATAACTGCAAAACAAGGGTTAGAAAAATAAGTATAATTCACAATTTCCTGCAAATGTGATTTAAGTTAGTAGAAAGAAAAACTTTCTGTCTTCACGGATCCCACGGTTCCCTCCTAGTAGGGATCCGTCTAGGCAATTCTGAGGGATCCGTCTGGCTGATGACTAAAATCAGCAAAGGTGATATAACAAGTAATGTTATCACATAAATGAGATATAAATACATATGCTCAGAAAAATTACAAGTAGCATGTAATTTCCATTTAATAAAACAAGAGTTATGATATACATGACTCTAAAAATAATAAAATAGACAATACATGACTAGGAATTTCTAGACAAGCTAACGCTTGATGCTAGCACACCACTAACATCTTCTAGCTCAAGTTTTGTTTAGGTTTGATCTCGTCTAAACGTTCGAGGAGATGATAGAACATGAAACGTTGGTCTTCTCGTACTTCATGTATCAAACTTTCAACATGTTGACAATGATAGCAATCTTTGTCATGGCTAGGTAGTGGTGGTGGAGGAAATGAAATGGCTTGATGCGAAGGATCAAGTGAAGCCGCTTGCGGAGCTTCAAACGATGGAGGGATTGGTGGAGGTGCTGATGAGTGTGTAAATACTCATCATTTTTGGTTAATTCTGAACTGCAAAACGGTTAAAAACGCTAAGAAATGCATCAAAATACTGAAAATATCTCAAAGTTGCATTTTATATGTTTCAGATGCAAAATGTCTAAAATCAGATGAAAAACGAGCAAAGTTTGCATAATTGGCAGTTTCAGTCCCCCGACTTTCAGAAAATGGAAAAATGAGTCCCTAGGCATTTATTTTAAAAGAAAAGTCACCAAAGGTCCTTTTGGAATCATAAATTGTCATATTTAGTCCTTTGGTGAAAAATCCAAAAGTTTTGAGAAATTACAGTTTTGATCCTTGGATTTTAAAAATTGTCATGTTTAGTCCTTGGAATTTCACAAATGGCAAAAAAAATGGTCCTTATATTATTTGAGATTGGCAAGACTAGTCCTTGGTTTACCTTTCAGAAACTACATGAGTGGTCCCTGCAGTTTCAGATTTTACATGTATGGTCCCTAAGCTACAAAATGAATCCAACTTAAATCCTTGGTCCATTATTAAATCCTTGGCCCAATACCATATAACCCGGTCCAGTCCACTACCCAACCCGAAACCAAACCCAATACCCACGGTTTAAAATAAACCACCCCGCCCCCTTTTCCTGTCTTCCCCGACACCTCTGTCTGCAACCAGCCACCAACACAACACCACCTCTTTGTCCCCCTACTCCACACTTTGTCCCCCCCCCTCCTCACCTAACAGCCAAATGCATTAAATGCAACCCTTTTCCCTGTCTAAGATATCAAAACCATTTTGGCGCCAATTTTCGATCAAACGGCCAAGATAGCTTCTGCACATCCAAAGGCCAGGAAAATTGCTGGGATATGCTCAGAAAGAGGAGAGAAGGAGATTGGAGTATAAAAAGAAGGAAGAAGAAGGAAGTTAGGGAGTACTTAGTTAGTTTTTCTAAAATGTATGTCGTTTTTAAGCTTTTCATGTCTTACTAGTTTCTCAACTGTAATATCAAGTTAATTTGTATCAATCTCAAGTATTTCAGTGTAGTTCAACTTATTTCAAGCATCAATTCAAGTTAATGTTATAATTCCACATTTTATGTCCACTGTTGAAATTTTCATTTTCAAAATCATATGTCAAAGCTTTCAGTAGCTCAACTTTAAGCTTCAACAAGCTTATATAAGCTCATTACAGCATTTTACAAGCTTGTATTCAAGTTTCAATCACTTTTGAATATTGGTCAAAGAAAGTCAACATGGGGCAAAAATGATGCAGAAGTGGATATGTGTTGGTTCAGAGCTGGATTTGGGTTAGTTTAGAACTCATTGGGTTAGTTTAGAACAGGTAGTGGTTCATTGGTGCAGTGGCAAGCCATAGTGGCTATGGACAGTTGTAAGTCAGTTTCAAGTTATGTAGCATAATATGTTCTTGTGGTTTATAATAGTTCAAATCTGTTCATTAAGTATTATTTAGGATAGGTAAACTTAGCTTGATCATTGAAACAAGTTGAATCAGTAGTTAGGTCATATTACTTGCAAATCAGTAGGATTAAGGTGTGTTTGGATCTGCTGCACTATCTGTCTTTTAGGTATAATCAGTGGTTAGGATTTGTAGTTATAAGTTTGTTTATCTCATTTATACTCTTATCTGTCTCATTTTGTGTCTGCAAGACCACCAAAGTCAAAACTCATCTCAATCTGTCTCACTATCTTATCTGTTGCAATTTTGGAAAAGCAAAAACTGGTTATGTGCTTAGATATCATAAACATGGCTTGCTTTATGCTTATTTCATCCATTAACATCATAACCTGTCCATAAATTAGATTCAAAGTTCAGTTAAGTCAAAGTTCCAAATCTGTCATCAAAAGTCAAAAGTGAGATTTTCAGTTTTTGCAAAACTTGTTTGATCTCTCACAGGTTCATTTTAAGTCTAAATCTAGTGAAACTTTGGGATTTGCAAATTCAATTGGTCTAGTATTGGAAACTGCTTTTTGTTAAAACTTATTAAGTTCTTTAAATCTTCAAATAAGCTGCTCAAAACTGCTTAAATTGCCCTGTTCATAAGCTTCAGCATAAACTGAGTTTTCCTCAGTTTTGTGCAGGCTTGCACAAGGCTCATAAGAGCTTCCCTTGGTCTGGTCTTTAGCTCATAAACTCTTGACCAGGTCTAGTTGAGGTCTCACTACTTGGTTCTTGATTTCTAGCTTATTGAGTGCTTATTCTTTGGCTCCAAAGTTGGCATCAAAACTGTTTTTAAGCAATTAGCCAAATCATCCAAATCATGGTAGTTTGTAATTCAGATGTTATGGCTTGTTGTTTTTAGTTGCATTTGGGTTATTATAGCATATTAGGACTTCTGTAATCAGTTGGTGGCATTTGGTGCTTATTTGCTTATTAAAAGTGCTTATTTATAAGCACTTGCAATAGCAGTTGCTATTTCTTGTACACAACCATCTGTTTTTCCATTTTTCCTAGATTCCTCATATTATTTTAAGATTTTCCTGAAATTTTCATATTTTTCCTAGCTTGTTTGCTATTTTTCTTGATTTAAATTAGTTTTTAAGCATTTTTAATTAGCTTTTAATACAAATAATTCAGAAATGTTCCAAAAAAATAATTTTTCAATTTTCCCAGTTTAAGAAAAATATAAAAAGCATAAAAAAGATTTTTCCTTATTTTCCCCCTTTTATTTGGTATTTTTCACAATTTAAATTAGATTAAAATAGTTTTAAATTAGTAGAAAATAGAAAAATAATCAGAAAAATATAAAAATAGTTTTGAAAATTCTCTTTTGTTATTTTAGATTTTTCCAAGTCATAATTTCATTTTTCTAGCTTTATTTCCTATTTTCTTGTATTTTAGGCTATTATTAAATAGTTAAAAATAGTTTTTAATTAATAATAATTAGATAAATAGTTATAAAAATAATTTTATTTTTCTAAATATTTTATTTTATCATTAGGTTTGTAAAAATATCATTTTCATATTTTTAGGGATAATATTAATTTAGTTTCACATTTTTATTTGTACGTTACGTAGTTTTTAAATTCAGTTTTGTAAAAACATAAAATCAAAAACATCATTTTACAAATAGTGATAGCGTTTATTTAATAGAATTTATCTTTTTAATTTTCTTTAATTTGCATTTAAGCCCTTGTAGTTTGTATACTTTTTCCTTAGTTATAATAAATCAGATCTCTTTTCTAATTCAAATTTCTCGATCACTATACGTTTGGTGATCCATTGCATAGCTCGCTGGGACATAACGACCCGGGGAAACACTATACTCCCCAGATCTGCATTGCATTCGTGTTTGAACCGTTTTAAGTTTCTTACAGTTGGCCATTCACAAGTGGTCAGCTTGCGTGAGAAAACTTGACGGTTTTGCACGGATCAAATTTTTGGCGCCGCTGCCGGGGAGCTGTGCTGATCTATCTTCCGTTTAGCAGATTAGTAGTTTGAATACTCACTCTTTGTTCATATCATCCATCTCTATCTATATATATATCCATATTTTCTTATAAAAAATCCAAAAACCCAAAAACAGCTAAAAACGTATAAAACACAAAAATATTTTCCTTTTGTTTCTATATATGTATCAAAGATAAAAATACAAAAAGATTTGTCGTTTTCTTTAATAAATAACAACATAAAGGATTACCACCGCAAACGAAGGCAGTGCACTACCTAACTGGGGGTGCGACCATAATAAGTTCCCGAACTAAAGATTTAAAACTTGCCTTTGTGTCCTTGTGATTGGTGTACCTTTTTCAAAGAAGCCATTCATCTTGTGATTATTGGTTAAGTTCACTGTTCTTTTGCCTCGATTTTGTTTTAATTGATTTTGTTGGTATATCTACTTGTCAGAACCAGAAACCCAAAAAGAATCTTCTCACCCCATTTTTCATAATTCATCTTCATAATTCCCATTCTCATCAGAAATATTTTCATAATTCCCATTTCTCTCCTTAACTCTGAGATTTCCTTAGAGTTAACTCTAGTGTATGCGCACTCGCTCTTCTAGATCTGTGAGCCCATTTCGTGAGCTTGTCAAGATTCCAAGAAGGCGTGTCCGTAGACTTTCTGCTCCTTCAGTCGGATCTGAGATCCGGACTGCTCACACTACTTCCGTTATCATGGCGGAAGAACGCCCTATGTGTGAGCTTCTCCAGGCACCCATCGACGGGTATGGAGATGCTATCGTTGTACCAGCCATTGTGGCTGAAAATTTTGAACTCAAAACCGGGTTACTGAATCTTGTAACCTCAAATCAGTTCTACGGTTTTGAGCGGGATGATCCTCATGCTCATATTCGATGGTTTAACAAGATTGCATCTACCATCAAATACAAGAATGTCCCTACTAATGCTGTTAAGCTTCTTCTGTTCCCATTTTCACTTGAGGGGCAAGCCCGGATTTGGCTTGAAAAACAACCCCCTCAGTCAATTGAGACATGGGAAGATTTGGTGAAGAAATTTGTGAATGAATTCTATCCACCTTCCAAAACCACGAGTCTTAAAAATGAAATCATCAAATTCACTCAAAAGTTTGATGAACCCTTCAGTGAATCGTGGGATCGTTTCAAGGAATTGCTTCGCAAATGTCCTCACCACGGTTTCTCCGAGTTGATGCAACTCGATACTTTCTATAATGGAGTGAGTCAATCTGATCAAGATTCTCTCAATTCCTCCGCGGGAGGAAATTTCTTGAGCAAAACTGTCAAAGAAGCTTTAGCGATCATTGAAAACAAGTCTAAAGTCCGCACTGCACGAAGCAAGCCGGTTGTTTCCCAAGTCAGTGTTGGTCCTTCTTCTTCATCGCCCGTGAGTCAATCTAGCACCGATGCTAAGATTGACAAACTCACGGAAGCCATTCAAGCTTTGGTTCTCTCCAACCTAAAGAAAGTCTCTTTTCCACAAACTTCACCTCCTGCTGAAGTTAAGAAAGTGGAAGTCTGTGTTACTTGTGGTGGCCCCCATGCTTATTACAACTGTATGGCCACCGATGGTAACCCCTTCGAAGCTAATGCTGTGGGCGGGATTTATAATCAAGGAGGCAACCAATATCGTGCTCCTATAGACCCGAACCACCGTCCTAACCACTACTCTGGACCTCCCGGTTTCAATCAAAATCGTAATCAGAATCAAAATAGACCAAACCAAGGTTTTCAAAACCAAGGTAATTTTAGTCCTAACAACGGTTTTCAGAATCAGAATCAAAATTTCCAACACCAAGGAAATTTCAATAGAAACCAGGTCAGGGAAATTTCAACCAAGGGTATTTTCATGGCAATAATCAAGGAAATTTTCAAAATCAAGGCCCTAATCCTAACAATAGAGGCCAGAATTTTCCTGTGCAAACTCAAGCCATTGTTCCAACTGGACCATCATCTGATGAGTTGTTGAAACAATTCATGAAATCCCAAGAAGAAATGAATCGGTTGTTGGTTAGCCAGATTGCTGACATTAAGAAGTCTTTAAATGATCGACCCTCGGGCTCAGGTACTTTACCTAGCAACACGATCGCTAATCCGAGGGGCGATGCAAAGGCGATCACAACCAGAAGTGGTGCTTCTTATGCTGGACCCGCTATTCCTACTACCTCTTCTTCTTCTCTCCCGAAGGTAGTGGAAAGTGAACCTGAGGCGACAAAGGACAAGGAACTTCCTACTAATAACGGAAGTACCACTAATGTCCATCCTCAGGTTGTCCCGAAACCCAATACCAAACCTGGAGTTGTTTTTGAACCTCCAGTTGGTAACCCTAAATCCAAAACTTCTATTCCTTACCCCTCACGTTTACATGAGCAAAAGCTCCGCGAGAAAGCTAGTCATCAAATGGAAAAATTCTTTCAAATTTTCCAAGAGCTTCATTTTGACATAAGCTTCGCGGATGCCATCATGTTGATGCCCAAGTTTGCATCTACTCTTAAGCACATGTTGAGCAACAAGGAAAAGCTGTTTGAAATGGCTAAGACTCCTTTGAACGAGAATTGCTCAGCAGTCTTGTTAAAGAAGCTTCCCGAGAAGCTAGGAGATCCCGGAAAATTTCTTCTTCCTTGTGTTTTTCCTGGGATGATTGAATGCTTTGCCCTTGCCGATCTTGGTGCAAGCATCAATCTGATGCCTTATTCAGTATGGAAGAAACTTTCTCTTCCGGAACTTATTCCTACCTGCATGACTCTTGAGCTTGCAGATCGTTCTATCTCGCGTCCTCTTGGCATCGCCGAGGATGTATTTGTGAAAGTAGGAAAGTTCCATTTTCCAGCTGACTTTGTGGTTGTTGATTTTGATGCCGATCCTCGGGTTCCCCTCATTGTTGGAAAAGGATTCCTGAGAACGGGTCGTGCTCTTATTGATGTATTTGAGCAAGAGATCACTTTACGTGTGGGTAATGAAGCTGTTACCTTTAACCTTGATCAAACTTCAAGGTACTCCTCAAATTATGATACTGAATCAATTAATCGAGTCGATTTAATTGATATTGCTTCAGAGGAGCACTCTCAAGAGTTTCTTGGTTATCTTCATAATTCTGTGGGTGGGGATTCCACCACATCTTCTCAACCTATCATTGCCGACTCTTCCCCCTCTCTCACTCCGTTTGAGGGAGGTGACTTCCTTCTGGAAGAGATCGATGAATTTCTTGCTACCAATGAATCAATTCCGCCTGGAATTGATGGTGTTTATGATTCGGAGGGGGATATCCTTTATCTTGAGCAATTGCTGAATGAAGATCCATTATCTTCACTCCCTCCGAAAGAGATCACGATTGAGGAAATCAAATCAGTACAATCATCTACTGAAGAATTTCCCGAGGTTGAACTTAAGGACCTACCTCCTCATCTCGAGTATGCATTCTTGGAGGGTGATGATAAATTACCCGTCATAATTGCTAAAGACTTAACTGAGGAGGAGAAAATTGCTCTCATAAAGGTCTTGAAGTCACACAAGCAAGCAATTGCTTGGAAACTCTCCGACATTAAGGGTATCAACCCTGAGTTTTGTACTCACAAAATCTTAATGGAGGATGACTTCAAACCAGCAGTCCAACATCAGAGGAGGGTGAATCCTAAGATTCACGAGGTTATCAAACAAGAGGTTCTCAAACTTCTTGATGCCGGTCTGATTTACCCGATCTCTGATAGTCCTTGGGTTAGCCCAATTCATTGCGTTCCAAAAAAGGGTGGCATTACTGTTTTCACAAATGAAGAAAACGAGTTAATTCCAACTCGATTGGTTATGGGATGGCGTGTGTGCATTGACTATCGCAAGTTAAACGAAGCCACCCGTAAAGACCATTTTCCTCTACCCTTCATGGACCAGATGCTTGAGAGATTAGCAGGGAACGAGTACTATTGTTTCCTTGATGGTTTCTCGGGTTACTTTCAGATCCCCATTGATCCGCTGGATCAAGAAAAGACCACATTCACCTGCCCATACGGGACGTTTGCCTATAGACGTATGCCTTTTGGCTTATGTAATGCTCCTGGCACGTTCCAACGATGTATGATGGCAATTTTCCACGACATGATCGGGGAAACTATGGAGGTGTTTATGGATGACTTCTCGGTCATTGGGGACTCGTTTCATACATGTCTCTCCCATTTAGACAAAATGTTAAAACGGTGTGAAGACACCAGTCTATGTCTAAACTGGGAGAAGAGCCACTTTATGGTCAAAGAAGGCATAGTCCTTGGCCATAAGATTTCCAAGAACGGGATTGAGGTAGATAGAGCAAAAGTTGATGTCATTGCTAAATTACCTCACCCTACTACCGTCAAAGGTATTAGGAGTTTTCTAGGTCATGCCGGGTTTTATCGCAGATTCATTCAAGATTTCTCTAAAATCGCTCGGCCTATGACCCATCTTCTCGAAAAAGATGCTCCTTTTATCTTTTCTCCTGAGTGCATCGAAGCTTTTGAAACACTTAAGAAAAGGCTTACGGAAGCACCCATTCTAGTTGCCCCCGACTGGGATTTACCCTTTGAGCTCATGTGCGATGCAAGTGATTTTGCTATCGGTGCAGTCTTGGGGCAACGCAAAACCAAGCATTTTCAGCCTATCCACTACGCAAGCAAAACTATGACTGAAGCTCAAACCCATTACACCACTACAGAAAAAGAATTATTAGCTGTGGTGTATGCGTTTGAGAAGTTTCGGCCATACCTTATCTTGACCAAATGCGTGGTGTATACGGATCACTCGGCTCTTAAATATCTCTTTGCAAAACAAGATGCAAAGCCGAGATTGCTCCGTTGGGTTCTCCTCCTGCAAGAATTTGATATCAATATACGTGATAAAAAAGGAGCTGAGAACCTGGCTGCTGATCATCTGTCCCGTCTAGAAAACCCTCACCAAGATGTGTTCGAGAAAAAGGAAATAAACGAAACATTTCCTCTCGAAACACTCAATGTGGTTTCTTTTCGTGGAGACTCTTCCACCCCATGGTTTGCTGACTTTGCAAATTACCATGCGGGTAACTTTGTGGTGAAAGGGATGTCGTCCCAACAGAAAAATAAATTCTTTAAAGATGTGAAACATTATTTCTGGGACGACCCCTACTTGTTTAAAATTTGTGCGGATCAAGTCATCCGGCGATGTGTATATGGTCAGGAAGCTATTGACATTCTCAAGGCTTGCCATTCTGGACCTACTGGGGGACATCATAGCCCTAACTACACCGCCAAGAAGGTGTTTGATTCCGGATTCTATTGGCCCACAATTTATAAGGATGCCCATGAATTCGTCAAAACCTGTGACGCTTGTCAACGTCACGGAAATATCTCACAAAGGAATGAAATGCCGCAAAACGCCATTCAAGTGTGTGAGATTTTTGACATATGGGGCATTGACTTTATGGGGCCATTTCCTTCTTCCCATGGTAACAAATACATACTCGTGGCCGTTGACTACTTGTCAAAATGGGTTGAAGCTAAAGCTTTGCCTACCAACGATGCCCGAGTTGTTGTGAAATTCTTAAAATCTCTATTTGCTAGGTTTGGAACTCCACGAGCCATAATCAGTGATCGTGGTACGCATTTCTGCAATGACCAATTTGAAAGAGTCATGCAAAAGTATGGTGTAACTCACCGTACCTCTACTGCGTACCACCCCCAAACAAGTGGGCAAGTGGAAGTTTCTAACCGGGGGATAAAAAGAATTCTGGAGAGGACGGTTGGTGAAAACCGTGCCTCTTGGTCGGACAAGTTAGATGACGCACTCTGGGCCTTCCGTACAGCTTACAAAACACCCATCGGGTGCACTCCATACAAGCTGGTGTACGGGAAGGCATGTCATCTGCCGGTTGAGTTCGAGCACAAGGCATACTGGGCCTTGAAACATGCCAACTTTGATATTCAGACAGCTGGTGATCACCGGAAAGTTCAAATGAATGAATTAAATGAACTCCGTGATCAAGCCTACGAGAACTCTTTGATCTATAAACAAAAGACAAAGAAGATTCATGACTCAAAAATAAAAAACCGCGTTTTCAACGTCGGTGATCGAGTCCTTCTTTTCAACTCAAGATTGAAGATTTTCTCAGGAAAATTAAAATCCCGCTGGTCTGGACCATTTACCATTGCTAAGGTTTATCCTTATGGTACCATTGAGTTATCTCAACCCGATGGTCCAAACTTTAAAGTGAATGGTCATCGAGTGAAGCATTACTTTGGAGAGGACATTCCATCCATGGTTGTCCCGGACTTACAAACTTTCCCCATGAACCAATGAATGCGGGGATCGAGTCAAGCTAGCGACTCGGGAATCAAAAACAGTAGCATGCCATATGGGTTTTCACCCATATTTCTGACTTCTTTCTATCTTTCTACCACCCTAGTGTGGGGGAGATGCCCCACACTTGTATATAAGTTTCAAAAAAAAAAAAAAAAAAAAAAAAAAAAAAAAAATCTTGCTAAATAATGGCCGCAGTATTTCCCTTTTACGTTCTATGTTTCGGCATAACCGCCGGTACTTTGAATATTGAGGGCAATATTCATTTCTAGTGTGGGGGGGAATTCTCACGAATTTTATCATGTAATTATACCGCCTAATTCCCCCGTTTTTGGCCAAAATTTTTTTTGGAGTAAGTGTTTTGCACTTACTCAATTGGTTATCAGTCCGCCTTGTCTAATAAACAAAAGGATTGGCTAATCCAGGAGCAAACGGCTCTTGGTAAAGATATCTCAAATCCGTTGACGGCTTGCAATTTGCCCAAAATTGTATGGTATTCAGCTCACCATATCCTAAAAAGTGAAGAGTTGGCTAGCCCGCAAGTTTATGGCTTGTCGTAAAGGCAGTGGAAAAACCATAATTGGTAATCAGCTCACCAAAGATAATATTGATAATTTCTCTAAGAGTTGGCTAGTCCAGAGCAAACGGCTTCTGGTAAAGACAAATCAAATCCGTTGGAAGCTGGTGGTTTGCTCAAAATCACATGGTTATCGGTGTACCATGGTTCTTACTTGAACTAAAACATTTGGCTACTCCAGAAGTAATGACTTTTGGTAAAGAGATGAAATCCATTAGTTTTTCTCAAAAGATTGCTAGGGACTAGCAATAGTTTAGTGTGGGGGATTGATGAGTGTGTAAATACTCATCATTTTTGGTTAATTCTGAACTGCAAAACGGTTAAAAACGCTCAGAAATGCATCAAAATACTGAAAATATCTCAAAGTTGCATTTTATATGTTTCAGATGCAAAATGTCTAAAATCAGATGAAAAACGAGCAAAGTTTGCATAATTGGCAGTTTCAGTCCCCCGACTTTCAGAAAATGGCAAAATCAGTCCCTAGGCATTTATTTTAAAAGAAAAGTCACCAAAGGTCCTTTTGGAATCATAAATTGTCATATTTAGTCCTTTGGTGAAAAATCCAAAAGTTTTGAGAAATTACAGTTTTGATCCTTGGATTTTAAAAATTGTCATGTTTAGTCCTTGGAATTTCACAAATGGCAAAAAAAATGGTCCTTATATTATTTGAGATTGGCAAGACTAGTCCTTGGTTTACCTTTCAGAAACTACATGAGTGGTCCCTGCAGTTTCAGATTTTACATGTATGGTCCCTAAGCTACAAAATGAATCCAACTTAAATCCTTGGTCCATTATTAAATCCTTGGCCCAATACCATATAACCCGGTCCAGTCCACTACCCAACCCGAAACCAAACCCAATACCCACGGTTTAAAATAAACCACCCCGCCCCCTTTTCCTGTCTTCCCCGACACCTCTGTCTGCAACCAGCCACCAACACAACACCACCTCTTTGTCCCCCTTCTCCACACTTTGTCCCCCCCTCCTCACCTAACAGCCAAATGCATTAAATGCAACCCTTTTCACTGTCTAAGATATCAAAACCATTTTGGCGCCAATTTTCGATCAAACGGCCAAGATAGCTTCTGCACATCCAAAGGCCAGGAAAATTGCTGGGATATGCTCAGAAAGAGGAGAGAAGGAGATTGGAGTATAAAAAGAAGGAAGAAGAATGAAGTTAGGGAGTACTTAGTTAGTTTTTCTAAAATGTATGTCGTTTTTAAGCTTTTCATGTCTTACTAGTTTCTCAACTGTAATATCAAGTTAATTTGTATCAATCTTAAGTATTTCAGTGTAGTTCAACTTATTTCAAGCATCAATTCAAGTTAATGTTATAATTCCACATTTTATGTCCACTGTTGAAATTTTCATTTTCAAAATCATATGTCAAAGCTTTCAGTAGCTCAACTTTAAGCTTCAACAAGCTTATATAAGCTCATTACAGCATTTTACAAGCTTGTATTCAAGTTTCAATCACTTTTGAATATTGGTCAAAGAAAGTCAACATGGGGCAAAAATGATGCAGAAGTGGATATGTGTTGGTTCAGAGCTGGATTTGGGTTAGTTTAGAACTCATTGGGTTAGTTTAGAACAGGTAGTGGTTCATTGGTGCAGTGGCAAGCCATAGTGGCTATGGACAGTTGTAAGTCAGTTTCAAGTTATGTAGCATAATATGTTCTTGTGGTTTATAATAGTTCAAATCTGTTCATTAAGTATTATTTAGGATAGGTAAACTTAGCTTGATCATTGAAACAAGTTGAATCAGTAGTTAGGTCATATTACTTGCAAATCAGTAGGATTAAGGTGTGTTTGGATCTGCTGCACTATCTGTCTTTTAGGTATAATCAGTGGTTAGGATTTGTAGTTATAAGTTTGTTTATCTCATTTATACTCTTATCTGTCTCATTTTGTGTCTGCAAGACCACCAAAGTCAAAACTCATCTCAATCTGTCTCACTATCTTATCTGTTGCAATTTTGGAAAAGCAAAAACTGGTTATGTGCTTAGATATCATAAACATGGCTTGCTTTATGCTTATTTCATCCATTAACATCATAACCTGTCCATAAATTAGATTCAAAGTTCAGTTAAGTCAAAGTTCCAAATCTGTCATCAAAAGTCAAAAGTGAGATTTTCAGTTTTTGCAAAACTTGTTTGATCTCTCACAGGTTCATTTTAGGTCCAAATCTAGTGAAACTTTGGGATTTGCAAATTCAATTGGTCTAGTATTGGAAACTGCTTTTTGTTAAAACATATTAAGTTCTTTAAATCTTCAAATAAGCTGCTCAAAACTGCTTAAATTGCCCTGTTCATAAGCTTCAGCATAAACTGAGTTTTCCTCAGTTTTGTGCAGGCTTGCACAAGGCTCATAAGAGCTTCCTTTGGTCTGGTCTTTAGCTCATAAACTCTTGACGAGGTCTAGTTGAGGTATCACTACTTGGTTCTTGATTTCTAGCTTATTGAGTGCTTATTCTTTGGCTCCAAAGTTGGCATCAAAACTGTTTTTAAGCAATTAGCCAAATCATCCAAATCATGGTAGTTTGTAATTCAGATGTTATAGCTTGTTGTTTTTAGTTGCATTTGGGTTATTATAGCATATTAGGACTTCTGTAATCAGTTGGTGGCATTTGGTGCTTATTTGCTTATTAAAAGTGCTTATTTATAAGCACTTGCAATAGCAGTTGCTATTTCTTGTACACAACCATCTGTTTTTCCATTTTTCCTAGATTCCTCATATTATTTTAAGCTTTTCCTGAAATTTTCATATTTTTCCTAGCTTGTTTGCTATTTTTCTTGATTTAAATTAGTTTTTAAGCATTTTTAATTAGCTTTTAATACAAATAATTCAGAAAAGTTCCAAAAAAATAATTTTTCAATTTTCCCAGTTTAAGAAAAATATAAAAAGCATAAAAAAGATTTTTCCTTATTTTTCCCCTTTTATTTGGTATTTTTCACAATTTAAATTAGATTAAAATAGTTTTAAATTAGTAGAAAATAGAAAAATAATCAGAAAAATATAAAAATAGTTTTGAAAATTCTCTTCTGTTATTTTAGATTTTTCCAAGTCATAATTTCATTTTTCTAGCTTTATTTCCTATTTTCTTGTATTTTAGGCTATTATTAAATAGTTAAAAATAGTTTTTAATTAATAATAATTAGATAAATAGTTATAAAAATAATTTTCTTTTTCTAAATATTTTCTTTTATCATTAGGTTTGTAAAAATATCATTTTCATATTTTTAGGGATAATATTAATTTAGTTTCACATTTTTATTTGTACGTTACGTAGTTTTTAAATTCAGTTTTGTAAAAACATAAAATCAAAAACATCATTTTACAAATAGTGATAGCGTTTATTTAATAGAATTTATCTTTTTAATTTTCTTTAATTTGCATTTAAGCCCTTGTAGTTTGTATACTTTTTCCTTAGTTATAATAAATCAGATCTCTTTTCTAATTCAAATTTCTCGATCACTATACGTTTGGTGATCCATTGCATAGCTCGCTAGGACATAACGACCCGGGGAAACACTATACTCCCCAGATCTTCATTGCATTCGTGTTTGAACCGTTTTAAGTTTCTTACAGTTGGCCATTCACAAGTGGTCAGCTTGCGTGAGAAAACTTGACGGTTTTGCACGGATCAAGTGCATTTGAGAATGCCTCGACCAAGAATGATGGTGGTGGTAAAGAAGTTTCAACTTCCATATGGTCGGGTGGTTGACTTT
This sequence comes from Chrysanthemum seticuspe, assembly GCA_019973895.1. Lineage (NCBI taxonomy): Eukaryota > Viridiplantae > Streptophyta > Magnoliopsida > Asterales > Asteraceae > Chrysanthemum > Chrysanthemum seticuspe. The sequence continues at coordinate 100,014,927 of BPTQ01000003.1, read as the reverse complement.
GATGATTTCTCATAATCCAAATAGGATTATATGATGGAGATGGCGAAAAGGAAGCCGGAGCAAGTGTTGACTCAACACCTTGATTTTGAACCATTATTCCTCCTAATGTGGAGAATGTTGTCGGTGGAAGCGGATGAGACGGCCTAGGAGGCAAGTCCTCTAAGTTGTAGAGGTGTGGTGATGATAGAGGGGATGTAAATGAGATAGCTCTAGGAATCAATGGTGATGGTTTAGTGGAGATGATATTGTTTGGCCTAAGAGGTATGGTGGTGTTTGGCATTGGTAGTTTTGTGGGTACTATCCTTTTAGGAATTTGTTTGATTGGATGATGAGGGATCCTATCATTTGTTGGATTGACCGGAGATGATTCGGTTGAAGAGATTTCGTGTATAACACGAGCCTTTTTCATGGGTGGTTCTTTGGTGGATAAGTTACTACTTGGGGTTTTCCTCATGATGAGATGATTTCAAGAGGTTGCAAGAGCTGAAAGTTAAGATGAGAGTAACGACTATGGAGGTCCTAACAAGGTGGTTTATAAACTAAGAGATTTGGCAAGTGCATTTAAGCTTTAAGCCACTAGGATTCATTGGAATGTGATGATTAACATGCACAAGAGTCAACTTCAGAGGTTGCACTGATCTAGGAACTCATTTAAAATGAGATGGAGTGTTTGAGTTACGAAGATGAGTTAAAATGATTGTTTTAGCAAGATTTGACATAAACTGTCATCCGGATCGCACGGTTCCCTCCTCAGAGGGATCCGTCTAGGCTAATCCTAGGGATCCGGCTTTCACCAGTTATGAAAGAGTGGAAATGATGTTTCTAAGATCTAAGACCTATAACATCTTGAGTGTTTCAGTCTTCCTAAGTGTCTTAAATGAAGAGGTGCTTAGGTACTTGAAAGTGGTGAGTGTTGTAGCTAATGATTGTCGTTTATGGAAGGATTTGGAATTTTCATGAGTACCAATGAATGAGCAAGGATGACACTAAAGATGAGAATGTCAATTGAAGCTAAATGATCCTAGAGATTGATGAGTGTGTAAATACTCATCATTTTTGGTTAAATCTGAACTGCAAAACGCTTAAAAATGCTCAGAAATGCATCAAAATACTGAAAATATCTCAAAATTGCATTTTATATGTTTCAGATGCAAAATATTTAAAATCAGATGAAAAATGAGCTAAGTTTGCATAATTGGCAGTTTCAGTCCCCCACGTTTCAAAAGTTGTCAGAAATAGTCCTTGAGCACTTGATTTAAAAGAAAAGTCACCAAAGGTCCTTTTAAAATCATAACTTGTCAAAATTAGTCCTTTGGTGAAAAATGTCAAAAGTTTTGAGAAATTACAAGTTTGGTCCTTCAAGTTTTGAAATTGGCAAAAATAGTCCTTGGAAGTTTGAAAATGTCTATTTTGGTCCTTGTACTATTGAAACTTGTCACTTTTGGTCCCTTGGAACAACTTTGGGAAATTGGCAGAAATGGTCCTTGTATTTTCAGAAATTACATAAAGGTCCTTGTATTAATAACATAGCCTTTGAACCTTTAAACCCTTTTGGCCTTGTCAAAACCAATTGGACCCCTGCCAATCCCTTTTGAACCCCCTGCCATTATCCTTTTGACCCTTCCCTTTTAATATACCCAGTCAAACCCCATTTGACTTAACCACTCCCGCCCTCACGGGTTTCCCTTCCCACTCCATCATCACACCTTGCCTGCAACTCCTACCCACACTCCATCATCATCACACCCACCCTTATCACTCCACCTCACCCCAAGCCAAGATGCATTCAATCTCCTTCCACTATCACAAGTTATCAGTCCAACTGGCAAAACCATTTTGGCGCCAAAAATAGATCAAATGGCTAATATACACTCAAGTCATCCAACGGTTCTGGAAACAAGTGGGAATCACTCAGAGAGGTGAGAGAAGACATATTGGTGTATAAAAGAGGAAGAAGAAGCAAGAGACAAGGAGTACTTAGTTTTTAAAATTTTATGTATGTCGTTTTTAGTCTCAATGTTTTAGTTCAAGTTAAAAGTTGTAATTTCCTGTTTCTAAGTACTAAAACTAAGCCACTAAATCATTGTAATTTCATTTCAAGTCCTAATTCAAAGTTTCATTTAAGTTTCATGCTTACATGTTCACTGTTAAAAAAGTTAGTTTCAAACTCTTGAATTCAAGCTTCCAATAGCCTGTTTTTAAGTTCAAACAAGTTTACTCAAGCTTATTATAGCTTTTGGTAAGCTTGGAAAACAGTTTTAAGCAACCTTGGTATTTAGTCAACAAAAGTCAAACTGAGAAGAAAAATTGGTTCAAGCAGTTATGGAATTGGATATGGGTTGATGCAGAGCTTGGATGGGTTGGATTAGACTAGTTTAGTGTAGGATTGGCTCTGGTTTAAGTTGCACTACCAAGCTGGACACTTGTGAGTTTTATCTCATTTTCATTTTTAATACAGTATTGCATATTGTGCTTGGATTGGAATTTGTAGTCATTAAGTATCTTAAACCTGTCTATTTAGTTTTAATTAGGATAGTTAGAATTAGCTTAAGTGATAATACATACTAGTTCAATGGTTAGCTCAGTCAAAAGTTCAAATTAGTTGCAAAAGTTGTGTTTGGATCAGTGGTTTACAAGAGCTTGAGCTCTTGTCTGTGCTTGATATCTGACTAATCAGTCTTAATATAGTCCCTTTGAATCATTTTGGTCATCATATTACTCACTACATAAGCCAAAGTCAAAATCACCTCTCTACTGTCCTAATCTCACAACTGTTGGAATTTTGTTAAGTCAAAAGCTTGTTTTGTGTTTGCATTATATAGAAATAGCTTACAGTAGTCTCATTTCATCATTTAACATCAATCTCAGTCCTTAAATTAGTTGCAAAGTTCAAATAAGTCAACATCTCATAACTGTCAAAAAGTCAAAAAGTGAAAATCTAGTTTTCACCCAACCTTGGGTGATTTTTAATTAACTCATTTCTGGGTCAAATTCATTGAAACTCTGGGTTTAAAAACTTAAGCTGGTCTATTTTCCATAAATGATTTTTGCAAATTTTTCCAAAAGCTCTTTGAGGTCCAAATAAGCAGCTCAATAAGCTCTTATGTGCCCTGTGCACACTCAGTATTAGCTGAGTGTGAACAGGCACTTTGCAGACCCTGCATAGGGTTGGTTTTAGATCCTTAGGGTCTGAGATTTGTTTTAGAGATAGTCAAGCTGGTTATCTTGAGTTCTTCATTTTTGCTTTTCACATAAGCTTTCTCAAAAAGCAGTTGCATTAGCCACAAAGTAGCTAGAAAATCTGTTTTTGGCACATAAGCTCAAATCATCAAATCTGTGCATTTTGTATTTTAGATGTTTAGGATAGTTGTAACTTGTTTCATTTGGGTACTTTTAGCTTATTACAGCTTCTGTAATCAGTTGGTAGCTTATTGTGTTCTTTGGCTTATTTCAAGTGCTTATTCCTAAGCACTTTGCATTGCAGTTCCATATTCTTGCACACAAGCCACTATTTTTATACTTTTCTTAGATTCATAATATTATTTTAGACTTATCTTGAATTTTTCAGATTTTTCTAGGTCAGTTTGCTATTTTTCTCCATTTAAAACAGTTTTTAGGTAATTTTAATTAGCTTTTAATACAATTAATTCAGAAAAGTTTCAAAAAATAAGTTTTCAATTTTCCTAGGTTAAGATAAATATAAAAAGTCAAAAAAATATTTTTCCCGATTTTTCATAGTTTAATTTGTAATTTTTAGCAATTTAATTAGTTAAAAATAGTTTTTAATTCATAGAAAATAGAAAAATAATCAGAAAAATACAAAATTAGTTTTGAAAATTCTTTTTAGTTATTTTAGATTTTTCTAAGTCATAATTTCATTTTTCTAGCTTTATTTCCTATTTTCTTGTATTTTAGGCTATTATTAAACAGTTAAAATTAGTTTTTAATTAATAATAATTAGATAAATAGTTTTAAAAATAATTTTCTTTTTCTTAAAATTTTCTCTTATCATTAGTTTTGTAAAAATGTCATTTTCATATTTTTATGATTAATATTGTTCAGTATCACATTTTCTTTTGTACGTCACGTAGTTTTTTTAATTTTAATTTGTAAAAGAAAAAAATCAAAAACATCATTTTACAAATAGTGATAGCGTTTATTTAATAGAATTTATCTTTTTAATTTTCTTTAATTTGCATTTAAGCCCCTGTAATTTGTATACTCTTTCTTTAGTTATAATCAATCACAATCCTTTTCCGTTCAAATCCTCTCGATCACTATTCGTTTGGTGATTCATTGCATAGCTCGTTGGGACATAACGACCTGGGGAAACACTATACTCTCCTGGACTTCATTGCATTTGTGTCTGAACTGTTTTAACTTTCTTACGGTTAGCCATTCACAAGTGGCTAGCTTGTGTGAGATAACTTGACGGTTTAGCACGAATCAAGATCAGGTTGTGACTTAGGATTGTGTTTTGGAAAATATCCTAAAGGTTTTGAGATGGAAAAACTAGGATTTGATCAAATTTGATCAATTTTGTGGTGAGGATGATTTATGATCAACTTAGCCATAATCGAAGGATTTCTAAGACTAGATGTGAGGGATCAAGTAAAAAATGAAGTGTGAGTTTGAGAGCGGAAGAGTAATGGATTAAAAATGAAACGATAGATCTATAAGCGTCCTAGAGTGTGATCTAGATGAGTTATGTGTGAGTAGGAAGGATTTACCTATCTTGATAAAGACTTATCTTGCCTTAAGGCACTATGTTTAGCTTAGTGTGAGGTGTTCTAAGGATATGTTTGAGATATAATGCTTTCAATTGCATTTTCTGTTTGCCGGATCCCACGGTTCCCTAAAGATAGGGATCCGTCTAGTACAACATTTGGGATCCGTCCATCTGCTAGGCAGAACCTTTACTAAAGGTATGCAATGATCTTGACAATGCATTATATTCCAAGATTAGTTAAAGGAGTTCTAAAACTAAGATATCAAATGTAAGATGTTTTATTTCATGAAGGAAATAAGATTACACTGATAAAGCACGAGTAGAGTAGAATTGATCCTATTTGAAATACTACTAAATTCCTTGAGTGTTTTCGCTAGAAGGATCATTATGTGATTGATGAGTGTTGGTGAAGTCAAGAATGAAGAAAGTCTTCATGAGAGATATGTTTAGCGGTTCCATCATCTTGTTCACAAGTACGTACAACGGACTTTGAAATTGAGGATGGAAGTGCATAACATTATGATAGAGACGTGTCAAGAACATTCCATAAGGGATGAGTTTATTCTTGGAGCCTTGAAGATTTGCAATTCGCCTTGCGAAGAAGTAGGCGAGATTGTATGGTTGTTGTGTTAGCAAACAATACAACATGTGAGCACAACAAGCGGGAAGAATTTCTCGATTTCCCCTAAGACTCCAAACATTTTCACGTAGGATGAGTGCAAGAGGCTTGTACTCTTCTCGGATATCCCTTGTAAAGATAATGTTTGGATCGGAGTAATATGGTCGAGGTTTGCATATTATGCGATTTAAATCTTCCGGAGAGGGTATGTGTGAACAATATGGACTATTTTCTTCACGAAAGTTGAAGAGAGAATCAAGAGACCAATCTTCGGTGAAGGCACATTGTCCATGATTTGGAATCCGGAGGATGTGAGCAAAATGCCCAAGGGTTAGAGTGAACTTTTGGTTTTTGATATAAAACCAAAGAGATAGAGCGCGATCCTCGTTACGAACGAGTTCGACTTGACGGAAGAATTCCATTATGAACCTTGGACATATCTTCTCGTTGATTTCAAGTAGACATTCTAGTCCTATGGCTCGGAAGGAGGTATTGATACCTTCTTCGAATTGTAGAGAGGTGTCTACAATACGTCCTTCATGGAAGTGACGGGTTTCGAGATTGTTGAACCCACGGACATGATTGCCAGGTGTGTTGGGCTCAAGAGAGATGTTAGGAGTGTAGACGCTAGTGAGTGAAAAATCAAACTCGTATTCATGCGTCATAGTTGAACCTATAGAAGTGATGGGTTAATAAGAGGTGATGTTTATGGTCAACCTATGATTATCTAATGTTTTTACTAGATTTTATTAACAATGGTATTTAACACTTTAACTTACTTAATGTTTTGATTTTCTAGTGGATTTTTACTCTTGCATGAAAACTGTTTTCTAGTAATACGGATCCCACGGTTCCTTTACAAAAGGGATCCGGCTAGTATATCTTCCGGGATCCGTGGATCTGTAGTAACAGAAACAGATTTGATAAAAGCATAGGTTTTACAGTTTTTATACCACGAAGTATGTTTTATCCTACATTTTCTTTTAGCATGCATACATGACCTCTAATGTATCACGAAAAATAATAAAACATATAAATCAAAAGAAATGATAAACACATAATAGTAACCTAGATAAACTAGATTAATAATATTGCATTTCAATACTAAGGATGATACAAAGGATTGGGTATATAACCCCAATATAGATTAACAACACAAAGTAAATGTCATCGTATGTGAACTTCATCAAAGGGAACACAAGTGCGATGAGTGTTAGGGCGATGAGCACGAGTGCGATGTAAACCATGTTGACGACGGATCTTCTTGGTTTCGATTGAGATGGAATGAGGAGGAAGATGAAGTTTTTGAATGAGAGGAAATTTTTGAAATTGGAAGATTTGAAAAGGTGAGGGTTTGATAAAGTGGTCGACGGTGGGAGTTTTTATGGGGAAGGAGGAATTTTTGAAATTCGTGTTTTGTTTTATTGGATTAAAAGAACCATAACATAAGTTTTATAAACCACGACTTTATACGAGAAATAAAACACGTATGTGAGAAAAAGGCTTCCTAATGAAGCTTGATGTAAAACATGTAATTTGCACAAAAGATAATCATATAAATACCTAACTAAGTATACTTAATTATCAAGCAAAGTAAAAAGAAAATCATACCACTAGCGCACTTAGGAATGTCTTTACAAATGACACAGTAAATGTCACTTAGACTATTCCCGCTCCTTTGTGTTTAAGATACCTTCTTAAGGAAGGTATTCTTGTTACCAAGCGACTCCTAAAGCTTGGTGGGTATAAGCTTTGACTAATCAACATGACAAGGAAGATTAGTGCCATTAAATGAAAAAATAAATAAGAAGGGGGGGTTGAATAGTTTTACCAATTAACCATGGTGTTTTAAAAGACATGGTGTTTGTTTTTATGAAAAACCTTCTTTGTAGTTTTCAATTAACCATGGATCGTATCAAGTTTTTAAAGTACAATATACTTCAAGAAACTTGGTAATGAAGCTCTGATACCAATTGTGGAAAACTAGAAGGGGGGGTTGAATAGTTTTACCAATTAAAACTTCCTTTTAAACTATTTAGATCGACTTATGTCAATCTATTTGGTTGTGTGTGTTGGATGTTGATAAACAAGCATATAAAGATATGGAATGAAAAGATAAGAGTAAGAAACACAAAACCACAACGCGAGTATTTATAGTGGTTCGGCTACAAGGACACCTTCCTTGCCCTACTCCACTACCCGAGTCATCTACTCGAGAGTTCGTAAACAATACACCAATCTCCTTATGGCGGAGAAGCCTTCAGAACGTCGCTTAACCTTTTTCTGGTACTAAGCTAAATACCGAGTTCCTTCACACCAAGGCGAACCACACCTAACACAACGTCGCCTACCCTTTATACGGTGCTAGGCTAACCACCGAGTTCTTTCACACCATAGGAGAACTAATCTTATCACAACGTCGCCTACCCTTTATTAGGTACTAGGCTAAGCACCTAGTTCCATTGCAATGGAGGAACTACTACCACACTACACCAACGACTAATCCCAAAGGAGATCTACTCCTTTACAACATCATCAAGGATATCAATATCCTTGGATCTAATACTAGTCTATCTTGTACATCGAAGCACACCATATCGAATGTACATCTAAGGCACCTTTCACTAATGCCTTTGACTAGATCTACAAGACACCTTTCACTAATGTCTTGTGTCTTTACTTCTAAGCATCTTTCACTAATGCTTCTTTGTCTTGACTTCTAAGCACCTTTCACTAATGCTTATTTGTCTTGACTTCTAAGCACCTACCACAAGTGCTTATCCTATAGACGATAGATACCCTTCACTAATATCTTCGTCTTGACACTTGAGATATCTTTCACTAATGTCTTCAACACTACACTTCTTTGAAGAAAGAAAGTAATCATCAACAAGAAGACTTCAGTAGCCTTGATGATGAGGAAGCATGGCAACTCATGGACTTGAGCTTGCTCGACTTCAAAGGTGGTGATCTTGCCTTTATGAGGAACCTAAAAGATCACAAAAAAACAAAACTACAAACATAGATCTCTTGGATCTAAGGTTAGTGAGATTTAACTCAGGAGAGAAAGTATGTTAGAGAGGGGTAAGAAATAATGAAGAAATGGCTCACTATTTATAGAGGAAAAATCCTACTGTTTCCCCGGATCCCACGGATCCCTTCCACAAGGGATCCGTCTAGCGTTAAGCTTGGGATCCGTGGAACGCTCCTCTTTGCCCATGGGTATTTTGGTTATGGGTCATGGGTCATGGGTTGAACCATGGATCTTTGGCTAGATACAATGTATCTTTGAGTGCAATGCACTTAGTCACTTGGGTATGGGTTGATCCATGGGTCTTATGGATATTATCCATGTATGATATAAGCATGATGTCATGCAATGGGTTATGGGTCAAGATCCATGGGTTATGGGCTTTGGGTTGTACCCAAATACATTTAATGTATTTGCCCAATGGGTTGTGATACTTAAGTTTCTACCCATTTATAATACCCAATATACTACATACTAGTTATGTGTATATTTTACCCAAATATGTAAACACTAGTTGTTGTACATATGTATTACTAAATCATAAAATCACTTATACTTGTTTTAGTGTTTTATGTGAAAATGTGAATAGAAACTACTAGTTCAAACCATTTACGTATTTTATTTGTTTCGTTAAGATGATTTTACGTTTGTTATCGACAAAACATTAGAAGATCGTAAAATATAAATAAACGTTTTTACGACTTATTTGTATTAACAACATGTTTTGCAAGAAGTAGCAGAATTCAAATTAATTACAGTACGCTTATAGCTAATACTAGAATCAACACGATTCGTCTTATTCAACACAAACTTATTGTTCCTAGGGTGGTCTTCTACTTTCTTCCATTGATCACTCTTAGCTTGCGAGGTCCTATCTTGCTTTGTATTTCCTGGAGGCTTTGACCCGCTTGCCTTAGTGTCACTGATTACTCCTGTAAAGGGAATGATGGGAACATTAGTTGGTTTTACTATTTTATGCATTCCTGATCTAGAAGTGCTGGGATCTGAAGTACTTGCAGGCACATCAAAGTTCACATGCTTGACTTTCGGCACAGAACAAGGCATATCATGGGTTGCATGCTTAACACTAGGCATAGAGCAAGGCATAACGACTTTATCTTTCTTACAAAAGGATTTAGGGTATGTTGCTCTTAAGCATTCTAAAAGTTCCTGAGATCGTTTGGCATATAAGCATGCATACCTAACTTCACTATCAAGTGGTTTATTTATGCTATCCTCTTCGACAATCTCAGGGAGACATTCTAGACTATCCTTAAGGTACGAAAAATATTCTTGAAACCCATGTTCGTTATTTCTAAGGTGAGGAGGAATATATTTTACAGTCACAACATACTTAGAATCCACAGATGCCTTTAAAGCAACATTATCATTACAGACAAGTGTCATTTTCCCTTTTACATGACTTTTGAGATTCTCAATTTCCTTTTGCAAAGAAGTTATTTTTTCATTGTTCTTGTCACGAGTGACTTTCATTGAATCATATAACTCTTTAAAGTGTCGTTTAACCTTTTCATTTTCTTTTAGAAAACTCTCATTTTCTTGTTGTAATACATTAATGATGTTTTGAAGATGAAAGTTTTGAGAATACTGAGAATCTAAAGGAGGAGGCATTTGGGAGCCATTCACATTGTTCTTTTCACCCTTTAATTGTAAAATTTGGGTTTTCATCTTTCTGATCGTGTTACAGTGAGCTCAAATATGTTCGTCACGTTTGTTTATTTCAAAAACTGCATCAAACTCAGGAACATCCAAGGATGTCTTGATATTTGAGGTTTTAACATTTTCTTTGAGATGTTGATATTTTTGTTGCAAATTAAAATGTTCAACTTCCAGTTTAGAATAATGTTTTACCAAATTATCATGATCATCCTGTTCTACTTTATCATGCAATTTTGAATTTGTGGTTTCAAGCTCAATGACACGATCATGGGAAACTTTTAATGCAACAGTTAATTCATGAAATTGAGACACAGTAATAGAACAATTTGTAACAGTGTAGAACACATCTTTAGCAACACATTAAGAGATCAGATTATCATTAATGATGTGCAGATTCTTTATCTCTATTTCATTACTCTTAAGCTCACGTTCATACATACTGACCTCAAATTCCATATCATTAAACATCTTTTTCATTTCTTTAATCTCTATGTCCATTCCCTTTTGAAGACTCTCAAATTGTCCTTTAAGTTGTTTAAACAAAGGCATGACCTCAGTTAAATAGCATTCTTTAGTTTGTTCAAAACCCCTTTCCCCTTCAGTTATCCCGGTGGGTGTGATTCTTTTCTTACAGGTTTTCTCAAAATCAACAAATAGTTGGTAAACTACGTAAAGGCTGATTAAGGTCTTGCTATTAGTGGGAAGATTTCTAGGCACTAAATGCATTGGTGTATTTAGGGGATACACAGTGGCTGGAAGCAATTTCCTAAGAGGGGAATTCTTTTCAATAAAATCATTAGCTTTTTGTTTGTCCAGATCCTTTTTCCAGAAAATTTGTTCAGTGGTCAGCTGGGTCTGAGGTCTAAATTTATTAAAGGCAATCCAGTTATCCTTAGAATAATTTGGTGTTTTAATGATGATTTTATCTCTTATGCACAAGGGACTATTAAATTTGTCATCCAATTTTTTTCTAGAGACTTCTTCTAATTTTCTATCTTCCTCAGAGCACTCAACACAAGTGGGTTTCTGTCTAGGCTTAAGAATCTCATTTACATCGTAGATTACTTTTTGAGCTACTTTAGCCTTACTACACGCCTTAGGATTTGGTTCATCTACAAGTGGAACGCTATGCTTATCACTTAGAACTCTATGCTTAGTGATCATGTGAGCAGTCTGAATGGTGTTCCCTTGTACGTATAATTTATTTTCAAGTTTGTTCTTCAACGTTTTTAGGTTGGAAAATTTATTTAAAAGTTTTGATTCCTTAGCATTGAATTCTTGTTGAAGTACTTTCACATTATCTTGAAGTTCTTGTTTCTGTTTAACAGTTTTGTTAAGCTTTTCTTGTAAGGAATCTAACTCTTGTTTTAACATTTCTTCCCTAAAATTGCTTTTTCTGATAATTGTACGCATTTGGTTATCCATCTCCTGCTCACTGGTAGTCAGTTCAAACTTAGCACGTTGTTCATATATAACAACTTGTTCTTTATAGGCGTTTAGTTCAGAAATAATAGAATCATCAAGGGCACATGCAGTGAATTCATCAAAAACATAGTCATCATTGACTGCAGAAGATGCATTACTTGGTACAATTTCACTTTCATTTTGTTTCTCATATTGATCATATGGGACAACATTGCTATTACCCATATTTTCAATATCTGATTCAATAATTTCAGTTGATTGTACTTTGTCATGTGTCATTTGCACATCAACCTCATCGTATAGTTTTAATACCTCTGAAATGATAGATTCCCTGGAGGGAGTGGCCTGTTTAGGTGAAGAAGCCCTTGGAGTTACCATTGGTGAGATATTAGCCATGAAGATGGTCTGGGCAGTTGGTTCATCATCAACATCTGAATCAAATGCGTCACAGTCAGCGACTTGAAATGCATTGGGATTGTTTTGACCCATACCCTGCACTGGCTGTTCATCCACATCAGCATCATAAGTTCTGGCATTTCCCTCAGCAAGAAATATCAATTCTTCCTCATTCAACATAGCTCCACTGTCTTGAGCTTGGACCAGCAGTATCTTGTCCCTAAAGTACTCTGCATTTTGTGGACGTTTTGGAAGGGTGCAATTCCTTGCAATGTGTCCTTCTCCACCACAGTTGTAACATTTAATGGGCTTTACTTGACCCTGAGCCATGTTCCTTCCACGATTCTGATTACCCATATATCCACCACCACGGCCAGCATTCCCATATCCAGCACCAGCATTCCCATATCCAGCTCCAACATTCCCATATCCAGCACCAACATTCCCTTGCTCATTATGTGGAAGGTATGCATTATGTCTTCCTTGCACACTCTGCACCACTACCTTTCCATCTCTAACAGTAGATTAATTGTGGGGATTGGATGATGTTCTGAGGTTATTGTTGGTGTGTGGAGTGAGATTCAGATTTTGCCTAACCATAAGAGACAGTTGATTAACGAGATTTTCCATGAATGTTTCTGAATCTGGAGGCTTATACCCTGGATCTGGAATGAGTTTGTGATTACCATTACCAGTTGGTATCACTCGAGATGCTCTGATGGTTATTCCTACATTTTTGTAGAATGCAGTTGAATCATTTGACGAGCTTGCATCACCATAATTGGTTTTGAACTTTTCCAGAATCATTCGTTCACACATATCATGTTTCTCATTCTGAAGCAAGTACGCATACAATTGCTCATAATTAGTGTGCCTCAAACCTTTGGTTAGCTTGACTGAAGTGACAAATTTGTGCCATTCGGGATTCATGTTGTTCACAAACTTTGAATTGAGCTGAATATTTGGCATAGTCATTTTGATATTCCTCGTGTCATTCAAAATCTTGTGGAACCTCACGTAGTAATCAGTGACATTTTCCCGTGGGTTCATTTTAAAGTTCTCAAAATCATCATACAGTTGAGACTCTCTGTCTTCTTTAGTTAATTCTGAACCAGAGAGAAGCATCTTGACATTGTCCCAAACTGCTTTGGCTTCAGTGTTGTAATTGATTAACTTGTAGATGTCCTTTGGTAGACCCTGAAGTACAATGTTCGAGGCCCTAATATCAGCATCGTATCTCTTTTTCTCCTTATCAGTAAGTTCATCATATGTCTTTGGTCTATCCAATCCTAATGCCACTGAGCCATCAGCAGCAGTTTCAAGTATGTCTCTGGTAGTCTCAACTTGGTACGGTCCTTCATCAATTGATTTGAGAATGTTAACTCCATTTTCCTTACCCAAGCAGCACAATCTGATTCGTTGAGCCCATGAGTCATAATCAGTTCTGTCTAACATGGGTGGACGAGTATCTGATCCTACAGCTTGAACGTCCTCAGCTACAGAAGAGATGATTGTAGGCACGTTGGTAGACATGATTACAGATTCTACGAGATTTTATAACTCTTTGATTAAACCGGGAAATAGATTCTTTCACGGGATTTTACTAAATCAAAAGAAAAACCGTAAAATGTAACACGACGAAATGACTAGTCTCAATAGACAAGTTGTATACTTGACAAGTCGCACCCAAGTCAACTCGCACACACGACAACTCGCACCCTAGTCAACTCGCTTTGATGACAACTCGCTTAATAGACAAGTCGCGTGAAACACAACTCGCATAAACAGACAAATCGCTTAATAGTCAAGTCGCAGGAAACACAACTCGCATAAACAGACAACTCGCTTAATAGTCAAGTCGCAGAAAACACAACTCGCATAAACAGACAACTCGCTTAATAGTCAAGTCGCATAAAACACAACTCGCATGAACAGATAACTCGCTTCAGGCACTACTCGCATAAGACAACTCGCTTCAATAGGCAAGAGACTCAACTCGCATAAGGGACAACTCGCTTCACAAATCAGGACAACTCTTACAAGAAATGTGCTACGAGACTCAACTCGCATCCAATCCAATATTCTAAAACCACCACTTTTCAATCCAAAACAACTTAACCACGATGATTCAAGCTTTCCAAATCAAAACCTAAGCACTTATAATGATTCTAAACACAAAAGTACTATCAAAATCCAAACTTTAACACAAGAAAGGATCCAAATGATGTAAACTACTCTAAACTCATTCAAACCCAAAACCTTATGAAAACCACTAGAAATCCAAGGACATGAAAGATGAGTGATCAAACCATGGCTCTTGATACCATTTGTAACATATTGAATTTCATAAACACATCAACACATATTCAAATGGGGCGCATGAATAGAGTTTTAGAGTGAGAAAGTAAAGAGAGTTGGGAACTTGGTGAGACAAAGAAAATGATATTATGAAGCTCCAACCCTCTACCTTGGGAGGTAGAGAGTATTTATAGGTTCTTACAAGACACGCCTCCTACGGGCTGTGGATCAGGCATACAGTGGGTAAAGACCCGTCCATCCTCCACGGTGTTACTTAACTAACTACATATTAACATAACTTGACTAAGGCTATGAGCTTTCTAACGAATACATATACTTGAGGTGACCGACACTTTAACTAACGGATTTTCTAAATCCTAACACTTCAACACAACAATTCTATGGAGGGAGAAAATAACTATCAACAAGATTTACTTCAGTGGTCTTGATGACGACGAAGCTTAGCAACTCATGACCTTGAGCTTGCACGTCTTCAAGAGGTGGTGATCTCGCCTTTAAGAGGAACGTAGAAAATCACACAAACATAAAACTACATAGAATGATCCTTTGGATACGAGGTTAGAGATGTTACAATACTAAGAGTGAGTATGTTTAAAAGGGGTTGTGAGCAAGACAGAAATGGTTTTATGTTTGTTATCGACAAAAAATTAGAAGATCGTAAAATATAAATAAACGTTTTTATGGCTTATTTGTATTAACATCCTCATCACCACCAGACTTAACTTCAGCAGAACTTGCAGCTTCTTTGTCAACTATCTTCTTGGCAGACTTCTTCTGACTGAGATTCTTAGCCAAGATTTCAGCTGCTTCCAATCCTTGAGGACTAATATTTGTTTCCTCAGAGGATTTGTCCTTTATTGGTGTTCTGAAATCTGATTCACCCTCCTGCAAATTCCTCCCCTATTTGGAAGAATTTTTTTCAACTTCTGAATCTGTGATGTCTATTCCCTTTAGTTTAAATTTTCCCTCCAATCTCTTAAACCTCTTGACCAATCATAACTGCATCTGCTTGAGTTTGCTTAGACATCTTTAGATCCTTTTCCAACTTATCTATTCTGCTCAGCAATTGTGGAACCAGTTTGAGAAGATCCTCCACAGATAAAGAAGTTGGGTCTGGTAAAGGAGTGGGTGTTGGAGGTTGAGTTTGAGGAATCTCTGGTGGGTCTTTCTTATGAACTAGAAGGGAAGGTGGTGGTGGTGTTGGTGTTCTGTGTTCATACTCTGGTTCATCTGATTCTGATTGTGGTTGAGCTTGAGCTTCAGATGTGGTAGAAGTATATGGAACTGGATCTGATGTACCTTCAGGGTTAGTGGTAACAGCAGGCAACATAGTAGGAAAAAGTGGCTTGTGAACACCTTCAAAACCCCTTTTCATATTACCAAAAATCTTTTTAGTAAAAGGGAGATCAATGTAAGGATGTTTGCTTGTTGTTTCAACATTTAAGACCATTTGCAAAGACCTTGGGTACATCAAAAACTTTTTGTTATTTTTGGCATTTGCAACCATGGCATCAAAAATCATTTTAGAAAAACTAAAGAGTCTGCCAATGGAGAGACAGACAATTGCAGAAGCAATATTGCTTCCAAATTGATCCCATCCACCAATTTTAGAGCTCATACAATGTAAGAGATGGTGCACAAGGAGGCGCCACTAAGGTGTAAAATGACTTTTTCAAAGAGTAAAGGATCCATCTGTTGGATATCCTATATTTCTCAGTCCCTGAAAAAGTTCTTTATTAGGCAACATAGTAATCCCTGAGGCATCAGCCAATTGGAGCTTGCTCCCGACTGATTCCTCAATGATTGAATAGTCCAAAGTGTTAATAGTTTCCTGCAACTCTATGGTCCCATCAGCAAGAGTTCTGGCAGTTGCAGTCTGCCAAAACTGCTTGACTACGGAATCATAGATATGTGGATTATGTGTTAGAGCATATTGTATGTGAGTTCTCTTTAAAAAAATCCACTATTTTCTCGTAGTCTGTACTTTCATTAGGCTTCTTGAGAAATCCCACTTGGTTGTGCTTATCATTGAACTTTAATTGTGCCTTTCTTAATTAAAATTGAAGTACTGGTAAGTGCGGCATGATTAGGTTTAATACTGGTGAGAAGACTTAATCGAAAGAAAAAAATTAATCTTTTAAAGATTGAGATAATGTAAATAATGGATAAATATGAATTCTATAAATAAAAATTATCCATATATATACTTCTGACCGCCTACAAAATAGGTAACGGTACAAATTAAACACTAAAACGGATTTTCCCTCGACCAACACTAACGGTATTGTTTTAAATACTACCAGACTTAAAATAGTCAACCAGTATTAACCATGACTCACCAGACTTAATCATTGTTCACTTACAGTACAAATGGCACGGCTTCCATCTGGCTTTCATCCATGCAATTCCTTGAAAATTGATTCAAAAGCCAAGAAATATACAATAGGTAGTTTTTTAAACTAGAATTAACTCAAATTGTCTACCAGAATTAATTCTTAGAATAACCAATTTTAAAGAAATTGTTTAAGCACATAAAACATATTGTAGCAAGCATATAAATCCAAGTTACTTCAAGG
Source organism: Chrysanthemum seticuspe (assembly GCA_019973895.1). NCBI lineage: Eukaryota > Viridiplantae > Streptophyta > Magnoliopsida > Asterales > Asteraceae > Chrysanthemum > Chrysanthemum seticuspe. Next base: position 99,998,152 of record BPTQ01000003.1, on the reverse strand, counting down.
TGTTCTAAATTCACCAAAACAAACTAACACATATATGTTTATAAGATCACAACTTAGCATTGAAGACTTGCAAAGCTCCAAAAGAAAGCTTCATCATCATTACAGGATCACTGAATTGACTCTTGTATTTGATTCTTTATTTCATACACTTGTTGTGTTACTTGGTGTTGCTGGGATTGGTTCCTCCATTGTAAAGGAACTCGGTATCTAGCTTTATACCAGATAAAGTGTAAGCGACATTAGGTTGGTTCTTACTTGAACAAGAACTCGGTATCTAGGTTTGTACCGGATAAAGTGTAAGCGACGTTGTGAAGGCTTCTCCGCCAGATAAGGAGCTTATGGATCTAGTGTTTATTAACTATCGAGTTGGGTACTCGAGGAGTAGAGTAGGGCAAGAAAGGTGACCTTATAGCTGAACCACTATAAATACTTGTGTCAGAGTTTTATCTCTCTAAACTTTAACTCATACTTAACATTCTTATATGTTTAATTATCAATATCCAAATATCAAAAGGATTGACATAAGTCAATCTAAATATTTTAAAACGTAGTTAAAATTGGATAGTAATCCCTCTGTTGGCGAAAAAAAGCGATTCACTCTCCTACGATTCCCTAACAACGATTTTTAACCCTTTGATTTTTTAATCTTCTTTTGTCGGTTAATAATTAATTAGTGACTTCTATATCGTAGGTCTGTGATCTTAATATATTATCCATCGCTTTTGATGTCCTTTTTGCTTTGGTTAACGTGCATGCTATAGTGATTCTTATATTTTATTATACTAGTGCATGAATACTACGTTGCATGGTTAACTGATTTAGGGGCTGAAATTATTTGAGAATCGATTCTGCCCACCGCTGATTCGTATACCTTTTATTACTGAATTGATATATTTGTTTTCATGGGTTGATCTATGGCCGATTATGCTTATAAACCCTAGTTTATTACTAGGGTTTAATTAATACGTAGCGATTATGTGGTTTGGTACGGGTTGTTTTTTCTTGTTTCGATTGTGTTCTTTTGGTTAGGGTTTGTTAATTTTCGTGTTGATGGAGGGTGTGCCTAACATTGATAAGGATGCCTTAATGGATTGTAGGCAGCGTGAACCCCATGTGGAGCCGGTTCCACATGATGTAAATCCTACTAATTCTGCTTGTCAAGGGGATATGAATGCAAATGAGGTTGTGAAGCCGGTTTCACATGCGAGTATTGATGATTCGGTGTTTTGGGATGCAGGGCCTCTTGGTGTTACAAGTATCATGAATATGCAAGATTACCCATCTACAGTTTACAGTGTCGAGGACACCACTATGGGGGCTAATATGCCTAGTGGTGATGGTATTAGTGTAGCACCTAAAGCTGGAAGGGTACATGTTTCTCCACCTAAGGACAAATTAACCGGTGCTAAGCCAATTATTCAATCTGTTGGGACCTATGTCGTATGTTGGTGTTACAAGTGGTACGAATTCTGCTAATGAATCGACGAAGCGCAAATCAAATTTTCGTAGGTTGGAGTGTAGTAAAAAATCTAATGGGGTGGATCTCTCCATTCCTATGAAAGTTGTTGAGGAGGTAAAATCTAAGTTTGAGAATACCCTTTATGGTTACTTCCTTGGTAAACGTATTGCTTTTCCGTTTGTTGATTATTACGTTCGTAATACATGGGCCAAGTATGGTATTCAAAAGGTTAAGATGAATGCGAAGGTGTTCTTTTTCTTTAAGTTTTCCACTCGTAAAGGTGTTGATGATGTGATTGTAAACGGACCGTGGATGATTAGGAATGTGCCAATTATTCTTAAACCGTGGACTTTGAATACTAATCTGCTTAAAGAGGATTTGACTAATATTCCGGTATGGGTTAAATTCCATGATGTTCCCCTTGCTATGTTTTCTGATGATGGTCTCAGTCTCCTAGCTACATTGATTGGTACTCCAAAAATGTTAGATTCTTATACTAGTCAAATGTGCTTGAGTCATGGGGTCGAAGTAGTTTCGCTAGGTGGTTGATTGAAGTTAAGGCAGATCAGGTTCTTAGGGAGAGCATCACTATTGAGATACCTTTACTTGATGGGATAAGATCTACTATTGAAAAGATTCGGGTGGAATACGAATGGAAACTGCCTCGGTGTGATACATGTAAATTGTTTGGTCATACGCTGATTGATTGTCCTAAACCTGTTCCACTTCCTACTCAGCCTAAAAAGAATTTTAATGATGGTTATCAAACTATCACTAACAAGAATAAGGGTAGGAATGGTGGTCCAAGTGTTCCGGGTAAGGAAGGTTTTACTAAAGTGGGTCCTAAATTTAGGTATCAACCTAAAGCGCCTCCTCCTGAACCCAAGAAGGTGGATAATGCAAAGAAGACAGCCACTGATGTGGTAAGCACGAGTGGAACGAAGATTGCTACATCTAACCCTTTTGCTACACTTAATACGATCGATTCTGATGAATCTGGCAATCTTACCGATATAGAGGTTTCTAGTAAAACAATGGAAGTAAAGGAGGTTGGGTCTATCGAGACAGGTAATGTATCACAAGATCCGCTTGTGAGTGATTCAATGGTAGCTAACGCGGCTGGTCCTACCCCTATTGTTGAGAAAATTGGGGAATTTGAAAGGCTTTTTATTGATGGGAAAGCTAATCTTGTTGATGATAATGGTAATCCTATTAAAAAGGTTGACTATCAGGGTTATAATAAGGATTTCCCGGCTACTTCGTTTACTAAGAGGGTTAACCCATTCACTAAGGTGGGAGAGATTGTGGATTCTGATAGTGAAGATGAGGAGGTTGTGAACACCTTTGATGAGACGAGTAATCTATTTGGTGGTGGTCATGATCGTGAAGATGACTATGATGACTATGGTTATGATAACTAGTCAGATCAGGTTTACGATCTTCCAGGAAACTTGGATGCCTATTATGACACGTATGGTATCAAGCTCCAAGGCCTTGGTAGGAAGTAATTTTATCTTCATAGGAGTCTAATGTTATATTTTGAGTAGTGGTTTATTTTCTTATATAGAGAATAGGAAGTATCTTGTTATGTAAGCTTTTTCCCTATGTAACGGGTTGAGATATGGGATTTACTCATATCCTTTGTACTTAAATGTTTTTTGGAGTAATATATTTACCGGGTCTTTGACCTTTTACCCAACGTAGTCTTAATTGGTAAAACTATTTAACCCCCACTTCTAGTTTTCTAAGCTAGTTATAGGGCTAGTCATTTTTCTTTAACCTTGCTAAAAAAACTTGTCAAATTGTTCCTTAACCAACTTTATAAGCAATTTTGACAAGCCGTGTGTAATACTCCCTTTGTTGCTAAAAAAAACTCTTTTTGCAGATCGAACTAATTAGGATCCCTAACACCTCGATCTCAAATAAGCAAACCCGAGCGTTGACTTGGAATCCAAGCAAACCATGATAAAAAATAAATAATAAATAAATAAAAAAAATAAAATAAAATAACCTTCAAGTTTTATCGATTTAAAATATTAAAAAAATTCAAATTGCGCTTCGAAGTTGTTTTAAAAATCCACAAATGACCCATAAAAGATTATTGACTATTTAGAAACTTAAAAAAAAGGTAAATAATTTTGTCACCTTTTTCAACTTTGTAATATTAACATGAGGTCTTGAAACTTTTCTTCAACCTCTCAACACCTGCTACTTTCTCAATCCTTGAATTTGTAAAAGAACATCAAAAACAACTAACCTTACTCTAATACCACTTGAAGTACGATACGCGAAAACACCAGATCGTAGGCCGTTCGTTGAGCGCAAGTAGCAACCTTCAACTAAACCTATTGAAGAACACAAGAGGAATGAGAAAATAATATACGATTATATGCACACGTTATACCCTCGAACACCACTTTATTAATATCGAATAAATCTTACAATTCAAATAAGAAGAATGTTTAACTAACATCCTCTTAACTCTATTTAGAGAGACGAGGAGGTAGAAACCTCTCCTAAGTCGAGTGAGAAACCTCCAACAATATAACCAACCTTAAGAGAACCGGCCAGAGGGCCCTTACATTCTTTCCAAAGCAAGCAAACTAATCCAAGTTATAGCTAGTCTAAACCTAATCTAAATTGAAATACACATTTAAACCCCTAGTACATTGTATATGTTTAAGTGTATCCTAATATTCAAGAGTGATAAAAGTTTGATTGAAAAATTCGCAAGGCACTTTCAAGTATGGTTATTAACAAAATGGCAAAACAGAAACCAGAGTGAAATTAAACCAACAAAGAGGTTAATTATAAACTGAAGGTCCTATATATAAACTTGGTGATCTACAACACTTAATTCGTTTGTTTTATGTTTGAAACTCTTATTATAAACTAAAGGTTAACGGAACATAGGTCAATTTTGTAAGGTAAGTGTGTTTTAAATAAAACAATTACATTTGTAGTTTTGAAAAAAATAAAATAATAATAATAAATAAAAAAATACGGAAGTGTTGATGGATACACTAAGATCGAACTAACCATTTTAGCACACATCGACGTTTGACAAAAAAACGTGAGGACCGCTACCTCGCTAAGCACGTGTTGTCTTAATTTTGAGATCACATTCATGGAAATCACATGTCTCAATCCCATAATTTGTGCTCACAAATTCGATCATTCCCAAAGTATTAAAATTTAAATAAAAACTCCTTTATTTATACCTCTATTAAAAAGAGGGGAAATTTGCAAAGTCTAAAAAGCCACTTATAACTTGACACCTGTCCACCAACTTCCTCCCTCCTTTTTATTTTACTAATTTCGTCTAGGGGTATATTGGTCATTTGACCCGTTTTTTTAATTTCACCTCAAATTTCAAACGTAAATAACTTTCAAACGACAAACTTTTACGAAAAACCGATTTCACCATAATTTTTAAAATTCGATTCTCTTTAATTTGGTATAAATCTTGATATATAAATCGAAATTTTTTTTTTAAGATTTCAAGTGGGTTATGATTTTCTTGAAATTTTCGGCATATTCGACCCTACTTTTATCTAATTTAAAGGTTGATTTACGTAAAATTTAAAACACGAAAGTTGTAGATTTTAGTTCACTCTTTACACAAGTTTTTGAATCACTCAAATCCGATATGAAATAAGTGAGATATCGCACGTTAAAAATGGCGTTTTAGTCATATTTGTTGCACACAATGTGTTTGATAAAATGTCTAGCTTAGATTTTTAGTGTTAAAATTGCGTTAAATGCTCTAAATTTTGTACCACAACGCATCATTAATCATTTTATTAATGTAAGATTCAAAAAGTGATGTTTTTTTAGTCGTTAATATAAAATAAAAATGCACGTTTTGTTCATCAGTTAATCTTGGTTCATCAATCTGATGAACTGATGAACCAAACCAAACTGATGAACCAAATCAAACATAGTTCATCAGTTTATTTTGGTTCATCAATCATAGTTTCAGCTTAACATGTTGGTGTTTGTTTTGTTTTGTTCATCAGTTTATTTTGGTTCATCAATCACAGTTTCAGTTTTAGTTTGGTTCATCAGTTTTTGGTTTGGTTCATGAATCATAGTTTTAGTTTTGGTTTGGTTCATCAGTTTTGGTTTTGGTTCATGAATCATAGTTTCTGTTTTGTTTTGGTTCATCAGTTTTGGTTTGGTTCATCAGTTTTGGTTTTGGTTCATTAGTTTTTGGTTTAGTTCATCAGTTTGGTTTGGTTCATCGATCATAGTTTCAGTTTTGGTTTGGTTCATCAGTTATTGGTTTGGTTCATCAGTTTGGTTTAGTTCATCAATCATAGTTTCAGTTTTGGTTTGGTTCATCAGTTATTCGTTTGGTTCATCAGTTTAGTTAGGTTCATCAGTTTTGCTTTTATGCTTTTTTTTTAACAGTTTGATTTGGTTCATCAGTTCATCACTTTGGTTCATCAGTTTTAATAGTTAAAAACATTAACTATTAAAAACGTCACTTTTTGAATCTTACATTGAAAAAATGATTAATGATGCGTTGTGGGACAAAAATTAGTGCATTAAGCTCAACTTTAACACTAAAAATCTAAGCTAGACATTTCATCAAACACCTTGTATGCAACAAATGTGAGTAAAACACCATCTTTAACGTGCGATATCTTACCCATATGACATCGAATTTGAGTGATTTAAATTTCTGGGTAAAGAGTGAACAAAAATCTATAACTTTCATGTTTTAAGTTTTTCAAGATTCGACATTTATGAGCGTAAAAAATAGGGCCGAAAATGCCAAAAAAATCAAGAAAATCAAGAACCATTTGATATGTAAAAAAAAAAGTTTGAACTATTTATCAAGATTTATACCAAATTAAAGAGAATCGAATTTTAAAAATTATGGTGAAATCGGTTTTTCGTAAAAGTTTGTCGTTTGAAAGTTATTTGCGTTTGAAATTTGGGGTGGAATATGAAAAACGGGTTAAATGACAAAAATACCCCTCTAACCAAATTTAATAAGAAAAAAGGAGGGAGTGGGTGGAGGACACATGGCAATCAATGATAGGCTTTCTAGCCTTTTTATTTTTTTTCACTTTGCAAGGGATCTCAACCCTTTATCTAAAAGTCAGAATGCTTGATGCTATTAAAAATAAAATCAACTACAGTTTATGTCAAGTGCTTTTTGAATATAGGTAAATTATCTGATAGAATGTGATAATTCTTTGAATACAAGATAAACAGCAAGGAAAACGAAATGAATTCTATGTTATCAGTTTATCATCACTAAAATTCTTAGTGATTGTTTAATGATTATTAAACTAGTTTTTAACCCTTTATATATAAACTATCAACCCAAATGTATTTTGGATACATTTATAAAATTATGCAAATATTTATACTTGAGAGAACAAGCATATAACAACTGTATGTCAAACTCCATAAAGGGAATGACCATATGGCTTTGAGGACAAGCTCGATAGTGAGTCATTTGACATAAGTTTATAAAATTAGGCTGGAAGGCAAGGTAAGGTGTATTCACTTTACACATCAGCGCCACGTCAGCTTTTTCTCTCATCTCTCTTCCACTCACTACCATTCACCTTTATGCGGACAAAAGACTCACACCCACTCACCTTATCTCACAATTTTTATTTTATTTTTTTACTCTACAAACCAAACGGTTGAATAACATGCACATATATCAATTAGGTGAGTTGGTCACCTTAATGTCTCTTGGGATGTGAGACTCACACATGAACATATACCCTGTGCATGGCACTCACTCGTGAGTGAACCATTCACCTTGGCACTCACCTTACCTTGCCGAGTAGTCTTAGCTTAGCAACACTTTTAGGAGCCGTATGTAATATCTTTGTTTTATTATACTGGTACTTTTTGTCATGATTTGCGTCACAAACCGGTTAAATATATATTACCGCTCTTAGTCCTTATCAAATATATATCTCCGAACGGTACTCTTTTACGACATTTTTTTAAATCTTTTCTTTAACTATTAGACCATCTGATGCTATGTCATAACCACTCATAAACTTTTTTGTGTCACATTATCAGTAATGTCTTTTCTTTTTTTCGAAAGGCAGATGATATATCACTAGCAAAACAAACCAAGATACAAACAAAGGCAACCCGCTACATCAACAAGCCGATTAAAATAGCGAGCACCTGGAAAAAACATAAACAAAAGAGAAACTTACAAATTAAAGAGACTAAACCAAAACAAGCAAGTGGTCACACAAACGCAAGATATAACCTAGTGTTGTCCCCCACTCTGGATGTACTAACCATAGGGTCCCATATGGAACACAAGAGGCTTTGCAGCAGGTAGCAAGAACCATAGAACCTGAAACAAATACACTGTATCAATCTCCTCCAAAACCTTCGGGTCTTGAATATATTACACCAGCATAGACTTTGCTGTGTTAGGATCGTGTAACCATTTTTCCCAGCACCACGACCCTTTTTTTGCCTGTCTCGAGATCCACTGAAAACTCTTCAGTTGAATATCTTGAACTATCTTGTTTTCGCTTGCTACTTTATTACTAAAGACCCGATTGTTACGTTCTTTCCAAATGAAATAACCGGTTACCCACACCACCACTTGCCACCACTTTTTATTCTCTGCTAATTGTGAATTAAAGCCATCATGTTTTAATAGCTCGCCTATTGTAAACACGTCTAAATTCCCACCTTTCCACCATTCAAAATTTTTTAACCAAACGCTCCATGCCATATTGCATAATAACACGGAATGATCAATTGTTTCCACATTATCATCACAACAAGGACATAAAAGTGTGTTCAAGTCAATACCTCTTTTATCTAACTCGTTACGAACCGGGAGCCTACCTTTCAAAACACGCCATACAAATATGTTAACCTTCTTTGGAACAAGTTTATTCCACATGGTTTCGTGACCCGATCTATCTATTTGAAGCCATATCTCATCCACCAATCTTGCAAGATCTTTAACCGCAAACTTTCCATCCTCGTTGAGTGCCCATCTCCAATGATCCCTACAATCATGAGACAACGTGATAGAACTTACAATACCTACCAAATCCTCCAACTCGCTACAGCCTCTACCTCTTGGTTCTCTTACCCAATCCCAAACCCAAGACCACCTGTCATCAACCCAAATACACATTTCCGCTACTTTTGCCTCCTTTCTCTTAGATATAACTTAGGAAATCTATCACATAACCTTCAATTATCTATCCATGTATCCAACCAAAAAAGCGTATTATTCCCACACCCACTTTCTTTACAATTGATGAAGTGAATCCTACCCCCACTTTATTTATATCAAAACCGGCCTTTATTATGTCGTTCTACACGCCCCCCCTCCGCCACTACTACGTCTAAGTGCCTCTAAAGTCCCTAACCCCCCCCCCCCCCCCCCGCGTCTATACCATAAATACTCCTAATCACCTTTACCCATAACACGTCCCCCTCCACCCAAAATCTCCACCACCATTTACCCAATAAAGCCCAATTTTTTGCCCTTAAAGACCCAATATTTAACCCACCCACCCCATAAGAAGAGAGAATAGTATCCCATTTTACCCATGACATTTTGTTACTTTCACCCACCCCACCCCAAAAAAAATCTTTCCTTACACTCTCAAGTTGTTTAATCACACACGAAGGCACACGGAACATCAAGAAATAATACAACGGTAAACTACCAAGGACCGATTTAATCAACGTCAATCTTCCACCAAAGGACATCGTTTTAGCTCTCTATTCGGTTAATCTTCTTTTGAAATTTTCTACCACCGGCCTCCAAGTATTTACCCATCTCATACTCGACCCAATAGGAAGCCCCAAATAAACAAATGGAAATTCTCCAACACTACATCCCATGTAACGAGCCATAATCTCTAACTCACCTAATGTAACGCCTACACTGTACAATTTACTTCTATTTAGATTTATTTTTAAACCCGACACTTCCTCAAAACATTTTAAAATACACATCAGATTTTGTGCGTTTTCCTTATCCAATTCACCAAAAAATACTGTGTCATCAGCATATTGAAGATGTGATATACATATGTCATCCTTACCCACCAGAATCCCTATAAATATACCTTTGGCAACCGCTTCTTTGACAGTTGCATTTAATCCTTCTGCCGTTATAATAAATAAGAATGGAGATAACGGATCTCCTTGCCTCACTCCCCTCTCTAAACCAAACTCTTTTGTCGGAGACCCATTTACCAAAATGGACATAGATGATGATCTCAAGCATGTCTCGACCCATGTACACCACATGTTTCCAAAGTTCATTCTTTTCATAATATCAATCAAAAACCTCCAGTTAATACTATCATATGCTTTTTCAAAGTTTACCTTAAATATCAAACCCTTACTCTTTTTCCTCTTCAAAAATTCCACCGTTTCATTAGCAATGAGTATACCATCCAATAGAGACCTACCTTCAATAAAAGCATTTTGAACCTCACCCACCACATTCCCGATGATCTTTTTAACCCTTTCTGCTAGAATCTTTGATACGATTTTATAATAGCATCCAATTAAGCTAATGGGACGGAAGTCTTTAAGCCCAATGGGATCACTAACCTTAGGAATAAGTGTCAGAAACGATGCATTACACCCTCTTGACACTTCCATCTTTTGCCAAACCACCGCACAGCCCCAACTAAATCACACTTGATTATTTCCCAAAACTTTTTAATATATTTAAAATTAAAGCCATCCGAACCGAGGGCCTTATCGCTTCCACAATCCCAAACTGCGTCCCGAATCTCCTTTTCTTCAATCACAACTTCCAGTGACATAGCTTGACTATCCAAAAGCTTAGCCACTTGTTCACATCTAAAATATGGTCTTAACTTGTTGCATTCTGTGAATATCAATTTATAGTACCAATATATTTCTTCTTTGATCTTCACCGGATCTTCACACCAATTACCATCCACCATTAATCCACGTATATTATTTTTGTTATTCCTTCTTTTTATCATTGTGTGAAAAAATTTGGAATTCTCGTCTCCATCTACATCCCACTTCACTCTTGCCTTTTGCTTTAACATACAACACTTTTCTCTATCCTTTTCAATCCATGTACGTCTAGTTTCTAACCATTCCTTCACTTCCCTTTCGTCTAAATTACGCGACTCGGCTTCCATCTCCCACTCCATGGCTTTCTTCTTATAGCTCTCAATACACCTGTCCATAGCCCCAAACCTCCTTTTACTCCATTCTTTTAGCGTAATCTTGACATTTTTGAGTTTATCCCTAAACTTACAATCTAGACGTGATCCTTTAACCTCCTTATTCCATGCATCATAAACCACCTGAGTTATGTCTGCTTCCTCAAGCCAAACGTCAAACGCCCAAAACGGTTTTGTTAATACAAATAAACCGTAAAAACGTTTATTAATATTTTGCGATCTCTTTGTGTTTTGCTGATAACAAATACAATGTTGTCTTAAGTATAATTATAATGATACATGTTATTTTTGTAAAGCATTTACATATAGCCATTTAAATACAAAAATGTAGTAATTAAGCATTTGTTGTAATAGTTTATTAGGATGGGTAAAAACCATAACCCATGGACCATAACCCATGGACCATAACCCATGGATCTTAACCCATACCCAAGTAGACTAGATGCAATGTATACTTAGATACATTGAATCTAAAGAAAACCCGTGGACCAACCCATAACCAAAAAACCCATGGGCAAAGAGGAGCGTTCCACGGATCCCTAGGTTTACACTAGACGGATCCCAAGTGGAAGGGATCCGTGGGATCTGGGGAACAGTGAAGAATTTTGCCTATAAATAGAGAGCCATTTCTTCATTCTAACTCACCCCTCTTCTTACTGAATCTCTCAAACACTCTCATTCTCTTCTAACATATAGATCACTTGATCTAGAGAGTTGTTCTTCTTTCTTTCTATTGTGATCCTCATATAGGTCCTTCTCTAAGGCGAGATCACGAGCATTCTACAAGTCATCCAAGCCTTGATTGATTTGTTACTCCGCAAGATTTCTGTAGCGAAGATATTGTATTTGATATTTCACATATTTGTTGTGTAATAGTCGTGTTGGTTTGGTCCACCGTGTTACGGACTCGGTATCTAGCTTTGTACCGGAAAAAGTGTAAGCAATGTTGTGAAGGCTTCTCCGCCAAGTGAAGGAGTTTGTTGACATAGTGCTTGAACTCTCGAGTAGGTGACTCGGGGAGTGGAGTAGGGCAAGGAAGGTGTCCTTGTAGCCGAACCACTATACATCGGTTGTGTCTTTTCTTTCTCTTCGCTTTACTTTATTTACTTGCTTTATCATTAGATCTATACTTTCTCTACATCCATAAGATCTCACATATTAACGAATCTAAAGTTTTTGAAACTAACGTAAAATCGGCAAAACTATTCAACCCCCCCTTCTAGTCTTCCACAATTGGCATCAAGAGCTAAGTTTATAAAAGTTTTAAAGTAAATTGTATTTTAAAAACTTTTCGATCACTATGGGTTCTGAAAATTATAAGGAAGGGCAATCTATGCAACGTCCACCACTACTTAAAACTAATGGTTTTATATATTGGAAAAATAGATTCGAAACATACGTGAAATCTAAAGATATTGATCTTTGGTACATTATTGTTGAAGGCGACTTTGAGGCTACCTCAAAAGACGATAAAGGGAATTTAGTTAACATACCTCGTGATAAACTAAATGATGAAATGAAGAAAAATCTTTCTAAAAATAGTGAAGCAAAAATGGTTTTATAGAATGCTTTACCGAAAAAGGAATTCGAAAGAATTTCTATGCTTAAAACCTCTAAAGAAATTAGGACTTCTTTAGTTGTAACTCATCAAGGCAACCAACAAGTTAAGAATAATAAAATTGATTTATTTGTTCAACAATATGAACAATATTCAATATCGGATGAGGAAACTATAGATCATTCTTTTGCTAACTTTAATACTATTATTACATCGTTACAAGCACTTGATGAGTCTTTTTCTAGCCGTAACCATGTTAGGAGATATCTAAGGGCACTTCCATCAAAGTGGAGATCCAAGGTGACGGCGATCGAAGAGTAAAAAGATTTGACAATCCTCACCCTCGATGAACTCATAGGCAACCTAAAAGTCTACGAGCTTGTCCTTGCCAAAGACTCCGAAGCTTCAAAGGTAAAAGAGAAACAAAAATCTCTTGCCCTTAAAGCCAAAAAGGGTTCAAGCGATGAAGAGAACTCCTCTTCGAGTAGTGACGACGAGGAGTACGCTATGGCGGTAAGGGACTTTAAAAAGTTCTTTAGAAGAAAGGGAAGATACGTCAAACAACCATATGACGATAAGAAAGGCTTTCGGAAAAGCAAAGAGGACGAGAAGCCAAAGAATGATCGTACTTGCTTTAAATGTGGGGACCCAAACCACTTTATTAGTAAGTGTCCCAAACGGGATGATCATAAAGCGTTCGTGAGCGGCACATGGGGAATGAGCGACGAGGAGGACGAAGAAATTTGTCTCATGGCAAATGACGAGGTATGTCACGAATACTATAGTAGTTCATCACTTGATGACGACTCTTTGCATAATGAATATGACAAACTATGCAACATTAGCTTAAAACTAATTAACAAAAATAAGCTTTTAAAGAGTCAAAACCAACGTTTAGATAAAGAAGTCATAGAGTTAAAAGCAAAACTAAAACGTTTAGAAAAAGGTAAAATAGCAAGTGGTGAATGTGAACTTTGCGTTCAACTTCAAACACTAGTTGATCATCCAGATTCTAAAATTGCTAGAATGAGTACGAACACCTTAGATACAATACTAGATGGTGTTAAAACCGGTAACAACCTAAAAGGCTTAGGTATTCAACAACTTGATCCATCAACTAGTGAAAGTAAAGAAACAAAATTTGTTAAAGTGCTAGAAAAACCAGCCACTGTTGTGGCGGATCCCCTAAAAAGGGAACCGGCTAGTGTACAGACAGGGATCCGTGGATATGCTGTAGCAAACAGTAGTAATAACGTAGCGTCTTCATCTAGAACTGATTTTGTTATCGTTAATAGGAAGAAACCAACTCACGTCACCACTAGACAACCACCTCCAAAATATAATCCTACTTTTGCAAGAAACAAAGCTCCATCTTTTTCAAAACCTAATTCATTTAGGAGACCTAATAACGTTTATCCAAGAAGTAACCATCAAATGGGATGGAACCCAAATATGCAAAACGGTTTTCCTTTTCAAAACTTTGCTCCATGGAATGCATATTCATCTTATCCATACATGTCTAACATGAATGGAATGTTTAACACTAATGGACCCATGAACAAATGGGGACCAAACTTTTGAGTTTATTATTGTTTTAGGTGTGCTTAAAGGTCGATCTAGACCCCGATGAATGGGTCAAGGATAGCGGGTGCATGAGGCACATGACCGGCAATAGGGATCTATTCTCCACATATGAATCCGTAGATGGAGGTAATGTGGTGTTTGGAAATAGCAAAAGTAGAATCATCGGTAAAGGTACGATTTCTAACAAATGTCTAACCATTAACGATGTGTGTCACGTAGAAAACCTAAACTTTAACCTCTTAAGTATAGGACAAATATGTGATAAAAAACTGCAATGTACTCTTTACCGAAACCGGTAGTAAGATACTTAAAAATGGCATAACCATAGGAAGAGGAATTAGGAAACATGGAGTCTATGTCATTAAAATTGGTAATGAACCCAAAGACAAACTATGTCTTACCTCTATGGATGATACTTCGACCTTATGGCATCGAAGATTGGGTCACGCCAACATGCGACTTCTTCAATCGCTATCATCCAAAGATCTAGTAACAGATCTACCTAAGTTAAAATATGAACATCATTTTTGTGATGCTTGTAATGTAGGAAAACAAGCTCATTCAAGTCATAAAGCTAAAAACATGGTGTGCACAACTAGGTGTCTAGAACTACTACATATGGATCTATTTGGTCCATCCGCTATCCAAAGTTATGGAGGCAACTACTACACTTTGGTAATAGTGGATGACTACTCTAGGTATACATGGACAAAATTATTTTGAAATATTAAGCAAAAAGATCCAAAGACAACTAGGAAGTCCTATAGTATCCATTAGGACGGATCACGGTAGGGAATTCGATAATGAAGTGCAATTTGGAGCCTTTTGTGACGCTAATGGTATTACTCACAACTTCTCGGCTTCACGCACTCCACAATCGAATGGGGTAGTAGAAAGAAAGAATAGAACCCTTCAAGAAATGAATCGAACCATGCTTAATGAACAATCCATACCTCAAAAGTTTTGGTGTAATGCCGTTGATACTTCAACGTATATACTCAATCGAGTATTAATAAGACCAATCTTAGGTAAAACTCCATATGAGTTACTCCGAGGCAAAAAGCCTACGTTAAATCACCTTAGAGTCTTTGGAAGCAAATGTTTTATTCTTAACACTAAAGATTACCTTACAAAATTTGATCCTAAATCAACCGAAGGTATCTTTCTAGGTTATTTGCCAAATAGCAAAGCGTACGTCATATTAAACAAAGAAACAATGAAGGTAGAAGAGTCATTAAATATAAAATTTGATGAAAGTCCACCCAAACCCTCTCCACCTCTTGTCGATGACGAGATCATAGAAAGTGATGCTATAGTAATAAAGAAAAAGATAAATGAAGAAGAAGAACCTTTAAATAATGAAATCATAAACATTAAAGAGTCCAAAGATCACCCCGTAGATAAAGTCATAGGAAAGTTAAACGAACGAACATTAAGGTCTCAAGTTCAAAACCAAAGTAGCTTGTTTTGTTTCGTTTCAACCATAGAACCTAGGAATACACAAGAAGCCATAAAAGATGAGAGTTGGGTAATGGCTATGCAAGAAGAACTAAATCAATTCGTCTCTAATGATGTTTGGACGCTTGTCCCTCCACCTAGTAATCAAACCATAATAGGAACCAAATGGGTTTATAAAAACAAATTAGATGCAAACGGAGTAGTGTCTAGGAACAAGGCTAGACTCGTTGCCCAAGGGTATAACCAACAAGAAAGAATAGACTTTGATGAGACCTATGCCCCCGTGGCTAGATTAGAGTCTATAAGAATACTTCTTGCGTATGCTTGTGCTAATGATCTAAAGCTTTATCAAATGGATGTCAAAAGCGCTTTTCTAAATGGTTTCATTAATGAAGAAGTATACGTAGCTCAACCTCCGGGCTTCATCGATTTTGAAAAACCCAAACATGTATATAAATTAAAGAAAGCCCTTTACGGTCTTAAACAAGCTCCAAAAGCTTGGTATGATAGACTCAAGTCATTTTTAATTAAACACAACTATACCATGGGGTTAGTTGACAACACACTTTTTACTAAGAAAAGAGAGTCACATATAATTATAGTACAAATATATGTAGATGATATTGTATTCAGATCCACTTGTCAAGACATGTGTGATGATTTCTTTGAAATCATGCATGACGAGTTCGAGATGAGTATGATGGGAGAACTTAGTTTCTTTCTTGGTCTACAAATTAAACAAGTAGAAGATGGTATCTTCTTTAATCAATCTAAATACATAAAGGAGATGTTAAAGAAATTCGGTCTAGAAGAGTCAAAACCAATTAGGACACCAATGTCATCCGACACCAAACTCACTAAAGATGAAGACGCCGAATCCGTAGATAATACTAAATATCATGGCATGATAGGTAGTCTTCTCTACCTCACGGCAAGTAGGCCGGATATAATGTTTAGTGTTTGCTTATGTGCTAGATTTCAAGAAGACCCTAAAACATCACACCTAGAAGCCGTAAAAAGGATATTTAGATACATTAAGGGTACAACACAATTAGGATTATGGTATCCTAAGGGCACGGGAGTAGAAACAATTGTATATGCAGATTCTGACCATGCAGGTGATTACGTTGATAGAAAAAGTACAAGTGGGGTGTGTACTTTCATGGGATGTTGTTTAACGTCTTGGTTTTCTAAGAAACAAACGGCACTAGCTATATCAACAACCGAAGCCGAGTACGTCTCCGCCGGCAAAGCATGCCAACAAGCACTATGGATGAAACAAGCGTTAGTCGACTACGACATTCATCTAAGCGACATGGCCATCCTATGTGACAACAAAGGTGCCATCGACTTAACCAAGAATCCGGTATTGCATTCTCGCACAAAGCATATAGAGATTCGACATCACTTCTTAAGAGACAATGTTCAAAAGGGGAACATCTCTATTGAGAAGGTAGCATCCGAAGACAACATAGCCGACGTCCTCACCAAACCGTTGAAGCGGGAACAATTCAACCTACTTCGTCCTGGTCTTGGTCTAATGGAACAAACGTCATAACTTATTTGACTCTACAAGGTATGTAAACACTAGCCTTCTTCTTTCTGAGTCTTGGATCTCTATTTCACGCATAACTCACAAACAATACGGGAATTTTCAAAACCCAAGATAAGTTTTCAACTTATAGCTTTCTTATTTTCTTTTTCAAACACATACACATTTTCAAAGAAAAACTCTTTTCAAAATGTTTTCTAAAAGGATGATACCTTCCCGTATCAATTTCACAAAAGCAATTTCTCACGTCTAGGAAAAATCGCTTTTTCATTATTAATACAAAGTAAAAACCCGTTTTCATTTCATCTCATGTTTTTTGAATGCTAAAGGGGACACATAACTAATATGTGTTTTCGGGTACATTCATTTAAGCAACAATGAATTAGGAGCATTGATAACACTCAATTACGTACTTGTGTACAAAATATTTGTTTTCGGGTTATCTCAATAGGATGCTTTTTCTACTTCTAGTTTATTTTTCTTTTTCCTTTTAGAGGTCGAGATAACCGCAACTCCAAATAGTTTGCATATAGGCACACAATAGGCAAAAATGTTTTTTCAAAAGAAAATTTTGTGCTGCCTGAATCACCAGACCCACGGATCCCAGCCTTCATGCTGGACGGATCCCTCAAGGGAAGGATCCGTGGGATCCGTGAGACAGAAGTTGTTTTTACCTTCTATTCTTCTCACTTTGGATAAAAAAAATCCACATTTGTTTTATTTTTGGAATATTTTCTTTAATGCTTGTGTTCTCATGATCACATGCCTTAAATTCATATCTAATCATTAGATTTTAATCCACATTTTGAGTCAAACATTCATTACAATGATTTGTTTTTCTATATATAGAACTCCCAAAATGCTTGCATAATCCATCTCATCCTCACAAACACAATACACCATGTCCTCCACAAACCCTTTAGATGAATCACCTAGTACAAACAATCATCTTCATGATACCCAAACCTTTGTACTACCACCATCCAAAATACCACAATCAAACTCTAGGATATCCGCACGGATTAGTATCCAATCTTGTTGCTTAGCAAAACCAACCTCAAATGCTTCTTCCTCAACCAACAACTCACCACAAGATGCTTCCTTTATAGCACCTCCCTCATCACCAACAAGTACACCAACTTCATCACCACCTAAAGTCACTCTTTTGGAACTCCTTAAGACTCCAACAAGATCCACACAACCTAAACAAAAAGAAATAGTCTTTTCAACACCCCCACATCTCCAAATACTATTTTTCAAGATCTTGAAATATCACCACCATTAGCTCCCATCACATTACAAGAACGTCTAGATTCTTTTCCACCACCATTTACAAACATTCCGGATGTTGATCCATATTTTCCTATTTTTCCACCACATCTTCCGCATAACTCACATCAAAACAACCCGGAAAACTTCCGCACTCATTACCCACATCATTTACATTGTGAACATTGCCAATCCACTAGGGAAATTTCAATAGAAGTTAGGGAAGAAATGCGTTTCATACTTAACCTCATCCTTGATCGCATCAATACCATTAATCATCAAAACCTCCATCCATAACCTTATGCAAGCATGGAAGGAATCACTACTACTATTTTCTAATTTTAGTATTTTTTTTCTTTTGAAGTCATTTTCAAGAACAAGTCTTGTTCTCATTGTTACATGCTTGTAAGTGGCATAAATACCACTACAATTTGTTGTTTTATTACAAGGCCTTGTTTACATACCTTGGCTCCCAATCTGGATTCGCGACGAACACAAGATTATTTAAGCATGTTACTAACCTTTCTTCTTATAGGATTTTTATTTTTCTTCACTTGACGCCCCAAGCTAGGGGAGCTACCGTCAAGGGGGAGTAAGAAATACGTGGACTACTTTTTCCACATTTTATTGTTTATTTCTTCCAAGGGTTAACTTTTTGTTTCGACAAAAAGGGGGAGAAGAAGTAAAACTTAGGGGCTTTCAAAACTTACATCTATTCTTAAATTTTACTCATCATAACATTATGTTTTGTCATCAACCAAAAGGGGGAGATTGTTAATACAAATAAACCGTAAAAACGTTTATTAATATTTTGCGATCTCTTTGTGTTTTGTTGATAACAAATATAATGTTGTCTTAAGTATAATTATAAGGATACATGTTATTTTTGTAAAGCATTTACATATAGCCATTTAAATACAAAAATGTAGTAATTAAGCATTTGTTGTAATAGTTTATTAGGATGGGTAAAAACCATAACCCATGGACCATAACCCATGGATCTTAACCCATAACCAAGTAGACTAGATGCAATGTATACTTAGATACATTGAATCTAAAGAAAACCCATGGACCAACCCATAACCCATGACCCATAACCAAAAAACCCATGGGCAAAGAGGAGCGTTTCACGGATCCCTGGGTTTACACTAGACGGATCCCAAGTGGAAGGGATCCGTGGGATCCGGGGAACAGTGAAGAATTTTGCCTATAAATAGAGAGCCATTTCTTCATTCTAACTCACCCCTCTTCTTACTAAATCTCTCAAACACTCTCATTCTCTTCTAACATATAGATCACTTGATCTAGAGAGTTGTTCTTCTTTCTTTCTATTGTGATCCTCATATAGGTCCTTCTCTAAGGTGAGATCACGAGCATTCTACAAGTCATCCAAGCAAGGGGTCCTTGATTGATTTGTTACTCCGCAAGATTTCTGTAGCGAAGATCTTGTATTTGATATTTCACATATTTGTTGTCTAATAGTCGTGTTGGTTTGGTCCACCGTGTTACGGACACGGTATCTAGCTTTGTACCGGAAAAAGTGTAAGCAACGTTGTGAAGGCTTCTCCGCCAAGTGAAGGAGTTTGTTGACATAGTGCTTGAACTCTCGAGTAGGTGACTCGGGGAGTGGAGTAGGGAAGGAAGGTGTCCTTGTAGCCGAACCACTATACATCGGTTGTGTCTTTTCTTTCTCTTCGCTTTACTTTATTTACTTGCTTTATCATTAGATCTATACTTTCTCTACATCCATAAGATCTCACATATTAACGAATCTAAAGTTTTTGAATCTAACGTAAAATCGGCAAAACTATTCAACCCCCCCCCCTTCTAGTTTTCCAAAGGTTTCGGTCCAAAATCGATTTCCATATCCTTCAATAAAATAGGACAATGATCTGATAACTTACGGTCTAATGCAATCAGCGCTAGATTACTCCAATTATTTTTAAACGCCTCATAAACCAAGAACCTGTCCAGCTTACTAAACTTCAATCCATCATCACTTATTCTTGTTAAACGTCTACCACCCATTGGGATTTCCACCAGACGAGCTAAATTTATAAATTCATTAAACTCATCTGCATCCTTTTCCTGGAATTGTGTATTTTTCCTGTCATCTTCACATCTAACTTCATTAAAATCACCAAACAAACACCATGAATCATTCCCACCGTTCATCAAATTTAATAATCTGTTCCACAAAGACGTTTTCTGTTGACCCACATAAGGCCCATAGATACATACGAAGAATATATCACCACCAATACCCTTCCGTTCTCCCTTTACTGCAATGAATCTTTCATCTCCTACTGCTTGCTTACTCATAAATATATTATTATCCCAAACTAATAACAATCCACCCGACCTACCACTAGCTTCCTTTTGTACATATCCGAAGTTCCTACTACCCCATATGTCCTCCATCCACCACTCACCAAGCATGCTACTCTTAGTTTCTTGTAAGGCAATCATATCTGGCTTCTCCTTATGTCGAATAGCTTTAACCCACCCTTTTTTGTCATCCGAACCCACCCCACGAATATTAATAGATATAACTTTCATAGTAAACATTGAAATAAGCGAACCCCACAACTGAAATACACATTTACATTTCCTGCTTCATTCACGCTTTCCTCATGTCCCACTTTTCTAGTTTCCCATATGACACCAATTTGTTCTCCAATGACTTTAACTCTTTCCATATTGATTGAACATGTTGGGTTTTTATCAGATTTGTCAACACCATGTTTGTTATTATTACTGTCATTCCTTAAGTCAGAGACCGATGTATGTACCTTATATGCCACGGACGGTCCTTCTTGGTTACTTTTGCTTCCGTCGCCATTGTTACTCGAGCGTCTTCTCTTCTGTCTCTTCACTGATCTAGCTAATTTACCTCTGCTTCTACTCGTTTTCCCCCCTCCTTCACTCTGTTCTTTATTTGACCCCATCCCAAGATCAAACGAGCACCTTTCATACGTGTCGCCCGACGAGGTTACAGTTGGTTTAGGGTCTTAAAACAACACTTTTACTCGCTTTAAGGCTACCCCCAATAATGCTTCAATCTACTGGGTTGAAGGAGGTTACAGTTGGTTGGCATTGTTGTGGAGATGAGGGTTGCAGGAGGTTAAAGAGGATGTGGGTTGAGGTCTCAACCGATTGAGATGAAGGTTGAGTGTTTGTTTTGTGTGTGTTGTGTGTATTTAATTATTTAAAAATTATTTTTATGAGGTATGTTTTCTATAGTGTAGATTTACTTATTGTGCCTAAAAGGTTGTGTGTAGGTCGCATGAATTAAGTATGGTGAACACGTCTTCGAGCTTCAAATTATCCCGACCGTATAACAAAGTCTCCACAAAAGGCAAGTATGTGAATAAAAATAACGTCTGAACCTCATTCAATATGGGAATATCTATAGACGCTAAGTCACCGACTAGCTTGTGAAACTCATTAATATGCTCATACTTTATCTTACACACATGCGTATAAAAGGTGTATAGTTTCTTCTTTAAGTACAAACGATTAGCTAAAGACTTTATCGTGTATAATGTCTAGCTTTGCCCAAATTTCCGCGACATTCATTTCTTTTTTAACCTCCTTTTGGACCCGGTCACCCAAAGATAAGATAAATATATGCGCACACTTTAGCATCTCATGAAAAAATGTATGTTATAGACCGGTAGCTGTATATTTAATTGGGCTGGCTTGGTCCCCAAACATTGATAAGATTAAATGAAATCAAAGAAAAATCTGGATATGAAATGTTTCGAATAGATTAGGGGCACTTTCTTTTTTTTGGATAAAGGGTCACATCTATGGTTTTAAAAGGCGCGCCAAGACGTTGCTAAGGTGTGAGGCCTAATCTCCATGTTACGAAATAGATCAAGGCGTCGACTCTGGGTGTGACGTGAGATGAGGCGGAAAAGGCGCGATATGACGCACTAAACATGACGCGTGCCGAGTTTTTTTTACAATGAAGAATAATACATGTAGGGATAGTTTCTTAACCTTATTCGTTATGTACGACGGTTTTTGGAAACTCAATATATATGAAATATGATATAAATATATAAATATTTCCATATTTTGTGCCGCTTTATATCACACCTAAAAAATGCTAAAGCTTCGCTTTGACCGCTAAAACGTGATGCTTGGTCATACCGCAACATCACGCCTCACATTATTTATAACGTTGGTTACATCTTATTTTAGGGCAATGATATTTCCACGGAGCATTTTGATGCGTCCACAGAAGGAGTTTGTTGACATAGTGCTTGAACTCTCGAGTAGGTGACTCGGGGAGTGGAGTAGGGCAAGGAAGGTGTCCTTGTAGCCGAACCACTATACATCGGTTGTGTCTTTTCTTTCTCTTCGCTTTACTTTATTTACTTGCTTTATCATTAGGTCTATACTTTCTCTACATCCATAAGATCTCACATATTAACGAATCTAAAGTTTTTGAATCTAACGTAAAATCGGCAAAACTATTCAACCCCCCTCCCTTCTAGTTTTCCACAGGTTTCGGTCCAAAATCGATTTCCATATCCTTCAATAAAATAGGACACTGATCTGATAACTTACGGTCTAATGCAATCACCGCTAGATTACTCCAATTATTTTTAAATTCCTCATAAACCAAGAACCTGTCCAGCTTACTAAACTTCAATCCGTCATCACTTATTCTTGTTAAACGTCTACCACCCATTGGGATTTCCACCAGACGAGCTAAATTTATAAATTCATTAAACTCATCTGCATCCTTTTCCTGGAATTGTGTATTTTTTCTGTCATCTTCGCATCTAACTTCATTAAAATCACCAAACACACACCATGAATCATTCCCACCGTTCATCAAATTTAATAATCTGTTCCACAAAGACGTTTTTTGTTGACCCACATAAGGCCCATAGATACATACGAAGAATATATCACCACCAATACCCTTCCATTCTCCCTTTACTGCAATGAATCTTTCATCTCCTACTGCTTGCTTACACGTAAATATATTATTATCCCAAACTAATAACAATCCACCCGACCTACCACTAGCTTCCTTTTGTACATATCCGAAGTTCCTACTACCCCATATGTCCTCCATCCACCACTCACCAAGCATGCTACTCTTAGTTTCTTGTAAGGCAATCATATTTGGCTTCTTCTTATGTCGAATAGCTTTAACCCACCCTTTTTTGTCATCCGAACCCACCCCACGAATATTAATAGATATAACTTTCATAGTAAACATTGAAATAAGCGAACTAAGACCCACAACTGAACTACACATTCACATTTCCTGCTCCATTCACACTTTCCTCATGTCCCACTTTTCTAGTTTCCCATATGACACCAATTTGTTCTCCAATGACTTTAACTATTTCCATATTGATTGAACATGTTGGGTTTTTATCAGATTTGTCAACACCATGTTTGTTATTATTACTGTCATTCCTTAAGTCAGAGACCGATGTATGTACCTTATATGCCACGGATGGTCCTTCTTGGTTACTTTTGCTTCCGTCGCCATTGTTACTCGAGCGTCTTCTCTTCTGTCTCTTCACTGATCTAGCTAATTTACCTCTGCTTCTACTCGTTTCCCCCCCTCCTTCACTCTGTTCTTTATTCGACCCCATCCCAAGATCAAACGAGCACCTTTCATACGTGCCGCCCGACGAGGTTACAGTTGGTTTAGGGTCTTAAAACAACACTTTCACTCGCTTTAAGGCTACCCCCAATAATGCCTCAATCTACTGGGTTGAAGGAGGTTACAGTTGGTTGGCATTGTTGTGGAGATGAGGGTTGCAGGAGGTTAAAGAGGATGTGGGTTGAGGTCTCAACCGATTGAGATGAATGTTGAGTGTTTGTTTTGTGTGTGTTGTGTGTATTTAATTATTTAAAAATTATTTTTATGAGGTATGTTTTCTGTAGTGTAGATTTACTTATTGTGCCTAAAAGGTTGTGTGTATGTCGCATGAAAAAGAAAGTTGATAGTGGCAAAAAAAAAATGAGGATCGCTAAAGGTTATTATTGGGTGTAGCCTTAGGCTACCATAAATATCATTTGAGACCAATTTTTTATTTTTTTTTATTAGAACTAATAATCACTTTTAACTCCTTTTCTTCTCGCCACAGCGACGCCACCAGAGTAGCGGCCTCGATCATATTTTCTCTTATGCACCGTCTCCGGTTTGGTGGTGAGTCGATGGCGCACACCATTGGCATTTAGCGAGCTATCATTACCACACCCAATGCTCTTGGTGACATTTTTTTTCTTTGCAGTATAACTCTTTCATTGTACGAACATCACTACATGAATTATGGGTCCTTGCGACGACATATGTCATTGCGAAACCCAAAAAGTCATCGCAGCAAGCTCGTTGCAGGCTCATGTTTTTTTTGTCAATACTTTATGTTACAAGAATCGTCATGACTCATGAAAAATAGTTCATTAAGATAACGAAAAATAAATAATAAATACCTTCCGTAATAAGAAACGTAGTTACTAAACGTATTTGGTAAAACGATAGAAATTAGATTATAAATATCTTTATGATGATACTGGTCGTCAATGTAATTCATTTTAAATTTTAACTATAAAAGGTAAAAACCTTTGCGACGGACCCAAGTTGTTGTCTCCCAAAAAATTTATGAAACATGTGCATTTTAGTAGTAAATTCGAGGTGTTTTCCATGAAAAGTATAACACAAATATCTATACAATTTATAAATCATTTATATATTTTTTTTTAATAATTGATTTTGAAGACTTAAGAAATTATTCTAATTACATTTTATTAAAAATGGTAACAACATGCACTAGTAATTAATATTTTAAATATTGTTTAATCTTTAAACTTTTATTATTTTTCGTTTATAATTAGTTAATTTTTTTTCTCGCAATGACTACATATTGAACTCGTAACCTTGCATCAAAGGTTAATCCAAAACAAAAGTTCGCAAGTATAATTATTTGTCACTATACGCTGTCACAAATTCGAGGTTCTTTTCGAGAAAAGCATACCACAATTATTTTTAGGAATGCCCCATAAATACACGATTATTCAAAAACATAGTGATCGTTTCATCATACAAAAAGAAATCTATAAATTCATAATTTGAAAAGATACATGCAAATACTAATCTATCATTGTAGTTTAACAAAATGCAAATACAACTATCCCAACACATTATCCTCGTCTTCCTCATTCGCATTCAAGGGAACGATCGGCACGACAAAGGTTTAACCTTCTTAGGAATCAAGAATAAAAAGTAACGAGCGTATAGAACATATGCATTTACCTGATTTGTAAGGAAAACAATGAGAGTTGAGAATTGTAAAGTTCGCTCCATGATCGTTCCATTTTGATCCATGATCTTTTCATCAACTTGGTTCGTGTATATACTGGCTCTTGCGATTGGGCTTTTGGTCGAGCTTTTGAACTTGATGTAACACCCGATTACTTTTTACCCATACCACAATATGCAAAACCCAATAACTTTTTACTGTTTCCTTTATCTGGCTTAGGATTGGATCGAAGCTTCTCGATTGTCTTTGTTGATCGCGAGTTCAACAATTATTTCCACCATAGGATTAATATTAGCATATACCATTGATACTCAGCAACTTCAACCAACGCTTGAACCTAAGACCAGGGACCTCATCGTCAAGGCACCTGTAACAACAAACGCCACTAACTTTAGCTCAACTCCTGACACTGTCAAGAGGCCCCCTAAACGAAATAGCCTCCTTTACCATTTATGTAAGTATCATGGTCTCGTGCAAACTGCCTGACACTCTTGGCTTTCAATCGCATGTATATATGACCACTTTCCATTCTTTTCTATATCACAAAATACCCTAATAGACTACCCTCCAACAATAGCATGGATTGTGCCTCCAACAAAGTATGCACTAGCTTCCCGTTCTAAAACTTAGATTGTGACACCCTTAGAGCATTCCCACATTAATCCTTGAAAATATTCATACCAAGTACATTTCCCTTTGTTTTATCCAACAAACCCTTGATAACTCAGATCTAAGCGTTGCATCCGTAAGGGAAAAAAACATATTATCTTAGTTATATAAAGAAATAGATGTAGAAACATACCTGGTGTATACTCCCAGTAATAGTTTTCGTTGTCATCACTCTTTTTCCTGAAACTGTTGTTGTGGACATATACATCTGACTGAGCATCCATATATTTTTTTCAATCCAGCTTTCCAATTGGAAATCACCTCACAAGTAACTGTATCATTGAAACTCGTTGACTCATGTTCATATATCTTCTCCACTGTAACAATCGCAAAAACAACCTCATTCTTGTTTTCTCTATACTTGAATAGTTTCTGTGCTCAATGTTGCTCCCTATTACGTTTTGAATTGTGGAAAACTAGAAGGGGGGGGGTTGAATAGTTTTACCAATTAAAACTTCGTTTTAAAGTATTTAGATAGACTTATGTCAATCTATTTAAATGTGTATGTTGGATGTTGATAGATAGATATGTAAGTGAGTAATGCAAAGGTAAAGAGTAAGAAACACAAAACTACGACACGAGTGTTTATAGTGATTCGGCTACAAGGACACCTTCCTTGCCCTACTCCACTCTCCGAGTCACCTTCTCGAGAGTTCGTAATCACTACAAAACTTAAAGTCCTTGTGGCGGAGAAGCCTTCACAACGTCGCCTACTCTTTTTCCGGTACAAGGCTAGACATCGGGTTCTTCCACGAGGTTAAATACCGAGTTCCATTACAAAGGAGGAACTACTACCCAACACTACACAACACCTATCCCAAAGGAGACCCACTCCTTATTACAATATCATCAAGGATATCAATATCCTTGGACACAACCTATCTCTATTTGTACGTCGATGCACCATATCGATTGTACACCCTTGGCATCTTTCACTAATGCCTTTGACATGATCTTTTGGCTCCTTTCACTAATGCCTTTGACTTGACCCTTTTGGCATCCTTCACTAATTCCTGTGACACGGACATTTGGAACCTTTCACAAATGCCTTCGTCTTGACCCTTTTTGGCATCCTTCCCTAATGCCTTAGACACAACACTTCTAGAGAGGAAGAAAGAACTATCAACAAGAGAACTTCAGTAGTCTTAATGATGACGAAGCATGGCAACTCATGGACTTGAGCTTGCTCGACTTCAAGAGGTGGTGATCTCGCCTTTAAGAGGAACCTAGAGAATCACATAAACACAAACTACATAGAAAGATCCCTGGATCTGAGGTTAGAGAGTTTACAGCACTAAGAGAAAATGTGTGTGAAAGGGGTGGTTTACAATGAGGAAATGACTCATTTATAGACAAAATATGCTACTGTTCCACGGATCCCACATATCCCTTGTTGGATGGATCCATCTAGTGTATCTTGAGGGATCCGTGAGACGCTCCTCATTACCCATGGGTTATGGGTGATGGGTCATGGGTCCTAGACTTTAGACCATGGGTATCCAAGTAGATACAATGTATCTAGAAGATGCAATGCATCTAGTCCATAGGTTATGGGTTAGCTCCATGGGTCATGGATAATACCTATTATAACTTATGCATGATGTCATGCAATGGGTCATGGGTTATGCTCCATGGGTATGGGTCATGGACTTTGGGTTTTACCCAACTACATTCAATATATTAAGTCAATGGGTAAAATACTTAAACTTCTACCCATTCTATTACCCATTATAATACATACTAAGTATGTATATATCTTCCCAATATGTAAACACTAGTTGTTGCACATATGCATTACTAAATCATGAAAGCCCTATTACTTGTTTAGTGATTTATATGAAAATATAAGTATGTTAGTAAAGTATTGGCTCAAACCATTTGCATATTTTATTTGTTTCGTTAAAATGATTTTACGTTTGTTATCGACAAAACATTAGAAGATCGTAAAATATAAATAAACGTTTTTACGGCTTATTTGTATTAACATGAATGATAGTCTATAGTTACTTGAATTTGTACTTTCTTTGAACCAGCTACCTGACCGACATTCCCATGAAGTTTTGCCTTAAATGTATTATCCTTTTACGGTTCCACCTCAAACTCAAATCCCAGCAACACCTGCACTAAGCATATACCTACAATCGAACCAATGAAAGTTTCCTTGTATCCTCGACTCTCATTGAAACCCATAATCCTGCAAAGCAATACCTTTATAGTAACGCAATAAAACCTCCAAACCTGATAACTCACCATATTTTGACAGTATCCCAGGAATATGCACTTGGCCTTTGGAAATTCAAGCATACCTTGCTTTATACAAGTAAGCCAGCACAAAACCCCAATGTATCCATTGGTATCTCGAATCCAATCGATGATTGATGGTGACCTATTCACCAGATTTGTAGGCTTGGTCGTATCCTCAACCTACACATTCTGCTATTGTATCTCTGCAACACCCAAATGTTTGGTGACCAACTCTTTGTAAAGTGTTTTGTATACCTATGATTACAAGACTCAAGAAAATTACTTATCTTGAAATTTCTTCTTGTCTGATATTCTCCTAAATGCTTCCTACCCTTAAATCTCTTCCTAGTCATTAACTGCCATCAAGAGTATATATGCAATTAGCCCTCCTAGTTCCTAATATAAATACAAGCAAACCCTTTATAACCTTGATCCTGCTCAACTACACCTTTATTGTAAACCCCTCTTTTTCTAGAGAGACCAGCGATATAACATTCTGTATCAATTCCGGAACATACCTGACGTTGTCCCAAACAAAACGTGACCCATCCCTCATCTATAATTGAACCTTACCTGTCCCCCGTACATGGCATTCCGTGCTATCACCCACCAGTACACTACCAGCATAACCCACAAAATAATCACTTATGTGTATCATATGGTATGAGCCTCTGAATTCATGATCCAATCCAGAAATTTCTCCATTCTCAAAGCTATCAACAAATCACCGTTGCCATACCCATCAGCTCAAAGACTGGATGCCTGATCTTTATTCCTTCAAAAACCTTGAGATTTATTCTGATTTTTCTTGGGACAACCCCTCTTCAAATGTTCTCAGAATTGCATATGTAACACCTGAGTTTACTGCCTTACCTCGTGACTTTGACCGCGCAGTACCTCTTCCCTGCTTCATATCCCTTTGGTAAGATCTACCCCTCACATACTAACCTTCACCACGATCACACTTTGCTTCTGCCATCTTTTAAAGTTCCATTGAATTAAGTATGGTGAACACGTCTTCGAGCTTCAAATTATCCCGACCATATAACAAAGTCTCCACAAAAGGCAAGTATGTGAATAAAAATAACGTCTGAACCTCATTCAATATGGGAATATCTATAGACGCTAAGTCACCGACTAGCTTGTGAAACTCATCAATATGCTCATACTTTATCTTACACACATGCGTATAAAAGGTGTATAGTTTCTTCTTTAAGTACAAACGATTAGCTAAAGACTTTATCGTGTATAATGTCTTGAGCTTTGCCCAAATTTCCGCTACATTCATTTCTTTTTTAACCTCCTTTCGGACCCGGTCACCCAAAGATAAGATAAATATATGCGCACACTTTAGCATCTCATGAAAAAATGTATGTTATAGACCGGTAGCTGTATATTTAATTGGGCTGGTTTGGTCCCCAAACATTGATAAGATTAATTGAAATCAAAGAAAAATCTGGATATGAAATGTTTCGAATAGATTAGGGGCACTTTTTTTTTTGGATAAAGGGTCACATCTATGGTTTTAAAAGGCGCGCCAAGGCGTTGCTAAGGTGTGAGGCCTAATCTCCAAGTTACGAAATAGATCAAGGCGTCGACTCTGGGTGTGACGTGAGATGAGGCGTAAAAGGCGCGATATGACGCACTAAACATGACGCGTGCCGAGTTTTTTTTACAATGAAGAATATTACATGTAGGGATAGTTTCTTAACCTTATTCATTATGTACGACGCTTTTTGGAAACTCAATATATATGAAATATGATATAAATATATAAATATTTCCATATTTTGTGCCGCTTTATATCACACCTAAAAAATGCTAAAGCTTCGCTTTGACCGCTAAAACGTGATGCTTGGTCATACCGCAACATCATCACGCCTCACATTATTTATAACGTTGGTTACATCTTATTTAAGGGCAATGATATTTCCACGGAGCATTTTGATGCGTCCACAGAAATTAAATGCAAGTTTACATTTATGCCCCCACATTTACTTAACTCATTTTTTGTATCGTCTCTCTAACATTCACGTTTCACAATTCCAGCGTCTTTATCAGCACTAACCGCATAACATGAAACATTGAAATCTGATAATGTGAGACCTTTGAAGGCCTTTTTACCTTTCAATTTTTGGATCGTTTTAATTTTTTTGCACAATAATCTAACAACATTCACATTTGCAACCGGATACTCTAAACAATCAAGTCAATATAAGAAGCATCTCTAAATGATCACAGACACACATTCAATATTCACCATCACACAACTCCGGTTTCCACGCGTGAAAATGATTGTAGAAACTAGAAAGTATTAATATAGCTTCCACACCAACAAATACATGAATTGTTACACTAATCAAAACATATAATTTTATGGAACATCCTGGGCAGACACCGTATTACATTGATTTCCAGGCAATACCAAAAGCAACCATAAATCTTTAATACCTTTTTTCTAATGTGAGTTGCAGTTTTATAGTTATGAATGTTCTTCTATAACTTTATGTAAATAAAATAAATCAATATCAAAAAGAAAACAAACGTTTTTATTTTATTAGATTGCAATGTTTCGTGTTATGAAGTTAGCGGAAAAAAGACGCCGGAATAGCGAAACCTGGTGTTGGACGATGATGAAAAATGGGTTATATAAGTGTGGGGGCATAAATGTAAGTTTGCACAAAATATCCGTGAATGAATAAAAACACTTCGTGGAAATATCAACTCCCCTTATTTTATTCTACAGAAAATTAGGGTGATTAGCGTTCAATAATTAGGAATAAATTAACTACTAATGATGAATTTATCCAAACTGGGACATATTAATTGTAGGCTGGCTGTTTTGATTACATGTGGGCAAGGAATTTATGCATGCAACCCAACAGAAAAAGTCAATGCTTACATGTTACAACTCACGAACTTAATAACTCATACGTACACATACATGTAGATTTCAATTTTTCTCATATGCTTGCAAGCTCATATGAATATATGCGTATTTATACGTACACGAAATAATATAATTTTCATGCAACTTGACGTAAAGGAGATTTAATGTGATATATACTAATTTAAACCTATATTCAGTTAGTCACTGAGTCATGATCTATATTAAAAAAAATCTGCATTGAAAACTTTGAGCACAAATGAAATATGGTCATGATAATGAGGAAAAAGAACTACATAAATTTTTTTGGAACGGCGAGATATTATAAGAAGAACCTCTAACAAGAAACTAGAGAAATTACAAAAGGAGCTTAACTCAATCTAACCAATTACAAAATTTATCGCCTCTAAACTTTAACCAACAAAAAGAGACTAATTGAATGTTATCAAAAATATCGCTTTGCCTCAAGAACTGAGAGATAAAAGAAAGAGTATTTCTAAATCGCCATATGAACCAAAGAGTACTAGCAATAATAACATACAAACGAGATTTTCTTGAAGAGGTAGATCTCCAATCATCAATCCACTCGATCCATTCCTTGTTGGAACTAAAAACCTTATAAAACATCAGTACAATTGCGGATTTTACGCCAGATATTTGCAGCCGTTGTGCAAGATAAGAAGAGATTATCCATAGACTCCCTGCTCAAACTACAAACTGGACAAATAGTCGAAGGGATTTCCAACCCACGTAGTAAGAGATTTAACCGATAGGGAAGCCGATCCAAGATAAAACGCCAAATAAAAGTATTTACCTTCCTAGTCAAAGACTTATTCCATCGTGTACCGAAAGACATTGAAAGAAGCAGAAAATTGTCAATACGTTTTCAAGTTGATCCCACAGAAAACTCCCCATTATTGGATATACACCACTGATGCGCATGCATACTTGAGCCTACTTTGATATTTGCGAGCTCGGAAAGCAGCATGTTCAAAGCTTCAAAGTGGCGACCAACCAAGTTTTGTCGGCTCCAATTCCACTCCCAATTGCCATTTGAAATTCGGTCTCTAATAAAACAAACTGCATTACTTTCAAGACGAAATAATCTATTATAACGCAAGTTTAGAGGTCCATATCCTATATACCTATCTTTCTAAAAACTAATCTTAGGTCCACAACCCACTTTGAATCTTAAAGTTAGGAGTGGAATAATTCCGCTTAAATGAAGATGGTTTATAGACCAAAAAATCTTTGCCCACAAACCTTGGGTGTTGCAACCGTGAAGATCAAAACCCGCATCTGGACCATGAATAGCCTTAATGAGGTGAACCCAAATAGCATTAGGGTTTTTGCATCAAACGCCAAAGCCATTTTTGAATAAGCGCGAGGTTAAACGCTTTCAAACTCCCGATACCTAAACCACCTTTATCTAACGGAGCTAACACATTATTCCATTTAATCAAGGCTAATTTCTTTATGCATTCAGACCCACCCTGAAAATATCTAGCCCGAGTCCGTTCAAGAAGTCTAAGAATAGTCTCCGACACTTTAAAAATAGACATAAAATATATGCCAATACTCCCCAATAGTGTTGTTATTATTCTAAGCCGACCCTAATTGAAAGAAGATTAGCTTTCCATGTGGTTAGCTTGGAATTGAAAAGGTCAACTAGTTTATTTCAACTTGCAATACGATTCATTTGAGAACCAATTGGGTAACCCAAGATATGTGAAAGGAAAATTGCCCGTTGTATAACCCGTTCCTCTAGCTAAATCTGACACCTCCTCAGAAGATACGCCAATAACGGACACGTTTGATTTATTGATATTGATTTTGAGACCCGATGCTAAGTAAAAAACATAAAGGATGCGAATGGTTGTCCATATCATTAGAGCTCAAATCTGAAATAATAACTACGTCATCTGAGTAAAAGAAATGCGTTATACGAAAACCCGAATCATCAACCTTAGCTTTATTGTTAGGAATTATAATTTGTAAAACAAATTTAAGTATGTTTAAGTCTGTTTAGACTTAATTCTGGTAGCTTTAATAGTTAAGTCTGGTAGACCAGACTTAATTCTGTTGGTAGTTAAGTCTGCCAGTAATAAAGATGTTAAGTCTGGCAGAACAAATAGTCGATACTTAAGTCTGTTTATGTTTAAAACAGAATAGTTTGTTAGAGCTGTATTAGGAATAGATATGTATGTGTAGAGATATCTTAGGAGAAGATATCTTTACCCTTCTACAAGTTTGTTAGTCAATTATGGTTTCCTTGGTGTATAAAAGGATCCCTAAGATATTAGGTTAAGGTACGAGTTGTAAGCATTAGCCTTTGAGCAAGTTAATAGAAAATACGAAGTTAGTTATTTTTTGTTCTCCATACTTTGTTTGTTAAGATTCCGCATTAACACATTAAGCTTTTTCTAAGAGTTCTTCATATAGTAATTTGGATTTATTAAAGATTACTATTAGACATTTAAGGCTACTTGGATCCATAAACTTTTGGACCTAGAAGTGGTATTAGAGCCTGTTCAAGGAATCTGAATTGAAGAAACAAAACACACCAATAACACTCATCTCATCTCACTTAAAAACCATAAAGAATGTCTCATCATGATAACTTCTCAAATCATCTTAGTGATGAAGAGGCCACTGACCATGAAACTGAAGCATCAGAAGCAGGATCTAAGAAACAACATAAATAACAACAACTTCCTGCAACAACAACTATCTCCAACCTCAAACTTCCTATTCTGAAAAAGGAAGAGTACGACATCTAGGCCATGGATATGGAACATTATCTGGAATATGTAGATAATGAGGTCTGGAAAGTGATCCAGAATGGAAATTCAAAGAAGAGAATTTCCAAAGGTAAAGATGGCATAGTCAGGGTTCTCCTACCAATCTCTGCTGCAATACTTGTTGTAGAGAAAGAAAGAAAGGCAAGAACTCTCTTATTGATGGCCATACCAAAGGAACATCTCAGAAGGTTCCACAGTATAGATGATGCTAAGGAGATATCGGAGGCTATTAGAACCAGAGTTGGAGGAAACGCTAACTCCAAGAAAATGCAAAAAACTGTTTATAAACAACAGTTTGAGGCATTTACCATTAGCAGATCTGAAGGCCTGGAGAAAGGCTATGACAGGTTCCAACAACTCCTATCACAGTTGGAAGCACATGGATCTGAAGTGTCCAATGAAGATACAAATATGAAGTTTCTCAGATCATTGCCCAATGAATGGTCAAATCTAGCAATGATCATGAGAACTAAAGAAGATATTGACACTTTGTCAATAGATGACTTGTATAATAATCTTAGAGTTTATGAACAAGACATCAAGGGGAATTCAAGAGCTTCTTCAAGTGACAACAATGTTGCTTTTATCTCTCAAGGGAAGAACACTAAAAACAGAGTTAAGTCTGGTAGTGGTTTTAGTTCTGGTAGCTATACAGTTTTACTAGTGTAAAGGAAAAGGATGAGGCTGCTGATTTTGCTGATAAGATCATCTATTCACTGTTTTTAATCAATCTGAAAACATTTTAAATGAATACTTGGATCAGATTTGTGAAATGTAGAGGGGGGGGGGGGTGAATACGTTTCCATTTCAAACTTAAAACTTTTGTATCAAATATAGTATAAACCATTCCATTTGCTAATCTTGATGCGAGGATGCATTTAACGCATTACGGCATGTAAGGCCAACCCCTTAATATCATATAATATTCCGCAAGATTAATGATTCATGATAAATCAAGTTTCACCATTATTAGTCCGGTTGCTTTTTCTTGATCAAGCGTGTCATAATATGTAAAGTGTTAAATATAGTTTATGACTATATGAAAGACCAAGTATGCATCACAAACATATACATCAACCACATAGAAAATAAACTATGTAATGCAAGAATAAAAGTAAAGCGATAAGTAAAAGGATAGACAAACCAACACGTGGATTTATAGTGGTTCGGCTACAAGGACACCTTCCTTGCCCTACACCACTCCCCGAGTCACCTACTCGAGAGTTACTTCACTAGATCAACAAACTCCATTCTCAGCGGAGAAAACCTTACACAACATCGCTTACACTTTTTACGGTACTAAGCTAAACACCGAGTTCTTCCACGAGGTATAACCAAACCTATCACAACGTCGCCTATACTTTATCCGGTACAAGGCTAGATACCGGGTTCCATTACAAGGGAGGAACCACTACCCGACCAACACGACACATCTATGACACCCGTTATGTTTTGTGGCCCAACATAACAAACCTTGTGTTTTATGGCACAAACACATAAACCATCTAGTCTAGTCATAGATACATGACACATCTATGACACCCGTTAGGTTTTGTGGCCCAACATAACAAACCTTGTGTTTTATGGCACAAATACATAAACCATCTAGTCTAGTCATAGATACAAGAATATGATACTAGACAATATCCAAGACAATGTGTCCAATGGATATGAAATCCTAAACTAAACATCAAGAACACAAAGCATGATGTAGTTAGTCTTCTATGAATGAAGATGACAAGTTTCCCAAGCTTGTTGTAGAAGATCTTCATGTGCTTGTATGCTTGTGATGGGTGATCACTTCAGTAGGTAAGGATGCAAGATCTCTAAGCTTGCTTTGGAGGATCACTTCAGGAGTATGCTTACAACAAATGAAAGTTAGAAGCATTCTGATCATATGATATGAGGGTGGTTTACATGTTTCCTAATGATCTAAATATCCTAGAAATGGTGGATAGAAACTAGGTGTGAAGGTGTGAAGAAATTGTAAGAAGTGGCTTGCTATTTATAGGCAAAAAGACCAAACTAAGTTTCTGACGCAAGGATCCCTTCTGGAGGAATCCAGCCCTTGTAATTCCAAAGGATCCGCGGGCAATTTGAGGGATTCGGGGGATGCTCCCTTTTGCCCATGGGTTTTGGGTCATGGGTCATGGGTATCAAGTAGATTCTATGTATCTACAAGATGCAATGCATCTAGTCCATGGTTCATGGATTAAAACCATGGGTCATGGATATTATCCATATATGACTTATGCATGATGTCATGCAATGGGTTATGGTATGCTCCATGGGTATGGGTCATGGACTTTGGGTTTTACGCAACTACATTCAATGTATTTGGTCAATGGGTCAAACATTTTAGTTTCTACCCATTTATATTACCCATTATAATACATACTAGTTATTTATATATTTACCCAATATATAAATACTAGTTGTTATACGTAAACTATTTAACTAAACATGTTTAATGGTTTGTTGGGGATTTGATCATAACGCAACATAACAAACATGTACGAACCTGTGTTTTAGCATATAAGGACTTGAGTCGTCGAGAGGTGTTGAGAGTATGTTGAGACAAAATCTAATTACAAGTAACTTATACATTTTACGTTATGTATTACAAGTTACATGTTTGTCATCAACAAAACAAATGAGAATGTGTAGATTAAATATCGTAATATTTGCACTAACAATCTCCCCCTTTTTGATGATGACAAAATATATGTAAACGTAATAGATAGGTAAAATGTCAAAGTTACTTGTGTTCGTACTTCCTATACATTACCTTATCCGTTTACACTCTTTTCCTCCTTTTCTCAAAACAAAAAGGGTGTGTCCTTGGAGTTTAAACTTAATTTTTCCCAAGAATGGCGAGTTTGCATCATCTCTAGTGAAGTTAAAATAAAAACACCTTATTGCTCCAATTGGCACACCACGCCAATACCTTCAACACGAAACACTAATGACGAAGCTTAGCAACTCATGACCTTGAGCTTGCACGTCTTCAAGAGATGGTGATCTCGCCTTTAAGAGGAACCTAGAGAATCACACAAAGAAAAAAAATAGAAAGATCCTTTGAATTATAACCATTATTGCCAACGGCTCAATGGATCAAATTTTTTAGGCTTAACCTACATCAAGGTTAGTGTTAAGGAAAAAAAAAGAAAAATATATGATGAGAAAGAAATCTCCCTTTTGTTGAAACATAAGGGAATTTTAAAGAATGAATGTGTGCATGCTCCACCTTGAGGTTGCTCCCTCTTGTTAAGGGCGTCAAGTATTTTAGGAAGGCTAAGATGAAATTATTGCAAAATTTGAAATGTTTTTGCTTTGACGAAAAACTCCCCTTTATTGAGAGCGTCAATCTCCTAGTGTGTTTTGAAAATCTACAAAACAAAAAGTTAGTGCAAAATTATATTCGTCCTTGGACGAGTAAGTCATATGATGCACTTTATAAATGCTCGACGGAAGCTCCCCTAGCTCGAGGGCGTCAAGAAGAACCTACAAAAAAAAAATAAGCCTCGTCCGAAGACAAGTGTGCCATATACAAACCTATGTATATGAGTGAACGTACAAAGAAAAAAAATCAGTGTAAAATTTCGTCCATAAATAGATGAGAATCCCATACACATCAAAGTGTATATATATGAACCTACAAAGAAAGGATTAGTGTCAAAAAGAGAATAACCCTACTACTTGCCTCATCATGGTTGGTTTAGAGGTTGTAAGGTTTGTTCAAGGTAAGAAAAAAAATGTGCTTAGGGATGAGACGCATTTCATTACGAAATTCACTTGGCTTTTGACAACATAGATGTTTGTGGAGGATGGTTGAGCGACCATGAATTGTAGTGGTAGTGAGACACTTGTAGGATGTGGTTGACACAAGTAGCTTGTGGTTTGAGGTTGTGGTTGACAAAAGTAGGATGGGGTAGAACATGAGACATACTTCATCACGTAGTTCATGAACTAGACCTTGGACACGGTGATAATGATAGAAATCATCATTATGACTTAGAGGTATGGAAGTTGTGGTAGAGGTGATGAGTGGTCAAGTTTTACTAGGTAATAAAGAGACTCAAGATTAGCAAGGGATGGTGATGAAAGGTATCAAGGTGAATCTTTGACTTGGTTGATGACTCAATAGAGGTGGTAGACATGTTGACTTTGTGAGTAGTGATAAAAGTGGAGTAAGATGGTTAGGATAATGCAAGATTAGGAATAAAAAAATGTGCGATTGAGCACAACTTGACTTGATGATGAAATCAACATTTTCATCCTACAAGAATCCAAAAGAGTTAGTACAAAAGGAAAACATTTATTCAAATGGATAAATTGTTCGCATAAAATCATGAAACGAAAAGAAAGAACACGTAAAGAATCATATAAATGCAACTCATTTATAAACATATAAGAAAATGATAATCCTAAGTGTTGAACAAGTGCTTGTGTGGAAAAAGAAAATTTGAAATGATTATCTAAAGAGATAATGTACCTACTGTTCCACGGTTCCACCGGTTCCCTCACTAGAGGGATCCGGCTAGCTTAAGTCTAGGGATCCGGCTAACAGATGAGGTGAAAACAAGTTGATTGGGTTCTAGCAAGGTCTAGCACCTACATATCCTAAGTTACTCAGTCTATTAAGTATCTTACATGAAGATGGACATAAATGATCAAGAGAAAATGATTGATGGTAGCTAATGAGTGTCTTTTATGGAAGGAAATGGGGTTTTATGAGCACTAGTGGATGATCAAAGATGACACTAAGAAATTTGAGAGTGTCAAGTGGTGTTAAATGATCCTAAAGATCAGATGATGACTTAAGAGAGATTTGGAAAATTCCTTAAAAATCATAAGAAATTAAAAACTAGTTTTTGGCCTATTTTGAGGTAAGGATGACTAAAATCAATTTTCTAAAATTGAGAGAAATATCAAAATAGGTGTTTTGAGATGAGAGGAACAATGTGTAAATATTGTAGCGGAGAGATGTTGAGTTTTGAAGTAATGATAAATCAAAAATACTTCGAATGTGATCCTAAGTCATCCATGAGTGAATGTGAGATCAACTAAGCCTAAGGAAAGTTTAAGTGATCCTAATGTAGCATGTTTAACTAGTCCAATAAGGTCTAGAATGTTGGATTGACGCAAGGAGGCTAAAAAGGAACTTCTGTCCACCCGGATCCCACAGATCCTTCACTTGAGGGATCCGTCTAGTTACATCTAAAGGATCCGGCGTCTGAGACAGATTTTCTTAACAGAATAGTTGCAGAATTTTGCTCTATGTTTTGAATTATGAAACTAATGATTTTTACAGCAAGCATACATGTATACACGTTAAGCAAATCAAGAAGAGCATATAGAGATCACATATAGGCAATCAAATGAGATCGAGCTCACAAATAACACAAAGGTTTAGCAAACTTAACAAGCACTATTCAAGAAGCCCAAAACAAATTTACGGTCTAGATTAGTAAATCATTTACACTAAAAATGACATGCAAGGTATGTGTCTAGAAAGAAAAGAGCACATGATGGTGTTCAAGACAAAAGAGTTGTGAGGTGTTAGTTTAGGACAATCTAGTCATTATGGATGGTGATTAGCATACAATGAGCTTCGTCCATGAAGTCATGTAGCTCTTCTCGATCAAAGCAAGGTAATTGCTTGATGAGGCAAGTGGTTGCGATTAACTAAAAGAAAAATTAATTTTACAACTTGTTTGATTAGTAATCCTAAGACAATGCAAATTATTTCCATTGTAAACTTACTTTAGGAAAACATAGGAGTATAAAATTTTCAAGTGAGAGAATGAATATGAGACTATTACTAGCGGTGCTCAATTACGGCTAAACACGACCATTTTTACGGGCGATTCCACATACCCAACTTCTATCAAGGAAGCAATTCAACCATTAGGTCAAATTGAGTTTCTAGTGCAATACGTTCTCCAGTATTCATTCTCAAGTTAGGAAAATTTATATTCCTAAAATGGCCTATCGAAGAGTAACAATGATGATACTTTGCTTCGTTTTTATTAATATTATACTTGAAACAACTAAGGTGACGAAGGTGTCATGTAAAAAAAATTAAAAGTTGTCCATATGGTGAATAAAAAAATGGTTGGATGAGCTAGTTCAACATATGTTGTTGGAAAGCTCGAGTTTGGACTTTCGGATATGAACAATTATATTTGCGTTGCAAAATAATTTACTTGAGTATATTGGATGAAATAATCAAGTTTTCAATCCTACTATGAAGCTTGGAAAACGATCATGAAAAGGAAAACGGGAGAGTACATCATCAACACAAGTGTAGGTTATGATCCGATGTACATTCTTGTTGTTTTTAGAAAACGATACAAGAAAATATGAAATCAAGAAATCATATAAGCACATAAAACATTTATGTTGCACACATGACAAACTCAATCAAAAAGCCATTTAGTGTGTTATATGTTTTAAACATTTTTCAGCTTATAAATCTAACATTTTCGACACAACTAGATGTTATCCCAAACACTCCTTCAAGTAGCACATTGATTAGTAGAATATTACTAAATTGACAAGCAAGAGAATGAATAGAAAGGTAAGGAAACCACATATGTTATTCAATCAAACAAGCACAAAAGCTATTTGAGATAAGCAAATAATCAAGTAATGCAAGGAAGACAATTTCTCATTTAGCATAGCATACGAAAGTTCTTTTAATCGCTTTGTGTTAAATATAAACATGTATACCAAGCTTGATTATTTTCTTTTATAAATATGATCAAAACCTTAATTTCAAAAGAGGACACATTGTTATACAAAGATGAAAACATCCGTCTCCAATTAGATCAAAAGTTTGTGCAAAAGTTATGACCAAAAAATGACTTTCTATTATAAATCAATGATTCTGTAAATTTTTGTTTTGAATCAGTTTTTGAAATCATTTTTAAATGAAAGTAGACTCAAATACCTTTAAAACGATAGGTGGCACGACTTCTAACGACTTACGGTTAATTAGTTATGAATTTTTGAAATTCAGACAAAAACTGTCTTCTATACTACGGATTCCACGGATCCCTTGGAGGGATCCGTCCAGTGCAAACTGAGGGATCCGCGGATCTGACACAGAATTAAAAAAATGCATGTTTTGACCCGACGAAAAGGTTTAACCTTTGTAGACTTTCTAGTGAAGTTATATTATCCATTTTTACCTTTATTCAAGCTTGATTAACAAGATATCTAACAACAAAACTTCAAAGAGAAAAAATCAACAAAACACTTTTCATATTATGCTTGACTTCACCAAAAATTTGATACAAGGACCTTACTCATTTTGAAAACCATTTGTTTTAAAAACTAGAGCCAACCCGCTCTGATAGCAATTGTGAAAACGTAGAGGGGGGGGGGGGGGGTGAATACGTTTCCATTACAAACTTAAAACTTTTGTATCAAATATAGTATAAACCATTGCATTTGCTAATCTCGACACGAGGATGCATTTAACGCATTACGGCATGTAAGGCCAACCCCTTAATATCACATAAGATTCCGCAAGATTAATGATTAATTATAAATTAAGTTTCACCATTATTAGTCCGGTTGTTTTTCTTGATCAAGCGTGTCATAATATGTAAGTGTTAAATATAGTTTATGACTATATGAAAGACCAA
Organism: Chrysanthemum seticuspe; assembly: GCA_019973895.1. Taxonomy (NCBI): domain Eukaryota; kingdom Viridiplantae; phylum Streptophyta; class Magnoliopsida; order Asterales; family Asteraceae; genus Chrysanthemum; species Chrysanthemum seticuspe. The sequence goes on along the minus strand of BPTQ01000003.1, from coordinate 99,956,515 downwards.
GTATGCATCACAAACATAGACATCAACCACATAGAAAATAAAAAATGTAATGCAAGAATAAAAGTAGAGCGATAAGTAAAAGGATAGACAAACCAACACGAGGATTTATAGTGGTTCGGCTACAAGGACACCTTCCTTGCCCTACTCCACTCCCCAAGTCACCTACTCGAGAGTTACTTCACTAGATCAACAAACTCCCTTCTCATCGGAGAAAACCTTACACAACGTCGCTTACACTTTTTCTGGTACTAAGCTAAACACCGAGTTCTTCCACGAGGTAGAACCAAACCTATCACAACGTCGCCTATACTTTATCCGATACAAGGCTAGATACCGGGTTCCATTACAAAGCAGGAACCACTACCCGACCAACACGACACATCTATGACACCCGTTATGTTTTGTGGCCCAACATAACAAACCTTGTGTTTTATGGCACAAACACATAAACCATCTAGTCTAGTCATAGATACATGACATATCTATGACACCCGTTATGTTTTGTGACCCAACATAACAAACCTTGTGTTTAATGGCACAAACACATAAACCATCTAGTCTAGTCATAGATACAAGAATATGATACTAGACAATATCCAAGACAATGTGTCTAATGGATATGAAATCCTAAACTAAACATCAAGAACACAAAGCATGATGTAGTTAGTCATCTATGAATGAAGATGACAAGTTTCCCAAGCTTGTTGTAGAAGATCTTCATGTGCTTGTATGCTTGTGATGGGTGATCACTTCAGTAGGTAAGGATGCAAGATCTCTAAGCTTGCTTTGGAGGATCACTTCGGGAGTATGCTTACAACAAATGAAAGTTAGAAGCATTATGATCATATGAGATGAGGGTAGTTTACATGTTTCCTAATGATCTAAATATCCTAGAAATGGTGGAGAGAAACTATGTGTGAAGGTGTGAAGAAATGGTAAGAAGTGGCTTGCTATTTATAGGCAAAAAGACCAAACTAAGTTTCTGACCCAAGGATCCCTTCTGGAGGGATCCGGCCCTTGTAATTCCAAGGGATCCGTGGGCAATTTGAGCGATCCGTGGGAAGCTCCCTTTTGCCCATGGGTTTTGGGTCATGGGTCATGGGTTATGGGTCATGGGTATCAAGTAGATTCAATGTATCTACAAGATGAAATGCATCTAGTCCATGGTTCATGGATTAAAACCATGGGTCATGGATATTATCCATATATGACTTATGCATGATGTCATGCAATGGGTTATGGGTTATGCTCCAAGGGTATGGGTCATGGACTTTGGGTTTTACCCAACTACATGCAATGTATTTGGTCAATGGGTCAAATACTTAAGTTTCTACCCATTTATATTACCCATTATATTACATACTAGTTATGTATATATTTACCCAATATATAAACACTAGTTGTTATACATAAACTATTTAACTAAACATGTTTAATGGTTTGTTGGGGGTTTGATCATAACGCAACATAACAAACATGTACGAACCAGTGTTGTAGCATACAAGGACTTGAGTCGTCGAGAGGTGTTGAGAGTATGTTGAGACAAAATATAATTACAAGTAACTTATACATTTTACGTTATGTATTACAAGTTGCATGTTTGTCATCAACAAAACAAATGAGAATGTATAGATTAAATACCGTAATATTTGCTCTAACAAGATTGAAGATGAGGAGATGGAGGAAATGGATATCAACTGGCAGTATGTCATGATTGCCTTAAGGATGAAGAAATTCTTCAAGAAGACTAGTAGGAAAGTGCGTTTTGATGTAAAGAGACCAGTAGGATTTGACAAGTCAAAGCTGAAGTGCTACAGGTGTCAAGAAAGGGGTCACTTTGCTAAGGAATGTACAGTAAAGGTGGCCAATGAAGAAAAGAAAAGGGATTCCTTTTATCCTAGGCATGCTGAGAAAGAAGAAAAGAATCAGACGGGGCTGCTAACTTTGGAAGCTGGTGTGATTAACTAGGGAGAGCATCCTACTGAGGGGATAAAAGTCAATCATGCTCTCATGGCCATAAGCTCCAGCAGTGAGGTAACTTTGTGCTAAAAAATTTGCACTGATTCATACAATAAACTGCAATCTCTTTGTGATGAATAGATGGGTCAATTGGGTGATCAAGAAGTTAAATTACTTGCTTATGAATGTGCTGTAAAAACATTTAGAAAAACAAGTAAATACTCTTCAAAAACAAAATGCATCTCTTAATGAAAAGCTTACTTTCCAAGGTAATGAAATATTTGAAAAAGATTAGAAGCTTAGAAAATATAGCAGAATTGGAATGAAGTCAGTTAAAGATAAAGAAGAGTTGCAAAAGATAGTTGACTCATGGCAAACTAGTAATAAAAATCTTTGAAAACTAGTAAATTCAGGAATGAGCTCAACAAGTAAAATTGGTTTAGGATATGGGATAAAATCTAATAAGGAGGTTTTAAGATATGAGGAAGAAGTGATGGAAAATGTTTTTATTAATTCAAAAAGTGACTTTGAAGGTAAACCTATATATCATAGATTTGCTAAAACTGACAACAACAAGGGAGTTTCACCACCAATTAATGATGATTATACTCCTAAACCTGAAAAAGAATATGATGAGTCCTTATTTGATTATAGCAAATGGAAGAACCCTGAGACTCTTGGTTCTCAAGACTATTCCATTGAATTTCCTAACTATCAATCCAATGACATTAAAGGATTCTATGAGAAAAGTTCTGACACCAGTGTCTCAGAAGATAAGACCAGCGAGTACTCTTACTGTCAATTTAATGACAGTGAAGGACCCACTGCGAGTATCTTTGAATGTTCTTTAGAACTTAAGTCTGAACCCATAAGGATCTCTAAACCAATTTTAAATAGTGAGACTTTTTTACCAAAACAAACTGAGCCAGTCATTTTTGTGTCTAAACCAGAAATAGTTAAACCTAGTTGTGTCCAAACTCCTAGGCAACAGACTAAAATTGAGACACCTAAGATTGACAGAAAAGATTAGAATGGGTTAATGCAAAGAGAGTTTGGGGATGGGTACTCTTTCACAAAGAAGAGTTGTTTTGTATGTGGAAGCCTAAGTCATTAAATTAGAGACTGTGACTATCATGAGAAAAGAATGGCTAGGGAGGCTGAGTTAAGAAAGAGAACGGATGTTCACACTGAAAATATTTCTGTTAATCCCGTGTGGAATAATGTGAACATGATTAACCATGGTAATAAGTTTGTTACTAGACAAGTACCCGTCAATACTGGCAGTACTTATGTTATCTGTTAAACCAAGGGTGGGTACTGGTGTTCAAGTTAGTACTGGTAGGCAAAATTTTAATACTGATAATATGTTTAGAGTTAATACCGGTCATGTTAAGGCTGGCCAAGCTAAAGTTAATTCTGGGTATATGAAATCTAAACCTATCAGTCTTTCACCCAGTCCTAAGTTTAGAAAACCACAGGTGAAGCAGTTTAATCAAAGACTTCATTAAGGTTCTCACTCACCTGTGAGAAGACCCATGTCTCAAAATGCAGCTCAAATGCTTCAATCTTATGCTGCAAGGGGTAATTGAGAATCTGCTGTTAAGCCCTTGTCAGGTTATACTTGGAGACAGACCAGACCAAACTTCTAGTATAATAGTGGACTAGTTTCTTTTAATGTTGACAAATCTAAAGGTCCACAAGGCAGACCCAAGCCTCTACAGGCCTGGGTCCCCAAGAGAAACTAATCTCTCTTTTTTGTACAGGAACATCCTTATTTGAACATGGGAGATAGAGGAATCTTTGACAGTGGATGTTCTGGGCATATGACTGGTAACAAGGACTACTTGGATGAATTTGAAGATATCAAAGGTGGTTCGGTTACTTTTGGAGGTAGCAAAGGCTAAATCACGGGAAAAGGTAGAATAAAGGTTGGTAATTTAGAATTTGATAGTGTGTCCTTTGTAAAAGAACTGGGCCATTTTAATTAGTTTTCAATATCACAAATCTGTGATAAGCAGCATAAGATTCTTTTTACTGAGACTGAATGTTTTGTGTTAACTTCAGGCTTTAAGATGCCTGATAAAAATCATATTCTTCTTAGGGTCCCAAGACAACACAACATGTACAGTTTTGATATGAAGACACATGAACCTGCTAAAGGTTTTTCCTTTTTGCAAAGGCCACTATTGATGAGTCTAAATTATGGCATATAAGGTTAGGTCATATAAATTTTAAGAATCTTAATAAACTCGTGAAGGGAAACCTTGTAAGAGGTCTACCTTCTAAGGTTTTTAAAAATGACCATACTTGTGTTGCTTATCATAAGGGAAAGCAACACAGAGCATCATGCAAGGCCAAGTTAGAAAGAGTTGTTACTACCCCATTGCACACCTTGCATATTGACCTTTTTGGACCAACCTCTGTAAAAAGTATAAATCATGCATCCTATTGTCTTGTCATTACTGATGATTGTACTAGGTATTGTTGGTTTTTCTTTTTATCTACAAAGGATGAGACTTCTGGCATCCTACAAACATTCATTAGGCAGATAGAGAACCTGCTTGACCATAAGGTTAAGATTATTAGATCAGATAATGGCACTAAATTTAAGAATAGAAATATGCTTGAATTCTATGGGGACAAAGGGATAAAGCAATAATACAGTAGTGCTAGGACTCCTTAGCAGAATGGAGTTGCTGAAAGAATGAACAAAACCCTTATTGAGGCAGCCAGAACCTATTTAGCTGACTCACTCTTGCCTACTATCTTTTGGGCTGAAGCGGTTAGCTGTGCTTCATATATATTTAATAGAGTCAGAGTGACCAAACCTCAGCTCAAGACTCCCTATGAGCTTCTCTTTGGGTATAAGCCTATTGTTAGCCACATAAGGCCTTTTGGGTGCCATGTTACAATTCTTGATACCCTTAGTGCGCTTGGGAAATTTGATGGCAAATCAGATGAGGGTTTCTTAGTTGGGTATTCACTAAATAATAAGGCCTATATGGTATATAATTTAGTGACTAAGAGAGTAGAAGTAACTCTGCATGTTAATTTTCTTGAGGAAAAGTCAAAAGTAAAGGGAGTAGGATATAGATGGATGTTTTACATTGATTATCTATCTGATTCTATGAACTGTATTCCTGTGTCTCTGGACAATCAAGCTAACAGAAATGCAGGGTCCTCTGAAGACACTAACAATGCAGGTATTGGATGTCAAGCTTCTGAGGAGGAAGAGTAGCAAATGGTTATGTTTACAACAGTCCAGCAGTCAAGCATCCCAACTGGTGATTCAGATGCCATTCTAGCATTCAAAAGAGATTTAGATGCTATTGCTGTAAAGCATCTGGGACCAGAACCTACTTTCAAGGCTACTAGTATTAATACTATTAATACTGGTAATGGAGCTGTTAATTCTGGCAAGTCTAATTCACCAGTACCTAATGTTATGCCCACCAGTACTAACTTCAATAATATTGGTAGTGCATCTGCTACGTCTGGAAATGTTGATGATGATTGCTATGAATCAACAATGCCTTAACTGAATGTTTATGATCAACCTGGTGAAGGAATTTTTTAGACAGCTTCTTATGATGAAAATGGTGTGGTAACTAACTTCAATAATTTGCCTTTTGAAATTAATGTCAATCCCACTCCTACTTTTAGGATTCACAAAGATCATCCTAAAGCTAATATATTTGGTAATCCTACATCAGTTGTTCAGACAAGGAGCAAAGTTCAAAAATTGTCTGGTCCTCATGCATTAATTGGTCACATTCAGAAGCAACAAAGAAACAACCACAAAGAGTATCAACATTGTCTGTTCGCTTGCTTCTTATCTCAGGAGGAACCCTTTGATTGTTGCTAAATATTGAACTGATGAAAGTTGGATAAAAGCCATGCAAGAAGAGTTATTGCAATTTGAATTGCATAAGGTATGGGTTCTTGTAGATCTACCTAATGGGGCTAAGGTAATAGGTACAAAGTGGGTTTTTAGAAATAAGAAGAATGAAAGAGGTGTGGTTGTTAGAAATAAGGCTAGATTGGTGGCCTAAGGGTATAGACAGGAGGAAGGGATAGACTATGATGATGTTTTTGCTCCTGTGGCTAGAATTGACGCTCTCAGATTATTTTTGGCCTATGCATCATATATGGGGTTTATAGTCTATCAAATGGATGTTAAGAGTGCATTTCTATATGGAACTATCGATGAGGAGGTTTATGTTGCTCAAACTCTTGGTTTTGTTGATCCAGATCATCCTAGGAGGGTTTATAAAGTCATCAAAGCATTGTATGGACTTCATCAAGCTCTCAGAGCTTGGTATGCCACACTTTCCACCTTCCTTGAGAAGAATGGATACAGAAGGGGCACTATTGACAAGACTCTATTTATTAAAAAGGACAAGAAGGATATCATGCTTGTGCAGGTGCATGTTGATGATATCATTTTTGGCTCTACAAGGGATCTTGGTGTGAAGAATATGAGGCTTTGATGAAAAGCAGATTTCAGATGAGCTCTATGGGAGAGCTCAACTTCTTTCTAGGACTACAGTTCAAACAGAAGTCAGATGGGCTATTTATTTCTCAGGACAAGTATGTTGGTGATATGTTAAAGAAATTTGATCTAGTAAATGTGAAATCTGCTGTTACACCCATGGAGACCAAGGTGCCATTAACAAAAGATGAGCAGGCTGCTAATGTGGATGTCAAATTGTACAGATCCATGATTAGATCTTTGATGTATCTAATAGCCTCTAGGCCTGATATTATGTATGGTGTGTTGGTCTGTTCTCGTTTTCAGGTTACTCCAAAGACTTCACATCTTCATGCTGTGAAGAGGATTTTCAAATAACTTAAGGGCAAACCAAATTTGGGCTTATGGTATCCTAGAGAGTCATCTTTTGACCTGGAAGCTTTTTCTGATAGTGACTATGCTGGGGCTAGTATAGACAGGAAATCCACAACAAGAGGTTGTCAATTTCTTGGTAGAAGGTTGATCTCTTGGCAACGCAAGAAGCAGACAATTATAGCTACCTCCACAACTGAAGCTGAATATGTAGTTGCTGCTCATTGTTGTGGTCAAGTGCTTTGGATCCAAAATTAGATGTTGGATTATGGGTTAAACTTCATGAATACCACAATCAACATTGATAATGAAAGCACTATCTGTATTGTTAAGAACCCAGTATATCATTCTAAGACCAAACACATAGAGATTAGGCATCACTTTATAAGGGATTGTTTTGAAAATGGTCTCATAAAGGTGGAAAATATTCATACAGACAATAATGTGGCTGACCTGTTGACCAAAGTGTTTGATGGACCTAGGTTCAATTTCTTGGTGGTTAACATTGGTATGGTAAACCCATAGCTACATTTAATGGGTGGTTAAATGTATAGTATGTATAGTTAGTCATCAAATTTAATAGGATATTATTTCTGGTAGTTAAAGCTGGTAGGTTCATGGTTAAGTCTGGTTCTTAATTCTGATCGTTAAATCTGTTACCATATTTTATGGGGTGATAATTATCTTTCTAAACTTTAAACTTATTCTCTTTCCAAAGATAATAATTATAACCCTACAAGCTACAAGTATATATTCTCATCATGGCTCTGGTTTCTCCTACGGGTTTCGAACAGAGTCAGTTGCGATCATCAATATTCTTTGTGTCATCATGGTTTCTGCAGCAGGTGCTAAGGATGATGTGCAACTTCATGATGTCTTGGCTTTATGTGCTACTTTATCTTCTAGAGTTTCAGTCTTGGAACAAGATCTTGCTTCGACAAAACTGCTTTTGGAAGCTAAGGTGGAGTTGATCTGTTCATGTTTGTAGAAGTGGAGTATCCATTGTGTGATGAGGTACTTCAAGTAATTATACTCTCAAAGCTTCAGTATGAAAAGGAATATGTAGCTACTAAAAATCTTATCCAAAGGATATGTGTTTAATTGTTAACCAAAATATGTTATCAAATTGAAGAAGAGACATCAGCCAAAAGAAGAAAAATAAGGTAATTTGTTTGAAAGAACTTTCTTAATCTGTTAAGCATAGTGGCTGTAAGTTGAAAGATATAATAAATGGATTTTGAGGGGTTTCACTTGGTGAAAGTACTTTGTACTGTCACAACAAATGGTTATTAGTTCACCATGTCTAACCCACATAAGAACTGACTAATCCATGAGCAAACAGCTCTGGTAAAGATATCTCAAATCCGTTTATGGCTGACAATTTGCCAAAAATTGTATGGTGCTCAACTCACCATATCTGTGAGGATGAAGAGTTGGCTAGCCCACACGATCATGGCTAGTTGTAAAGGCTGTAGAAAACCATGACTAATCCAAAAGGGTACAGCTTTTGGTAAAGACCAATCAAATCTGTTGATAGTTGCTGATTTGCTAAAAATCATATGGTTATCAATGTACCATGGTCTTATACACCAAAACATTGGCTACTCCAATAGTAATGGCTAATTGGTAAAGAGACATCAATTCTTTAAAATTTTATGTGATTCACCTCTCACAGGTGTTTACACACCTGGAAGTGATGAGAATAGTATGAAACTTTTATGCCTTGATGTACAAATAGTCACAAATGCTGAAAAGAATATGGAGTGCTAATGAATTGCTTATCCAATGCTCCATAGGACACATAAGGAGGAAATTTTGAAGATGCAGCTGAACAATAATTCCAAGATTCTCAAGAAAGACAAAAGAACTTGAAGTTCACAAGTGAAGATCAAGTTAGGGGAGGATAGTTGGGAATTATAATTTGTAAAACAGATTTAAGTATGTTTAAGTCTGTTTAGAGTTAATTCTGGTAGTTTTAATAGTTAAGTCTGGTTGACCAGACTTAAGTCTGTTGGTAGTTAATTCTGCCAGTACTAAAGATGTTAAGTATGGCAAAACAAATAGTCGATAGTTAAGTCTGTTTATGTCTAAAACATAATAGTTTGTTAGAGCTATATTAGGAATAGATATGTATGTGTAGAGATATCTTAGGAGAAGATATCGTTACCATTCTACAAGTTTGTTAGTCAATTAGGGTTTCCTTGGTGTATAAAAGGATCCCTAAGGTATTAGGTTAAGGTACGAGTTGTAAATACGAAGTTAGTTATTTTGTGTTCTTTGTGGAAAACTAGAAGGGTTGAATAGTTTTGTCGATTTTAAGTTAGTTTCTAAAAAATTTAGATTCGATGTTATATGAAATCGTATGGAAGAAGATAAAGTATAGATCTAAGAGTAATGCAAGTAAAGAAAGTAAAGTAAGGGATAGAAATGACACAACCGATTTATAATGGTTCGGCTACAAGGACACCTTCCTTGACCTACTCCACTCCCCGAGTCACCTACTCGAGAGTTCAAGCACTATGTCAACAAACTCCTTCAACTTGGCGGAGAAGCCTTCACAACGTTGCTTACACCTTTTTCTGGTACAAAGCTAAATACCGAGTCCGTAACACGGAGGACCAAACCAACACGACTATTACACAACAAATATGTGAAATATGAAATACAAGATCTTTGCCACAGAAATCTTGTGAAGGAACAAATCAATCAAGGACCCCTTGCTTGGATGACTTGTAGAATGCTCGTGATCTCGCCTTAGAGAAGGACCTATATGAGAATCACAATAGAAGAAAGAAGAACAACTCTCTAGATCAAGTGATCTTTTGTTAGATGAGTGTAAGAATATATGAGAGAGTTAGTAAGAAGAGGGGTGAGTAAAAATGAAGAAATGGCTCTCTATTTATAGGCAAAAACTTGCCACAGTTGCACGAATCCCATGGATCCCTTGCTTAAGGGATCCGTCTAGTGTAAATCTAGGGATCCGTGGGATGCTCCTCTTTGCCCATGGTTTTTTGGGTTATGGGTCATGGGTCATGGGTCATGATTCATGGGTTTGTCCATGGTTATTTATTTAGATACAATATATCTAATAGATGCAATGCATCTAGTCAATGGATCATGGGTTAATACCATGGGTCATGGATATGCTCCTTGGGTATGGTTCATGGGTTGTGGTTTTTACCCATCCTAATAAACTATTACAACAAATAATTTATTACAACAATTTGTATTAAATGACTATATGTAAATGTTTTACAAAAATAACATGTATCCTTATAATTTTACTTATGATAACATTATATTTGTTATCAACACAACACAAAGAGATCGCTAAATATTAATAAACAATTGTATGGTTTATTTGTATTAACAATCTCCCCCTTTTTGTTGATGACAAAACATAATGTTATGATGAGTAAAACTTAAGATTAGATGTATGTCTTGAAAACCTAAGTTTTACTTCTTCTCCCCCTTTTTGTCGAAACAAAAAGTTACTCAAACGAAAAAATAAAATGTGAAAAAATAGTCCACATATCTCTAACTCCCCTTTGACGGTAGCTCACCCTAGAATGGGGCGTCAAGTGAGTAAAATAAAAAAATCCTACAAAGGGTTAGTAGTAACATGCATAGATAATCTTGTAATTGACGAGAATCAAGATTGGGAGCCAAGGTATGTAAACAAGGCCTTGTAATAAAACAACAAAATGTAGTGGTATTTATACCACACACAAGCATGTAAAAGTAAGAACAAGACTTGTTAAAAAAAATGACTCAAAAGAAAATTACTAAAAGTAATAAAGATGATTCCTTCCATGCTTGCATAAGGTTATGGATGGAAGTTTTGGTGAGTAATGATGTTGATGCGATCAAGGATGAGGTTAAGTATGACTCGCATTTCTTCCCTAATTTCTATTGCAATATCCCTAGTGGATTGGCAATGTTCACAATGTAAGTGATGTGGGTAATGAGTGCGGAAGTTTTCCGGGTTACTTTGATTTGTGAGATGCGGAAGTTGTGGTGTAAAAGTTGGAAAATACAGATCAAAGTCCGAAATGTTTGGAAGTGGTGGTGGAAAAGAACCTAGATGTTCTTGTAACACAATGGGAGCTAAAGGTGGTGAGGTTTCAAGGTCTTTGAAAATTGTGTTTGGAGAAGTTGGAGGTGTCAAAAAGACTAGTTCTTTTTGCTTGGTTTGTTGAGATCTTGTTGGAGTCTTAAGGAGTTCCAAAAGAGCAACCTTAGGTGGGGATTTGATGGGTGATGAAGTTGGTGTAGTTGTTGGTGATGAAGGAGGTGCTATAATGGAAGCATCTTGTGGTGAATGAGTGGTTGGTGATGAACCATTTGAAGATGGTTTTGCTAAGCAACAAGGCCGGATGCTAATCTGTGCGGTTTTCCTAGATTTGGGTGGTGGTACTTGGGAAGGTGGGAGGACAAAATTTTGGATTTCTTGAAAGGGATTGTTTGCACTAGGTGATTCATCTATGTTGGAAGATCTTTTGGATGACATATGATGTTTTGTTTTTGAGGTTGAGAGTGATGAATATGCAAGCATTTTAGGGATCCTATTTATAGAAAAATAATGCATTGTAATGAATGTTTGACCCAAAATGTGGATTAAAATCTAATGATTAGATATGAATTTAAGGAATGTGATCATGAGAACACAAGCATTAAGTAACATACTCCAAAAAAATGATGAAAATATTGAATTTTTCATCCAAAGTGAGAAAAATAGAAGATAAAATTAGCTTCTGTCTCACGGATCCCATGGATCCTTCCCTTGAGGGAACCGTCCAGCATTAAGGCTAGGATCCGTGGTACTGGTGACTCAGGCAACTCAAAATTTTCCTTTTGGAAACATTTGTGCCTAGTGTGTGCCTATATGCAAACCATTTGGAGTTGCGGTTATCTCGACTCCTAAAAAGAAAAGAAAAATAAACTAGAAGTGAAAAAAGCACACTATTATGTGAGATAACCCGAGTGCTCCTAATTCATTGTCGCTTAAATGAATATACCCGAAAACACATATTAGTTATGTGTCCTCTTTAGCATTCAAAAGACATGAGATGCAATGAAAACGTGTTTTTACTTTGTATTAATAATGAAAAAGCGATTTGTCCTAGACGTGAGAAATGGCCTTATGAAAGTGATACGGGAAGAGGTATCCTTTTAGAAAACATTTTTTAAAGAGATTTCTTTGTGTGAATAAGACGTTTATTCTTAAAAAAATAGATATGCAATTACGTGTTTGCAAAAGATACTTGTCTTGAAAAATAAGAGAAAACTATGAAAGTACGAGTTATAAGTAAAAACTTATCTTGGGTTTTGAAAATTCCCGTATTGCTTGTGAGTTGTGCGTGAAGTAGAGATCCTAGACTCAGAAAGAAGAAGGCTAGTGTTTACATACCTTGTAGAGTTTAAAAGCTAATTACGACGATTGTTCCATGAGACCAAGACCAAGACGAAGTAGGTTGAATTGTTCCCGCTTCAACGGTTTGGTAATGACGTCGGCTATGTTGTCTTCGGATGCTACCTTCTCAATAGAGATGTTCCCCTTTTCAACATTGTCTCTTAAGAAGTGATGATGAATCTCTATATGCTTGGTGCAAGAATGCAATACCGGATTCTTGCTTAAGTCGATGGCACCTTTGTTGTCACATTGAATGGCTATGTCACTTAGATGAATGTCGTAGTCAACTAACGTTTGTTTCATCCATAGTGCTTGTTGGCATGCTTTGCCGGCGGAGAGATATTCGGCTTCGGTTGTTGATATGGCCAACACCGTTTGCTTCTTTGAGAACCAATATTTTAAACAACATCCCATAAAAGTACATACCCCCTAGTACTTTTTCGGTCAACATAATCACCTGCATGGTCAGAATCTGCATATACAACTGTTTCTACCCCCGTACCCTTAGGATACCACAATCCTAATTGAGTCGTACCCTTAATGTACCTAAATATCCTTTTGACAGCTTCAAGATGTGATGTTTTAGGATCTTCTTGAAACCTAGCACAAAGACAAACACTAAACATAATATCTGGCCGACTAGCCGTGAGGTAGAGAAGACTACCAATCATGCCACGATATTTTGTATTATCAACGGATTTGCCGTCTTCATCTTTTGTGAGTTTAGTGTCAGATGACATTGGTGTCCTAATGGGTTTTGACTCTTTTAAACCGAATTTCTTTAACATCTCCTTTATGTATTTAGATTGATTAAAGAAGATACCATCTTGTACTTGTTTGATTTGTAGACCAAGAAAGAAACTAAGTTCTCCCATCATACTCATCTCGAACTCGTCATGCATGATTTTAGAGAAATCATCACACATGTCTTGACAAGTAGATCCGAATATAATATCATCTACATATATTTGAACAATGATTATGTGTGACTCTCTTTTCTCAGTAAAAAGTGTGTTATCAACTAACCCCATGGTGTAGTTGCGTTTGATTAAGAATGACTTGAGTCTATCATACCAAGATTTTGGTGCTTGTTTAAGACCGTAAAGGGCTTTCTTTAACTTATACACATGTTTAGGTTTTTCAAAATCGATGAAGCCCGGAGGTTGAGCTACATATACTTCTTCATTAATAAAACCATTTAGAAAAGCACTTTTGACATCCATTTGATAAAGCTTAAGATCATTAGCACAATCATAAGCAAGAAGTATTCTTATAGACTCTAATCTAGCCACGGGGGCATAGGTCTCATCAAAGTCTATTCTTTCTTGTTGATTATACCCTTGGGCAACGAGTCTAGCTTTTTTTCTAGACACTACACTGTTTGCATCTAACTTGTTTTTATATACCCATTTGGTTCCTATTATGGTTTGATTACTAGGTGGAGGGACTAGTGTCCAAACATCGTTAGAAACAAATTGGTTTAACTATTCTTGCATAGCCATTACCCAACTTTCATTTTTTATGGCTTCTTATGCATTCTTAGGTTCTATGGTTGAGACAAAACAAAATAGGCTACTTTGGTTTTGTACTTGAGACCTTAAGGTTCTGTCGTTTAACTTTCCTATGACCTTATCTACGGGGTGATCTTTGGACTCTTTAATATTTATGATTTCATTATTTGAAGTTTCTTCTTCTTCGTTTATCTTTTTCTTTATTACAATGGCTTCACTCTCGACAATATCGTCATCGACAAGAGGTAGAGAAGGTTTGGGTGGACTCTCATCAACTTTTACGTTTAATGACTCTTCAACCTTTATTGTTTCTTTATTTAATATGACGTAAGCTTTGCTATTAGGAGAGTAACCTAAAAAGATACCTTCAGTTGATTTAGGATCAAATTTTGTAAGGTAATCTTTAGTGTTAAGTAGAAAACATGTTGGATCGATGTACTCTAACCAAACTAACTTATATAGCTTGTTAAGGGTTTAATAACCTCGGATAAATCCTAAATTATTAACAATGAAACACTGAGCAAACTCTATTAAGTATGCGGAATTTACTGAACAAAGCTAAGAAGAATTAACTTTAACTTTCAACGATATTATTAATAACTCTGAATCTGCTTGTTATGCAGATTCTTTAACAACTCTAAAACTCTAATATCGTACTTCTCTAAAACTCTAAAAACACATACTTTAGGATTCTAAAACATATATTCTCTAATGCCAACCTAGGGGTCCTTTTATAGGCTTAAGGATAACCCTAGTCGGTTTACAATTCTAATCCTTGTACGAAAAGTAATATAAACAAAGAATATTCTAGAATAACAAAGCTTTCCATAAACGAATATAGCAGTTCTTTAGCTTTGCAGTACTTTGACTTCGACAGCAGTACTTTGACTTTCACTTAGCAGTACTTTGAATCTCCAGCACTTTGACTTCTTCAGTACTTTGACTTTCATATCCCAACAATCCTCCCCTAACTTGAATTCTACTTTCTTGACTTCAAGTTTCCTTTGTATCATTATCATTAACTTCTGTTAGCCTCTTGGAAAGATTGTGTCTTTATCTTCAGATTTGTCTTTGTATTGTGCTTGGATTTTCATTATCAAAGTAGTCTTTATTCTTTCAGTAACATTCTTTACATCAACCTTAATGAGTAATCTCTTTTCAGCAACATTCAGCAAGCTCCATCTTTTCAGTAACTCAGCAACATATGACAATGTGTACATTAATTCAGTTTAAGTTTCAGTCTATTCTCATCACTTTCAGGTGTGTAAACTCCTGTGAGAGGTGAATCATTGAAATTTTAATGGATTTTGATGTCTCTTTACCAAAGCCATTAACTCTGGAGTAGCCAAATGTTTAGGTGTGTAAGACCATGGTACATTGATAACCATATGATTTTAAGCAAATCATCAGCTATCAACAGATTTGATTTGTCTTTACCAAAAGCTGTACCCTTTTGGACTAGTTAGTTCTTTCATTCATGGTGAACTAATTACCATATAAATGGTTTTTCCACAGCCTTTACCACAAACCATTTTCTTGTGGGCTAGCCAACTCTTCACATTTACTGATATGGTGAGTTGATTACCATACAACTTATTAGCAAGTTGTCAACTATAAAACGGATTTGAGATATCTTTACCAGAGCCGTTTGCTCATGGATTAGCCAATCCTTTTGTAAGCATGGTGGATGGATAACCTATTGTTGTTACCATCTCAAAAACCATTTATTTCTTTTAACCTTTGTTTCAAAATATTTATCACTTAACAAAAGTTTTCTTTTCAAAATCATTAACTGGTTGATTCGTGCCAAACCGTCAAGTTTTCTCACACAAGCCGGCCACTTGTGAATGGCCAACCGTAAGAAACTTAAAACAGTTCAAACACAGAATGCAATGAAGATCAGGAGAGTATAGTGTTTCCCCAGGTCGTTATGTCCCAACGAGCCGTGCGAGAATAATCAAACGTTTAGTGATCGAGAAGATTTGAACGGATAAGGAGATATGATTGATTATACTAAAAGAGAAAGTATATAAACTACAGGGGCTTAAATGCAAATTAAAGAGAATTAAAAAGATAAAAAAAATATTAAATAAACGCTATCACTATTTGCAAAATGATGTTTTTGATTTTATGTTTTTATAAAACTTAATTTAAAAACTACGCGACTTACAAAAGAAAAATGTGAAACTAAAGCAGTATTTATCCTAAAAATATGAAAATGATATTTTTACAAACCTAATGATAAAAGAAAATTTATAGAAAAAGAAAATTATTTTTTATAACTATTTAACTAATTATTATTAATTAAGAACTATTTTTAATAGCCTAAAATACAAGAAAATATGAAACAAATCTAGAAAAATAAAATTATGACTTGGAAAAATCTAAAATAACAAAATAGAATTTTCAAAACTATTTTTATATTTTTCTGATTATTTTTCTATTTTTTATGAATTTTAAACTATTTAAAACTAATTAAATTACTAAAAATTACAAATTAAACTATGAAAAATCTGGAAAAATAATTTTTTTACTTTTTATATTTATCTTAACCTAAGAAAAATGAAAAATTATTTTTTTGAACTTTTTCTGAATTAATTGCAATAAAAGCTAATTAAAATGGCCTAAAAACTGTTTTTAATTAAGAAAAATAGCAAACTGACCTAGAAAAATGTGAAAAATTCAGGAAAACTCCAAAATAATATTTGGAATCTAGAAAAAATAGAAAAACAGTAGCTTATGTGGAGGAAATTGAAACTGCAGTTATAAGTCCTTATTAATAAGCACTTTGATTAAGCATAAGTTACAAACTGAGAACCAAACTTTCACAGAAGCTCTAATAAGCTATAAGTACCTTAAAACAACAAATTACAAATGACCTTGACCTCTGAATTGCAACTGCTTGTGATTTGATTGATTTGAGTTAAGATGCCAAAACAGATTTTTTGTGCTACTTGGAGACTGGAAAATAAGCACTTAAACAAGTCCAAACTCAAAACCAATTGTTGGAGTCTAAACTAGACCTGGCTAGGTACCTTCAAACCAAAAACCAGCCCTAGAGAAGCTCTGTGGAGCTCTGGATAAGCTCTGCAAGAGCTCGAGAAAACTCAGTGTTGACTGAGTTGTATGAACAGGGCAACTGAGCCCATTTTGATAAGCAGTTTAAGAGCTTATAAAAATTTGATAAAAATCTACAAAAATAGTAATAAGAAATGAGACCAGCTGAAGTTTTTTAAACACCAAGTTTCACTTGAATTGGTCCAGAAATGAACTCATGAAAAATCTCTCTAGCTGGGCTCAAAATGGATTTTTAAATATTGACTTTTGGACAGATTTGAAAGGTTTGACTTATATGAACTTTGCAACTGATTTAAAGGACTTAGATTGATGTAATAAGGTGAAATGAGACTACTGCAAGTTATTTCTAAGTTATTTAAACACAAAACAAGATTTTGTTTTGACAAAATCTCAACAGTAAAGCTGTTAAGACAGTTTGAGAATGATTTTTGACTTTTGAGCTTGCAGGTGCAGTTTGAAGACAGATGTGAGTCAAATGGAACTAAACAAGCTTAAACCAACAAGTCTCAACTCTTGAACAAACCTCTATGACAGTTTAAGCTATAAATCCAAACACACCTTTTATTACTGATTTGCAAATGAAAACTGAACTAAACACTGAATCAACTAGCATTAATGATCAAACTGAGTTAAGACATCCTAAATACAACTAAATAAACTAATTTAAACTAATGGTGACCACAGATACACATACAAGTACAATATGCAAAACTGAAAATGACATAAAACACTCACAAGTGTTCAGCTGATTTGCAGGCTAAGACCAAAATCCAAAACCACTATTCTATTCTAATTTCAACCCAATATCACCACTGCATCAACCCATTCCATTTCAATGCCTGTTTAACCCAATCTTCTTCTCAGTTGACTTTCATTGACCAAAGATCAAATATGCTTGAAACTGTTATATGGGCTTACAGAAAGCTATAAGCAGCTTATGTAAACTTGTTTGTGCTAGAATTTAAACTTTTGAAAGCTTGCAAATGAGAGTTTGAAACTGAATTATACAACAGTCAATCATGAAACTTGGAACTTAGATAAAAGCTTGGATTGATACTCAAAAACACATTACACTGATAATTTAACTTAAATGTGATACAAAGAAACTGAAATTACAATATTTTGAATTAAACTAAGACATTTAATTAAAAAACGACATAAAAGAAAATTTTAAAACTAACTACCTCCGGTTCTTGCTTCTTCTTCTCTCTTTTATACCAAAAAAGCTTCCACGTGTCCTCTTGATCAAATCCCACCACTTTTTTGAGCCAATGGATGAGTTTTGCTCATATTGGCCTTTTGATGATTTTTGGCAGGAAAGGGTAATTTGACCTCTGTGGACTGAGCTAGCACTAGGGGGGGTGGCTAGGTGTGATGATGATGTGGGTGAGGTTTTGAGGAGATAAGGTGAGGTGGGAGGTGATGGGTGAGAGGTTGCAGGGTGTACCATTCAAGTGGTGGAGAAGGGTGAATAGGGTGGGCGGCAAAAGGGTTGTTTGACTGATGTGTTGACCAGGGGGTCAAAATGAAGGGTAATGACAGGGGGGTCATAATGGGCTTGGCAGGGGATCAAAATGGGTAAAGGGTCAAAGATAGGTTTAATATTAAAAGGACTTGTTTTGCAATTCTCCAATTCTTGAAGGACCATTTCTGCCATTTTCCAAAGTTCACACAAGGGATCAAAACTGACAAGTTCCCATAGTACAAGGACCATTTTTTACATTTTCAAATTTCCAGGGACCAAACTTGACATTTTAGAAAGTTTAGGGACCTAAGTTGTATATTTGCAATTTTTAAATCTCAAGGATCAATTTGGACAACTCAAGAATCCCTAAGGACTTTAAAATGATATTTTTCTTTATTTAGATTTACCAGGGACTGTTTTTGACAACTTTTGAAACTTGGGGGACTAAAACTGCCAATTATGCAAACTTCATACGTTTTTTACCAGATTTTGATATTTTTGCATTTAAAACACATAAAACACTTATTTGTGATATTTTTATCATTTTGATGCATTTCTGAGTGTTTTCAGATGTTTTTGCAGTTTAAATGGTACAAAAATGATGAGTATTTAGACACTCATCAATCCCCCACACTAAGATATTGCTAGTCCCTAGCAATGTTTTGAGAAAAATTAATGGATTTCATCTCTTTACCAAAAGCCATTACTTCTGGAGTAGCCAAATGTTTCAGTTCAAGTAAGAACCTTGGTACACTGATAACCAAGTGATTTTGAGCAAACCACCAGCTTTCAACGGATTTGATTTGTCTTTACCAGAAGCCGTTTGCTTCTGGACTAGCCAACTCTTAGATAAATTATCAATATTATCTTTAGTGAGTCGATTACCAATTATGGTTTTTCCACTGCCTTTACCACAAGCCATAAACTTGCGGGCTAGCCAACTCTTCACTTTTGAGGATATGGTGAGCTGAATACCATACAATTTTGGGCAAATTGCAAGCCGTCAACGGATTTGAGATATCTTTACCAAGAGCCGTTTGCTCCTGGATTAGCCAATCCTTATGTGGGTTAGACATGGTGGACTGATTACCATTTGTTGTGTTTAGTACATAGTACTTCCACTAAAAAAAATTTTAAAATTTGGCCATTTTGGGGGAAAAGGGACTAAAAGGGTACATTTTATGATCAAATTCGCCAGAATTTCCCCCCCCCCACACTTAGAAATGAATATTGTCCTCAATATTCAAAGTACCGGCTGTTATGCCGAAACTTAGAACGTAAAAAGATAACATTACTAGCTAAGTGTAGAAACACAACAGTTATTCTCTTTTTTAATATTTACAATTTTCATTCATTTTTAAGATCTATATACAACATGTGGGGCATCTCCCCCACACTAGGGTGGTACACACGGGTGAAAACCCATGTTAAACTACTGTTTTTTATTACCGAGTCGCTAGCTTGACTCGACCCCGAATTAATTTGTCCATGGGGAAGTAAGTGGAAGAGACAATCTCCATCGGACTTTCATTCAAGATGTTTGGATAAACATTGAAGTACGTGAAAGTTCCACACCGACGAGATATACATAGAACCGGCTCAAAAATGATAAATGAAAATGCCGGGATCAAAAATAGTGTCCTCATTCCTGAAGGAGAAAAGGGAACGAGAAACCACACTATTTGTGAAAAATGGAATAAAGATGCGCATCACAATGCAATCCCATTCTTCATTAGTGAGGAGCAAATCACCATTTGTTAGATTTTTAAGCTTAGACTTGAAGCTTGTATGGTGATTGGCAACAAAATTTCCGGGAGGGAGAGCTGGAAACGGTTCTTTAATCAACAGATTTTCAAGAAAGAGGATGTCTCCCTGATGAGTGTGTAAATACTCATCATTTTTGTACAAATTAGACTGCAAAAACACCTGAAAACACTCAGAAATGCATCAAAATGATAAAAATATCACAAATAAGTGTTTTATGTGTTTTAAATGCAAAAATATCAAAATCTGGTGAAAAACGTATCAAGTTTGCATAATTGGCAGTTTTAGTCCCCTAAGTTTCAAAAGTTGTCAAAAACAGTCCCTGGTAAATCCAAATAAAGAAAAATATCATTTTGAGTCCCTAGGGATTCCTAAGTTGTCAAAATTGGTCCTTGAAACTTAAAATTACAAATTTACAACTTAGGTCCCTGAACTTTTAAAATTGTCAAGTTTGGTCCCTGGAAAATTGAAATTGTCAAATCTGGTCCTTGTACTATTGGGACTTGTCAATATTGGTCCCTTGTAACAAGTTTGGAAAATTACAGGATTGGTCCTTCATAATTTCAGATTTGCAACTTAAGTCCTTGTCATAACTAATAGCAAGCCTTGTCAAAATGAGTTTTGACCCCAGCCATTATACCCCTTTGACCCCTGTCTTTTCTATTTTTGACCCTTTGGTCAAACCAAGTCAAACAAAGCAGAACCCCGCCCCCACTGTTTATCTTCCCCAACACCTGTGTCTTCCCACTTGCACACAGTCCTCTCCCATCACCTTTCCACCACCCCCTCATCATCACTAACCCCCCCACAATAAATGCCACCCCCCTAGCTGCTATTTCAGAGAGCTACAAGTCAAACGGATTTTCCCGCCAAAAACGTGGAGGGCCTATTATTGCTCAAAATTCATCTATTGGCCAATTTCAGAGGTGGGATTCAATCAGAGGACACGTATAAACAATTTTGAAGCATAAAAGAGAGAGGAGATGCAGAGAAGAAGGCAGTTTTTAGTTTTTTAATTTTATGAATGTCGTAATTTACTTTTAAGTCTTTAATTAAGCTCTAAGTTGTAATCTTTTGTTCCATGATATCAAATTAAGTCATTGAAATATATTAGAACTGTTTCAAGTGGTAATTCAAGTTTCTACATAAGATGCATATTTTCATGTTTACTGTTTCAAAAGTTCAATTTCAAACTCTATAATTCAAGCTTCTTATAGCCTATATCAAAGTCACACTAGCTTATTCAAGCTTAATATAGCTTTCTATAAGCCTGGAGTTCAGTTTCAAGCACAATGGGTTGAAAGTCAACAAAAGTCAACAGGGAAGCAAAAATGGGTTCAAGCAGGTTGGAAATGGAATGGGTTGTTGCAGAGCAGTATTTGGGTTGGTTTTGGATTAGACTAGTGGTATTGGGTTCTGTTTAGACCACCAAATAAGCTTGGGCATTTGTAAGTTTATTTCTCATTTTCAATTTTTAGTCAGTTGCAATTTGTGTTTATATCTTGAATTCAGTAGTCATAAGTAGTTCTAATCTTTTCATTAAGGTGTATTTAGGTTGGCTAAACATAGTTTGATCATAGTCACATGTTGGATCAGTAGTTAGATCAGTTTCATTTGCTAATCAGTCAAGAAAAGGGGTGTTTGGTTAATAGCTCAAATCTGTACTATAGGTGTATTCATGAGTTGAAATCTGTTGGCTCATGTTTGTTTAGTCCATATATACTCATTTGAGTCATTAAATTGACCTTGCAAACCATAAAAGTCAAGCTTAGCTCAAATCTGTCTTAATGACAAATCTGTTGTGATTTTGAAACACCAATCTCTTGTTTTGTGTTTAAAAACCATAGACATAGGGTGCAGTAGTTCCATTTCATCTATTTACTTCATAATCAGTTCTAAAATGGGAATCAAAAGTCACATTAGTCAAAGTTTTCTCAACTGTTAAAAAGTCAAAAACTTGGAAAAGTAGTTTTGAGCCCAACTGGGTAGATTTTTCACAGGCTCATCTTTAGGCCAAATCAAGTCAAACTTTGGGTCTTATAAATTCTCTTGGTCTAGTTTCTTATAAGTATTTTTGTTGATTTTTATTAATTTTCTAAAAGCCTCAAACAAGCTCATCAAGCAGGGCTTATATGCCCTGCTCACAAGCTCAGTCAGAGCTGAGCTTTTCTCAAGCTTTTGCATAGCTTGTCCAGAGCTCCACAGAGCTTCTCTAGGGGTGATTTTTGGTTTAAAGGTTCTTAGCCAGGTCTTCTTCAGTCCCCAACTTTTGTTTTTCAATTTAAGCTTATTGATAAGCAAGTACTAAAGCTCAAAGTAGCACCCTCAAAACTGTTTTTTAGCCTAAACTCAAATCAACCAAATCTTGGTAATCAGCTTAAAAGAGGTTAAGGGTAGTTGAAATTAGTTGCAATTGGATACGTTTAGCATTTCATAGCTTCTGTGTTAAGTTGGTAGCTTGTGGTGATCATTTGGCTTATTCAAGTGCTTATTTCATAAGCACTAGCATAGCAGTTTCAATTTCCTCCACACAACACCATGTTTTTCTATTTTTCCTAGATTCATAATATCATTTTAGAGTTTTCCTGAATTTTTCACATTTTTCCATAACAGTTTGCTATTTTTCTTAATTAAAAACAGTTTTTAGGATTATTTAAATAGCTTTTAATACAATTAAATCAGAAAAAGTCCAAAAAAATAATTTTTCATTTTTATTAAGTTTAGATAAATATAAAAAGTAAAAAAAGTAATTTTCCTGATTTTTCATAGTTTATTTTGTAATTTTTAGTAATTTAATTAGTTTTAAATAGTTTAAAATCCATAAAAAATAGAAAAATAATCAGAAAAATATAAAAATAGTTTTGAAAATTCTTTTTTGTTATTTTAGATTTTTCCAAGTCATAATTTTATTTTTCTAGGTTTATTTCCTATTTTCTTGTAATTTAGGTTATAATTTAATAGTTAAAAATAGTTTTTAATTAATAATAATTAATTAAATAGTTATAAAAATAATTTTCTTTTTCTTAAAATTTTCTTATATTATTAGGTTTGTAAAAATATCATTTTCATATTTTTAGGATTAATATTGTGTAAGTTTCAGGTTTTTATTTGTACGTCACGTAGTTTTTAATTCAGTTTTATAAAAACATAAAATCAAAAACATCAGTTTAAAAATAGTGATAGCATTTATTTAATAGAATTTAACTTTTTAATTTTCTTTAATTTGCATTTAAGTCGCTGTAATTTATTAATCTTTTCTTTAGGTATAAATATCTCAAAATCCTTACTGATCACTATCCTTAGTGGTTATTCGACATCTGATTGTGTTAAACACCAGTCATCCTCCGTGGGACTTAACGACCCGGGAATCCACTATATTCTCCTGATCCTAATTGTATTTGTGTTTTAAGCAGTTTTAAGTCTATTACGGTTAGCCATTCACAAGTGGTTAGCTTGTGTGATTAGACTTGACTAGTTTTGCACCAATCAAATTTTGGCGCCGCTGCCGGGGAGGCTGTAAGCGTGTTCTAAATATTTTTCAGACCCGTACTTGCACATATACCACAGTTTGTAAAAAGTTTTTTGTAAAGTTATAACAAAATCAAAAAGTTCATTAACACTTTTCCTAAAGTGTTAAAAACACCAAACAAAATATAAAACAACAAAACAATCGTAACGTTTTCTAGCTTGTGTTTCTTTTAAGGTGATTCTTAAAGAAATACGATTTGGTTAAACGAGACGATACCAAAAATATTGTCCAAAAGTTTTTAAACCCATCAGCACAAATCTATACCTACGTCTTTTCAGTGATACTTAAGATACATAAAAATCAACCACCGCAAATCAAGGCAGTGCACTACCTAACTGGGGGTGCGACCATAATAAGTTCCCGAACATCAGATTTAAAACTTGCCTTTGTGTCCTTGTGATTTGGTGTACCTTTTTCAAAGAAGCCATTTCATTTGTGATTATTGGTTAAGTTCACTTGTCGTTTTGCCTCGCATTTGTTTTGAAAACTGATTTTTATACTTAGTGCATGCGCACTCGTTCTTCCAGTTCTACAAGTCCATTGTCAGAACTTGGAAAGATTCCTCGTAGACGTAGAGGACGTTCTACTCCTTCAGCTGTGACTGAGGAACGTCTACCACCACCACCACCTGCCATAATGGGAGAAGACAAGCCGATGAATGAGCTTCTCCAAGCACCCATCGAGGGTTACGGAGATGCTATTGTTGTCCCAGCCATCGTGGCTGACACTTTTGAGCTCAAAACCGGGTTACTTAATCTGGTAACCCAAAGCCAATTCTATGGTTTTGAGCGGGATGATCCTCATGCACACATTCGATGGTTTAACAAGATTGCATCTACCATCAAGTACAAGAATGTCCCACATGAAGCTATCAAGCTTCTTCTGTTCCCATTTTCTCTAGAGGGACAAGCCCGGAATTGGCTTGAGAAACAACCCCCTCGTTCCATTGAGACATGGGAAGATCTAGTCACAAAGTTTGTGAACGAATTCTATCCTCCATCCCGAACTACAAGTCTTAAGAATGAGATAATGAAATTCTCTCAGAGATTTGATGAATCATTCGGGGAGGCATGGGATCGTTACAAAGAATTGCTCCGTAAGTGTCCGCATCATGGTTTTTCCGAGTTAATGCAAATGGATACTTTCTACAATGGTCTGAACCAGACTAATCAAGACTCTCTGAATGCCTCCGCGGGAGGTAATTTCTTGAGCAAGACCACAAAAGAAGCCTTGCAAATAATTGAAAACAAGTCCCAGGTCCGTCCTTTCCGCACAAAGACATATCATACTGAGTCTAATGCTGGACCTTCTACTTCATCTCCCGTGAGTACATCTAGCACCGATGCTAAGATTGACAAACTCACGGATATTGTTCAGGCTTTGGTTCTTGCTAACCAAAAGAAAGTCACTTTCACACAGACACCATCATATGGTGAAGTGAAGAAAGTTGAAGTTTGTGTTACTTGTGGTGGTCCTCATGCATACTACAACTGTACTGCCACCGATGGTAGTCCGTTTGAAGCTAATGCTATAGCCGGTACTTCAAATCAAGGAGGTAATCAATACTGTCCTCAAAATGAACCAAACTACCGTGCTAACACTTATCAGGCACCACCCGGTTTCAACCAGAATCCTAACCGGAATCAGAACCAACCCAGAATGAACCAAGGTTATCAAAACCAAGGTAATTTCTATTCCGGACCCAATCAAGGTTTCCAACATCAAGGTAACCCTAATCAAAACACTTACAATCGAGGGAATCAATTTCAGAGGAATATGAATCCTAATCAAGGGAATTTTGGCTATAACCAGAACATACGGCCTCAAATTATCCCTCCACCTCCTCCTGTATCAACATCTGATGAGCTTTTAAAGCAATTCATGAAGACTCAAGAGGAGACAAACAGGTTGTTGGTCAGTCAGATCGCTGAATTAAAGAAGTCTTTAAATGATCGACCCTCGGGCTCAGGTACTTTACCTAGCAACACGATCGCTAATCCGAGGGGCGATGCAAAGGCGATCACAACCAGAAGTGGTACTTCATATGATGGACCCGCTATTCCTACTACCTCTTCTTCTTCTCTCCCGAAGGTAGTGGAAAGTGAACCTGAGGCGACAAAGGACAAGGAACTTCCTACTAATAACGAAGGTACCAACAATGTCCATCCTCAGGTTGTCCCAAAACCAAATACCAAACCTGGAGTTGTTTTTGAACCTCCAGTTGGTAACCCCAAATCCAAAACTTCTATTCCTTACCCATCACGTTTACATGAGCAAAAGCTCCGCGAGAAAGCCGGTCATCAAATGGAAAAATTCTTTCAAATTTTCCAAGAACTTCATTTTGACATAAGCTTCGCGGATGCTATCATGTTGATGCCCAAGTTTGCATCAACTCTCAAACACATGTTAAGCAACAAGGAAAAACTGTTTGAAATGGCTAAAACTCCTCTCAACGAGAACTGCTCAGCAGTTATCTTGAAGAAGCTTCCCGAGAAGCTTGGAGATCCTGGAAAGTTCCTCTTACCTTGTGTATTTCCAGGAATGGTTGAATGCTTTGCCTTAGCTGATCTTGGTGCAAGCATAAACCTGATGCCTCATTCAGTATGGAAGAAACTTTCTCTTCCGGACCTTACTCCTACATGCATGACTCTCGAGCTTGCAGATCGTACAATATCCCGTCCTCTTGGAATTGCCGAGGACGTATTTGTAAAAGTAGGAAAGTTCCATTTTCCAGCTGACTTTGTAGTTGTTGATTTCGATGCTGATCCACGGGTTCCTCTCATTGTTGGAAGAGGATTCCTGAGAACGGGCCGTGCTCTCATTGATGTATTTGAGCAAGAAATCACATTACGTGTTGGTAATGAAGCTGTCACCTTTAACCTTGATCAAACTTCGAGGTACTCCGCAAACTATGATTCTGAGTCGGTTAACCGAATAGATATCATTGATGTTGCTTCTGAAGAGTACTCTCAAGAAGTTCTTGGTTATTCTCATAATTCTGTGAGTGGGGATCCCACCACATCTTCTCAACCTATCATAGCCAATTCTACTCCTTCTCTCACTCCGTTTGAGGGAAGCGACTTCATCTTGGAAGAAATTGAAGCATACTTGGCTAGTGATTCTGTTCCATGGGAAATTGATCACGCTCCAATTGACATCGAGGGGGACTTACTTCTCATTGAGAAGTTGCTTAAAGATGATCATTCATCAACCCCTCACTCTAGTGATGCAATTCCAGAAGAGATTAATCACCATGAGATTAATCCGGAGGGAGATATTCTTATTCTTGAGAAGCTGTTAAATCAGGAAACTTCTCCTCCACTCCCTCCCGTCAACCTTCATAACAAGGAAGTCAAGTCAGTTGAGAAAACTGAAGAATTTCCTGAAGTCAAACTTAAGGACTTACCACCTCATCTTGAGTATGCATTCCTTGAAGGTGATGATAAATTGCCTGTCATTATTGCTCGAGATTTGAGTAAAGATGAAAAGACTGCTCTCATAAAGGTCTTGAAGTCACACAAGCAAGCAATTGCTTGGAAACTCTCCGACATTAAGGGTATTAACCCTGAATTTTGTACTCACAAAATCTTGATGGAGGATGACTTCAAACCAACAGTTCAACATCAGAGAAGGGTGAATCCAAAAATCCATGATGTTATCAAATAGGAGGTTATCAAACTTCTTGATGCAGGATTGATTTACCCAATCTCAGATAGTCCTTGGGTTAGCCCGATTCACTGTGTTCCAAAAAAGGGTGGCATAACTGTTGTCACGAATGAAGAAAACGAGTTAATTCCAACTCGATTGGTTACGGGATGGCGTGTGTGTATTGACTATCGTAAGTTGAATGACGCCACCCGTAAAGACCATTTTCCTCTACCCTTCATGGACCAGATGCTTGAGAGATTAGCAGGAAACGAGTACTATTGTTTCCTTGATGGTTTCTCGGGTTACTTTCAGATCCCCATTGATCCACAGGATCAAGAGAAGACCACATTCACCTGCCCATACGGAACTTTTGCCTACAAACGTATGCCTTTTGGCTTTTGTAATGCTCCTGGCACGTTCCAACGATGTATGACGGCCATATTCCACGACATGATCGGGGAAACAATGGAGGTGTTTATGGATGACTTCTCAGTCATCGGGGATTCATTTCAGACATGTCTCTCCCATTTAGACAAAATGCTAAAACGGTGTGAAGACACCAATCTCTGTCTAAATTGGGAGAAGAGCCACTTTATGGTCAAAGAAGGCATAGTCCTTGGCCATAAGATTTCCAAAAATGGGATTGAGGTCGATAGAGCAAAAGTTGATGTTATTGCTAAACTGCCTCATCCTACTACCGTCAAAGGTATTAGGAGTTTTCTTGGTCATGCCGGGTTTTATCGTAGATTCATATAGGATTTTTCTAAAATCGCTCGGCCTATGACCCATCTTCTTGAAAAAGAAGCTCCTTTTATCTTCTCTCCTGAGTGCATCGAAGCTTTTGAAACATTAAAGAAAAAGCTTACGGAAGCACCCATTCTAGTTGCCCCCGACTGGGATTTACCCTTTGAGCTCATGTGCGATGCAAGTGATTTTGCTATCGGTGCAGTCTTGGGGCAACGAAAAACCAAACATTTTCAGCCTATCCACTACGCAAGTAAGACTATGACTGAAGCTCAAACCCATTACACCACTACAGAAAAAGAGCTATTAGCTGTGGTGTATGCGTTTGAAAAGTTTCGGCCATACCTCATCTTGACCAAATGCGTAGTGTATACGGATCACTCGGCTCTCAAATATCTCTTTGCAAAACAAGATGCAAAGCCGAGATTGCTCCGTTGGGTTCTCCTCCTCCAGGAATTTGATATCATTATACGTGATAAAAAAGGAGCTGAGAACCTGGCTGCTGATCATTTGTCCCGATTAGAGAACCCTCACCAGGATGTGTTCGAGAAAAAGGAAATAAATGAAACATTTCCTCTCGAGACACTCAATGCGGTTTCTTTTCGTGGAGACTCTTCTACCCCATGGTTTGCTGACTTCGCAAATTACCATGCGGGTAACTTCATAGTGAAAGGGATGTCGTCCCAACAGAAGAACAAATTCTTCAAAGATGTTAAACATTACTTCTGGGACGACCCCTACTTGTTTAAAATTTGCGCGGATCAAGTCATCCGGCGATGTGTATATGGTCAGGAAGCTATTGACATTCTCAAAGCTTGCCATTCTGGACCTACTGGGGGACATCATAGCCCCAATTACACAGCCAAGAAGGTGTTTGATTACGGGTTCTATTGGCCCACAATTTACAAGGATGCCCACGAATTTGTCAAAGCCTGTGACGCTTGTCAACGTCACGGGAATATCTCACAAAGAAATGAAATGCCGCAAAACGCCATTCAAGTGTGTGAGATCTTTGACATCTGGGGCATTGACTTTATGGGGCCATTTCCTTCTTCTCGCGGTAACAAATACATACTCATGGCCGTTGACTATTTGTCAAAATGGGTTGAAGCTAAGACTTTGCATACCAATGATGCCCGAGTTGTTGTGAAATTCTTGAAATCTCTCTTTGCTAGGTTTGGAACTCCACGAGCCATAATCAGTGATCGTGGTACGCATTTCTGCAATGACCAGTTTGAAAGAGTCATGCAGAAGTATGGTGTAGCTCACCGTCTCTCTACTGCGTACCACCCCCAAACTAGTGGGCAAGTGGAGGTTTCCAACCGGGGGATTAAAAGAATTCTGGAGAGGACGGTTGGCGAAAACCGTGCCTCTTGGTCGGATAAGCTAGATGACGCACTCTGGGCCTTCCGTACAGCTTACAAAACACCCATAGGGTGTACTCCATACAAGCTTGTGTACGGGAAGGCGTGTCATCTACCGGTTGAGCTAGAGCACAAGGCATACTGGGCCTTGAAGCATGCCAACTTCGATATTCAGACAGCTGGTGATCACCGGAAAGTTCAAATGAATGAATTAAATGAACTCTGTGATCAAGCATACGAGAACTCTTTGATCTATAAAGAAAAGACAAAGAAGATTCATGACTCAAAAATCAAGAACCGCGTTTTCAACGTCGGTGATCGAGTCCTTCTTTTTAATTCAAGATTGAAGATTTTCTCGGGAAAGCTTAAATCCCGTTGGTCTGGACCATTTACTATCACTAAGGTTTATCCTTATGGCACCATTGAGTTATCTCAACCCGATGGTCCAAACTTTAAAGTGAATGGTCATCGATTGAAGCATTACTTTGGAGAGGACATTCCCCCTGTGGTTGTCCCAGATCTACAAACTTTCCCCATGAACCAATGAATTCGGGGATCGAGTCAAGCTAGCGACTCGGTAATCAAAAACAGTAGCATGCCATATGGGTTTTCACCCATATTTCTGAGCTGTCTGAAGTTTGTTACGGTTAGCCATTCACAAGTGGCTAGCTTGTGTGACAAAACTTGACAGTTTAGCCTCTTCTTTCTACTTTCTACCACCCTAGTGTGGGGGAGTTGCCCCACATGTTGTGTATATATAAGAGTTTCAAAAAAAAAAAAAAAAAAAAAAATCATCTTGCTAAATAATGGCCTTAGTATTTCCCTTTTACGTTCTATGTTTCGGCATAACAGCCGGTACTTTGAATATTGAGGGCAATATTCATTTCTAAGTGTGGGGGTGAATTCTCACGAATTTTATCATATATTATCCGCCTAATTCCCCCATTTTTGGCCAAAATTTTTTTTTGGAGTAAGTGTTCTGCACTTACTCATCTTATGGTTATCAGTCCGCCTTGTCTAATAAACAAAAGGATTGGCTAATCCAGGAGCAAACGGCTCTTGGTAAAGATATCTCAAATCCGTTGACGGCTTGCAATTTGCCCAAAATTGTATGGTATTCAGCTCACCATATCCTTAAAAGTGAAGAGTTGGCTAGCCCGCAAGTTTATGGCTTGTGGTAAAGGCAGTTGGAAAACCATAATTGGTAATCAGCTCACCAAAGATATTTTATCTAAGAGTTGGCTAGTCCAGAAGCAAACGGCTTCTGGTAAAGACAATTCAAATCCGTTGGAAGCTGGTGATTTGCTCAAAATCATTTGGTTATCGGTGTACCAAGGTTCTTACTTGAACTGAAACATTTGGCTACTCCAGAAGTAATGGCTTTTGGTAAAGAGATGAAATCCATTAATTTTTCTCAAATCATTGCTAGGGACTAGCAATATCTTAGTGTGGGGGATTGATGAGTGTGTAAATACTCATCATTTTTGTACAAATTAGACTGCAAAAACATCTGAAAACACTCAGAAATGCATCAAAATGATAAAAATATCACAAATAAGTGTTTTATGTGTTTTAAATGCAAAAATATCAAAATCTGGTGAAAAACGTATCAAGTTTGCATAATTGGCAGTTTTAGTCCCCCAAGTTTCAAAAGTTGTCAAAAACAGTCCCTGGTAAATCCAAATAAAGAAAAATATCATTTTGAGTCCCTAGGGATTCCTAAGTTGTCAAAATTGGTCCTTGAAACTTAAAATTACAAATTTACAACTTAGGTCCCTGAACTTTCAAAATTGTCAAGTTTGGTCCCTGGAAAATTAAAATTGTCAAATCTGGTCCTTGTACTATTGGGACTTGTCAATATTGGTCCCTTGTAACAAGTTTGGAAAATTACAGGATTGGTCCTTCATAATTTCAGATTTGCAACTTAAGTCCTTGTCATAACTAATAGCAAGCCTTGTCAAAATGAGTTTTGACCCCAACCATTATACCCCTTTGACCCCTGTCTTTTCTATTTTTGACCCTTTGGTCAAACCAAGTCAAACAAAGCAGAACCCCGCCCCCACTGTTTATCTTCCCCAACACCTGTGTCTTCCCACTTGCACACAGTCCTCTCCCATCACCTTTCCACCACCCCCTCATCATCACTAACCCCCCACAATAAATGCCACCCCCCCCCCTAGCTGCTATTTCAGAGAGATACAAGTCAAACGGATTTTCCCGCCAAAAACGTGGAGGGCCTATTATTGCTCAAAATTCATCTATTGGCCAATTTCAGAGGTGGGATTCAATCAGAGGACACGTGTAAACAATTTTGAAGCATAAAAGAGAGAGGAGATGCAGAGAAGAATGCAGTTTTTAGTTTTTTAATTTTATGAATGTCGTAATTTACTTTTAAGTCTTTAATTAAGCTCTAAGTTGTAATCTTTTGTTCCATGATATCAAATTAAGTCATTGAAATATATTAGAACTGTTTTCAAGTGGTAATTCAAGTTTCTACATAAGCTGCATATTTTCATGTTTACTGTTTTAAAAGTTCAATTTCAAACTCTATAATTCAAGCTTCTTATAGCCTATATCAAAGTCACACTAGCTTATTCAAGCTTAATATAGCTTTCTATAAGCCTGGAGTTCAGTTTCAAGCACAATGGGTTGAAAGTCAACAAAAGTCAACAGGGAAGCAAAAATGGGTTCAAGCAGGTTGGAAATGGAATGGGTTGTTGCAGAGCAGTATTTGGGTTGGTTTTGGATTAGACTAGTGGTATTGGGTTCTGTTTAGACCACCAAATAAGCTTGGGCATTTGTAAGTTTATTTCTCATTTTCAATTTTTAGTCAGTTGCAATTTGTGTTTATATCTTGAATTCAGTAGTCATAAGTAGTTCTAATCTTTTCATTAAGGTGTATTTAGGTTGGCTAAACATAGTTTGATCATAGTCACATGTTGGATCAGTAGTTAGATCAGTTTCATTTGCTAATCAGTCAAGAAAAGGGGTGTTTGGTTAATAGCTCAAATCTGTACTATAGGTGTATTCATGAGTTGAAATCTGTTGGCTCATGTTTGTTTAGTCCATATATACTCATTTGAGTCATTAAATTGACCTTGCAAACCATAAAAGCCAAGCTTTGCTCAAATCTGTCTTAATGACAAATCTGTTGTGATTTTGAAACACCAATCTCTTGTTTTGTGTTTAAAACCATAGACATAGGGTGCAGTAGTTCCATTTCATCTATTTACTTCATAATCAGTTCTAAAATGGGAATCAAAAGTCACATTAGTCAAAGTTTTCTCAACTGTTAAAAAGTCAAAAACTTGGAAAAGTAGTTTTGAGCCCAACTGGGTAGATTTTTCACAGGCTCATCTTTTGGCCAAATCAAGTCAAACTTTGGGTCTTATAAATTCTCTTGGTCTAGTTTCTTATAAGTATTTTTGTTGATTTTTATTAATTTTCTAAAAGCCTCAAACAAGCTCATCAAGCAGGGCTTATATGCCCTGCTCACAAGCTCAGTCAGAGCTGAGCTTTTCTCAAGCTTTTGCATAGCTTGTCCAGAGCTCCACAGAGCTTCTCTAGGGGTGATTTTTGGTTTAAAGGTTCTTAGCCAGGTCTTCTTCAGTCCCCAACTTTTGTTTTTCAATTTAAGCTTATTGATAAGCAAGTGCTTAAGCTCAAAGTAGCACCCTCAAAACTGCTTTTTAGCCTAAACTCAAATCAACCAAATCTTGGTAATCAGCTTAAAAGAGGTTAAGGGTAGTTGAAATTAGTTGCAATTGGATACTTTTAGCATTTCATAGCTTCTGTGTTAAGTTGGTAGCTTGTGGTGATCATTTGGCTTATTCAAGTGCTTATTTCATAAGCACTAGCATAGCAGTTTCAATTTCCTCCACACAACACCATGTTTTTTGTATTTTTCCTAGATTCATAATATCATTTTAGAGTTTTCCTGAATTTTTCACATTTTTCCATAACAGTTTGCTATTTTTCTTAATTAAAAACAGTTTTTAGGATTATTTAAATAGCTTTTAATACAATTAAATCAGAAAAAGTCCAAAAAAATAATTTTTCATTTTTATTAAGTTTAGATAAATATAAAAATTAAAAAAAGTAATTTTTCTGATTTTTCATAGTTTATTTTGTAATTTTTAGTAATTTAATTAGTTTTAAATAGTTTAAAATCCATAAAAAATAGAAAAATAATCAGAAAATATAAAAATAGTTTTGAAAATTCTTTTTTGTTATTTTAGATTTTTCCAAGTCATAATTTTATTTTTCTAGGTTTATTTCCTATTTTCTTGTAATTTAGGTTATAATTTAATAGTTAAAAATAGTTTTTAATTAATAATAATTAATTAAATAGTTATAAAAATAATTTTCTTTTTCTTAAAATTTTCTTATATTATTAGGTTTGTAAAAATATCATTTTCATATTTTTAGGATTAATATTGTGTAAGTTTCACGTTTTTATTTGTACGTCACGTAGTTTTTAATTCAGTTTTATAAAAACATAAAATCAAAAACATCAGTTTAAAAATAGTGATAGCATTTATTTAATAGAATTTAACTTTTTAATTTCCTTTAATTTGCATTTAAGTCGCTGTAATTTATTAATCTTTTCTTTAGGTATAAATATCTCAAAATCCTTACTGATCACTATCCTTAGTGGTTATTCGACATCTGATTGTGTTAAACACCAGTCATCCTCCGTGGGACTTAACGACCCGGGAATCCACTGTATTCTCCTGATCCTAATTGTATTTGTGTTTTAAGCAGTTTTAAGACTATTACGGTTAGCCATTCACATGTGGCTAGCTTGTGTGATTAGACTTGACTAGTTTTGCACTAATCACTCCCTCCGAATCAAAGTAAGTGTTGTCAATCCCTGTTGGAATTGACTCATCACTAAGAAAAGCATCGACCTCCTTCCAAAAGTTATCATCTTCCTCATCCGGAGTGAGAGAAGGAATGGAAGAGTCGGAAATGGGACAAGAAATGAGTGGATGATCATTATATAGGAGATTTTCAGTTTCTCCAAGATCGGCTTCGAAATCAAAGAGATCATCGTCACTTTCTGATGAAAGTGGACTGATGTGAGTGAGTTTATCGGTGAACTCCTCAAGAAGATGATCAGCATCAGACTGTGGGAGTGATGCCTCAACATACTCGATGTTTCCATGAGAAGTACAATCGTCGCTAACATCTGAGAAAGTTTCAAAATGATCTTTTGAACACTCAAGAGGGGAAAGAGAATCACACATATGATCAGAAGTTCCCTGCGACTCTCTCGGGATTGGGACAAGGTCCTCAACACTAGACTTTATGAATTCGTCCGATTCCTTTTCAGGAACAGTGTCGAGATGCTCGTCCCCCATGTTCAGAGAGTGAGTGGGAGCTTCGGGTGTGATAGCAGTTGTTTGAGAATGAATCTCAACCGCTGGGATATCATCTGATGAACTTGATGAATCAAGTGTATCCTTATCATCACTGTCATCAGGAATAAAACGAAATTGAGAGCTAGATCTGGCTGCTTTTTCTTTTGCAATTGATTCCCTAATAGATTTTTCAAAAGCAATTTGGGAATTTATTTTAGCAGCCTGCTCTTCAGCTAGGAATTCTTCCATGGATTTCTCATGTGAATTTTGAATGACGGGACATTGTGGGAGTGGAGATTTGTCAAAACCGGAAGGTCGACATTGATAATCATCATGAGGACCCCCACAATATTCACAAGAAAAACTGGGAACATTATGAAATGCTGTTTTACACAACTCCTCAGTTCTTTTCACTGACTCCAGAAGCTCTAGATAAGTGTCTTGTTGGGTTTGTTGAGGAGTTTGATTCATTTGGCACTGTGGAGGTTGGTCGTGATATGGATAGTCGTATTTGTTACAAGGGAATGGATTCCCTGTTTGACAATCAGAGCTGAAATGGGAACCTCCACAGTTCTCACAACAGTAAAACTGTTGAGTCTGGACTGGTGAATTATATGGATATTGGTCATAACCAAAGTTCTGAGCATCACCAGAAAACTGTTCATAGACAAACGTGTTTCCGGATTGACACTCAAATCCTTGGTGAGGACCTCCACAAAATTCACAGCAGTTAGGTTGGTTATATGAAGATAAGTCGGGCTGTGGTGGGTAATTGGAGAAATTTGAGGGGTCGTTAAATGAGTTCTGATTAGGATCATAATCAAATGAATTCCTCGAACCACAAAACAAACAACTCCCGTTACGAATATCATTACCAAATTGTACACACGTACACCAACGACAGGGTGAACCATAAAGAGGCTCACCACAACCGACACAAGGAATAAACGATTCTATTTGAGAGTTATGAGAAGGAATCGGTTTATTCAAAGAATCAACAAAACCAACATGGTGATCCGAATGACTATCAAGTCTCGAAGAACATTTAGAAAAATCCAGAGGTGGGACAAGTGGTGTGCTCTGAGAGCTAGCAATTTCCACCACTTCCGTTATGGTCTCCGGTTCTGGTTCTTGAGAAATGTGAAGATTAGGCAAGTCATTCTTGCTAGTCACCGGTCTAAATTCTGCATGTTTGCTTTTAACCGTAAATCGTGAAAATTTAGAATCAATTCTAGACGGTTTAGGAGCAATTGAGGGGTTAGATCTTTGGATAACCGTAGGTTGGACATATTTAGCATTTCCCTTATCAGAGGGAAGTACCTGGTCCTTTGTCACCCCGGTTTCTCGTTTTATTTCCCTACGCAGAATTGATGGATCATCACGAACAACACGAATTCTTGACTTTTGTGATAAAGTCTGAAGTTTTTCAGCTTCGTCCCAGAATTCGTCGTAGTCGAGAGATTCCATGAGAATAGAAGAAGTTAGAATCAAATGGATAGAGGGTAAAGGGATAAAGAATCAAAAAGGGTAAGAGGGTAAAGATGAATATTTTTGGATTTTTGGATAGACATGATGTAGAAACAAAGAATGAAAATCTTTTTGGGTTTTTGATTTTTAAGATGTTTTTGGATTTTATAAGAAAATATAAACACATATAGATGGTATGAACAAGGAGTGAATACTCAAATCACTAATCTGCTAAACGTAAGACTATTAGCACTGCTCCCCGGCAGCGGCGCCAAAATTTGATTCGTGCCAAACCGTCAAGTTTTCTCACACAAGCCGGCCACTTGTGAATGGCCAACCGTAAGAAACTTAAAACAGTTCAAACACAGAATGCAATGAAGATCAGGAGAGTATAGTGTTTCCCCAGGTCGTTATGTCCCAACGAGCCGTGCGAGAATAATCAAACGTTTAGTGATCGAGAAGATTTGAACGGATAAGGAGATATGATTGATTATACTAAAAGAGAAAGTATATAAACTACAGGGGCTTAAATGCAAATTAAAGAGAATTAAAAAGATAAAAAAAATATTAAATAAACGCTATCACTATTTGCAAAATGATGTTTTTGATTTTATGTTTTTATAAAACTTAATTTAAAAACTACGCGACGTACAAAAGAAAAATGTGAAACTAAAGCAGTATTTATCCTAAAAATATGAAAATGATATTTTTACAAACCTAATGATAAAATAAAATTTATAGAAAAAGAAAATTATTTTTTATAACTATTTAACTAATTATTATTAATTAAGAACTATTTTTAATAGCCTAAAATACAAGAAAATATGAAACAAATCTAGAAAAATAAAATTATGACTTGGAAAAATCTAAAATAACAAAATAGAATTTTCAAAACTATTTTTATATTTTTCTGATTATTTTTCTATTTTTTATGAATTTTAAACTATTTAAAACTAATTAAATTACTAAAACTTAGAAATTAAACTATGAAAAATCTGGAAAAATAATTTTTTTACTTTTTATATTTATCTTAACCTAA
This sequence comes from Chrysanthemum seticuspe, assembly GCA_019973895.1. Classification (NCBI taxonomy): domain Eukaryota; kingdom Viridiplantae; phylum Streptophyta; class Magnoliopsida; order Asterales; family Asteraceae; genus Chrysanthemum; species Chrysanthemum seticuspe. Next base: position 99,919,328 of record BPTQ01000003.1, on the reverse strand, counting down.
GAAAAATGAAAAATTATTTTTTTGAACTTTTTCTGAATTAATTGCAATAAAAGCTAATTAAAATGGCCTAAAAACTGTTTTTAATTAAGAAAAATAGCAAACTGACCTAGAAAAATGTGAAAAATTCAGGAAAACTCTAAAATAATATTTGGAATCTAGAAAAAATAGAAAAACAGTAGCTTATGTGGAGGAAATTGAAACTGCAGTTATAAGTCCTTATTAATAAGCACTTTGAATAAGCATAAGTTACAAACTGAGAACCAAACTTTCACAGAAGCTCTAATAAGCTATAAGTACCTTAAAACAACAAATTACAAATGACCTTGACCTCTGAATTGCAACTGCTTGTGATTTGATTGATTTGAGTTAAGATGCCAAAACAGATTTTTGGTGCTACTTGGAGACTGGAAAATAAGCACTTAAACAAGTCCAAACTCAAAACCAATTGTTGGAGTCTAAACTAGACCTGGCTAGGTACCTTCAAACCAAAAACCAGCCCTAGAGAAGCTCTGTGGAGCTCTGGATAAGCTCTGCAAGAGCTCGAGAAAACTCAGTGTTGACTGAGTTGTATGAACAAGGCAACTGAGCCCATTTTGATAAGCAGTTTAAGAGCTTATAAAAATTTGATAAAAATCTACAAAAATAGTAATAAGAAATGAGACCAGCTGAAGTTTTTTAAACACCAAGTTTCACTTGAATTGGTCCAGAAATGAACTCATGAAAAATCTCTCTAGCTGGGCTCAAAATGGATTTTTCAATATTGACTTTTGGACAGATTTGAAAGGTTTGACTTATATGAACTTTGCAACTGATTTAAAGGACTTAGATTGATGTAATAAGGTGAAATGAGACTACTGCAAGTTATTTCTAAGTTATTTAAACACAAAACAAGATTTTGTTTTGACAAAATCTCAACAGTAAAGCTGTTAAGACAGTTTGAGAATGATTTTTGACTTTTGAGCTTGCAGGTGCAGTTTGAAGACAGATGTGAGTCAAATGGAACTAAACAAGCTTAAACCAACAAGTCTCAACTCTTGAACAAACCTCCATGACAGTTTAAGCTATAAATCCAAACACACCTTTTATTACTGATTTGCAAATGAAAACTGAACTAAACACTGAATCAACTAGCATTAATGATCAAACTGAGTTAAGACATCCTAAATACAACTAAATAAACTAATTTAAACTAATGGTGACCACAGATACACATACAAGTACAATATGCAAAACTGAAAATGACATAAAACACTCACAAGTGTTCAGCTGATTTGCAGGCTAAGACCAAAAATCCAAAACCACTATTCTATTCTAATTTCAACCCAATATCACCACTGCATCAACCCATTACATTTCAATGCCTGTTTAACCAAATCTTCTTCTCAGTTGACTTTCATTGACCAAAAATCAAATATGCTTGAAACTGTTATATGGGCTTACAGAAAGCTATAAGCAGCTTATGTAAACTTGTTTGTGCTAGAATTTAAACTTTTGAAAGCTTGCAAATGAGAGTTTGAAACTGAATTATACAACAGTCAATCATGAAACTTGGAACTTAGATAAAAGCTTGGATTGATACTCAAAAACACATTACACTGATAATTTAACTTAAATGTGATACAAAGAAACTGAAATTACAATATTTTGAATTAAACTAAGACATTTAATTAAAAAACGACATAAAAGAAAATTTTAAAACTAACTACCTCCGGTTCTTGCTTCTTCTTCCCTCTTTTATACCAAAAAAGCTTCCACGTGTCCTCTTGATCAAATCCCACCACTTTTTTGAGCCAATGGATGAGTTTTGCTCATATTGGCCTTTTGATGATTTTTGGCGGGAAAGGGTAATTTGACCTCTGTGGACTGAGCTAGGACTAGGGGGGTGGCTAGGTGTGATGATGATGTGGGTGAGGATTTGGGGAGATAAGGTGAGGTGGGAGGTGATGGGTGAGAGGTTGCAGGGTGTAGCATTCAAGTGGTGGAGAAGGGTGAATAGGGTGGGCGGCAAAAGGGTTGTTTGACTGATGTGTTGACCAGGGGGTCAAAATGAAGGGTAATGACAGGGGGGTCATAATGGGCTTGGCAGGGGATCAAAATGGGTAAAGGGTCAAAGATAGGTTTAATATTAAAAGGACTTGTTTTGCAATTCTCCAATTCTTGAAGGACCATTTCTGCCATTTTCCAAAGTTCACACAAGGGATCAAAACTGACAAGTTCCCATAGTACAAGGACCATTTTTTACATTTTCAAATTTCCAGGGACCAAACTTGACATTTTAGAAAGTTTAGGGACCTAAGTTGTATATTTGCAATTTTTAAATCTCAAGGATCAATTTGGACAACTCAAGAATCCCTAAGGACTTTAAAATGATATTTTTCTTTATTTAGATTTACCAAGGACTGTTTTTGACAACTTTTGAAACTTGGGGGACTAAAACTGCCAATTATGCAAACTTGATACATTTTTCACCAGATTTTGATATTTTTGCATTTAAAACACATAAAACACTTATTTGTGATATTTTTATCATTTTGATGCATTTCTGAGTGTTTTCAGATGTTTTTGCAGTTTAAATGGTACAAAAATGATGAGTATTTAGACACTCATCACTGGTTTAATGCTGCAAGCAGTACTTTGGCTAAAGTACTGTTTGACCAGCAGTACTTTGAATAAAGTACTGATATTTCAAAATTTTATTAAATAAAAATTCATACCAGTTATTCATATATCATCATCAGCCATAGTTGTCCATCTGATAAATAATTTGATGACCATAAGTGCAGTTTCATTATCTTCTTCAACTTCCATACCATGCTCTAGCATTCTCCTCATAAGATCTGATGTAAGCGGATATCTTCTATATGCTAACATATGAATCATAGTTCCATCTTCTAACTCTAAAACATGTACTCCAGATTCTTCAAAAAATCTCCAGCTGATAATTTCCCAATCTTCTTGATTTTTCCAAATCTCATCAGTGCTTGATTCTTCAGTTTCCCAAACAGTTGTGAGATCTCCAAGCAAGATTAAACCAACACCTTCTGATGGAATGTGTTCAAAATATTCTTGCACCAAATGATATAAATGAAATAAATCCTCTCTATCTGTTATGTGCAATAGATCCCATAGCATATTAAACACTCTGAAGCTTTCATCTTCTCTATGAAACATCAGATAATTTCCATCCTTAGATTCTACAACTTCAAAAGTAGTTATTGGTGATTTTTTCTTCTTATTTTCTGTCTTCTTTTCTGCATCATCTTTAGAATACTCAAATTCTACAACTCTTAAGTAATTCCTTAGTTCATCATTTGTATCAGATCTTAACTCAACCTTCTTTGATGGCTGATCATCTTCAACTTCAATTGTTCTTTTTCTTTTTAAGCTTCCTTTTCTATCATCTTCTTTCTGAGCATCATCATCTTTAAAGTCTTTGATACTGTCAACATGCTTCTGATAAGCTTCTCTAACAGCTTCATACAACTGTTTCATCTCAACATAATTCAACTTCTACAATCCAATATATCATTGACTTTTTAAATAAGCCATAATTGCATTTCTTTCTTTAGCACGATTTGGTCTTCTTGGTAGAGCAGAAACAGGAATAGGTGTCTTTAATGGTACAGCAGCTTCAGCATTCAATTCTTCTTGCAATTTCTTAGTTGCTTCTTTATCCTTAGCTTCTTCAATAGCAACTTCAGCATTCAATTCATCTTGTACCTTTCTAGCTGCTTCCTCATTCCTAGCAACTTCAGCAGCCCTTAGTTGTGCTAAAGTAGGTTTCTTTTTCTTCTTTGTTTCAATCATTTTACCTTTCCCTTTATCTTTAGGATCTAACACTAGTTGAGATTGAGAAACTTGAGGTTGTTCTTCAGCAACTCCTGGAATACTCACACCTCTTGGTCTTGATAAATTTTGCAATACCTCAGCTGCAATTTCGTCATCACTTGCAGTATGTTCAACCATAGGTGTATCAGCTTCTTCTTCTTGTGGAATTGTTGAATGACCAGCTTCTTCATCAAAATCTAACACCCTTGGTGTAATTAGTTCTTGTCGAGATGTTCCTTGAAAACCAGTACTTTGATCAGCAACACCTTGATCATCAGTACTTTGAACTCTTGTGCTTTCTTCCTCAGTACTTTCAATATTGACTTGCACTTCTGTACCTTGAGGTTGAACATCAGTACCTTGAGATTCAGCTTCTTGATTCAAATTCTTATCTTCCAATTTCCTCCCCAATTGGAATGAAGATTGCTGTTGAACCTTTGTGCCTTTGTTGGTCTTCTTAAATTGCTTAAATATCCTGCCTTGCTTTCTTTGAGACTTGACCCATAATCGATGATGTTAAACCAATGGCCATACAAAAAATTTTAACCTGCTAAACTTAAGCTTCAACTACTTAATTTGCGTGGCCTGTTCTTCAAAAGATTTCTTCAATCTGGTCAATTCTCTTTATAAAGCATAAGTATTTAGAACTGTACCCTAAGGTGCCACATCTTCCTTATCTGCTTCAGAGGAGGGTGAATGTTCTTCATGTTCTGAAGTATAAGCAAAGACGTGTGGAGATGGTGGAGGTGAAACTGCAATATCTTCTTGAACATCAGCACCTTGTGAAGCAGTACCTTGTGATGCAGTATGTTGAGAAGCAGTACCTTGAGTTAAAGCAGTACCTTCTCTTTCATCACTAGCTGCATCCTCATCTCTAATAGCTTGAACAATCTCCATCATTGAAGTAGTCAATGGAGTGTTCCTTCCACTGAACAGATCACTTTTCCTAGCCATAAAAGTGAATATCTTGGCTGGTTGTACCACAACAGGTAATAGACTTGTAGGCTTCGGTACATCTTGAAGTTGTTTATTCAAGAAGACTTGAATAAACCTCGGATACATTAACCATCTTGATCCATGAGAGATGTGAGAGAGCATTCCATCTAAGATTAGCCTTGAAAAGTTGAACATACGGTTTGTAGCCAATCCTACCAGTGTAGATGCAATGTTTGAACCAAATTTCTCCCAAGAAGTACTTTTAGAGCTGATACAATGAAGAAGAACATGTACTAAGTACTTCCAATGTGGACTGAACAAGGGCTTCTTGAATGTTGTTGTGTCAACCAAAGACCCTTCATATCTAATATCTCTCAGTGTATCCCAAAGAAGCTGTTTATCAAACCTAATAGCTCCTTCTGCATTATCAAACAATAAATCTTCACGAATAGATGCTTCAGTAATCTTGATATTCCTTCCAGCAACTTTAGCTTGAATATAAGATTCATCATTCTCCATATGTGTCCTTGCAGTTGCCCAAAACTGATGTATCCAGGGCTCAGTTACATCAGGTTCCACCAAAAGCGCATAACTGATTGGGGAACCAGTTAAGAAATCAATTATGTCATGGAAGATGACATTAGCCTCTGTTTTATCTAAATTCGCCACCGTGTTGTGTTTAGAAACTGTGTGTAGGTTTGCCATGGATGATTGTAAAAGAGATTGATTCTTGAATACGTAAGTGTGTGTGAGAGAGAGAGAAATATGGAAAAGATTGATACGAATAAAGATGAGAGGGAAAATCGGAAAGTAGTTATTTATAGGTGAGATTTAAAAAATCACAGCCCATAATTACAAAGTTACCGTTAGTGTAGTTTACCCCTCAATATTACCGTTGGAACAGTACTTTGATAAGACAAACAGTTCTTTCCACGTGTGCAGTACTTTCCAAAGCAGTACTTTCATAGGACAAAACAACAGTACTTTTCCATCTTCTTCTCTAAAATAACAAATACTCCATGTGGGCATTGTATTGCCTCCCCTTAATCAAAGCACAGGACTGTCTAACATACTAATCAGTCCTCCCCTCAAATGTAGCTTAGTAATTAATCATTCCAATACTTACCACCAAGTGATTGAATCTTGAAACATCAAAGCCTTTGGTGAGTAAATCAGCTACATTATCATCCGTGTGAACCTTGACAACATTAATGAGCCTGTGCTCATAACAATCTCTGATGAAGTGATGCCTAATCTGAATGTGCTTGGTCTTGGAATGATAAACTGGATTCTTCACAATGCAAATGGTACTCTCATTATCAATATTGATAGGAGTATTCTTAAAATTGAAACCATAATCCAATAATTGATTCTGCATCCATAAAACTTGTCCACAACAGCTTGCATCAGCCACATGTTCTGCTTCAGTAGAGGATGTTGCTGCAATTGTTTGCTTCTTACACTGCCATGAAACTAATCTTCTTCCAAGATATTGGCATCCTCCAGTGGTTGATCTTCTATCGTAGTTATCACCTGCATAATCACTATCTGAAAAAGCTTCCAAGTGAAAAGGTGAATCCTTTAGATACCACAACCCTAACTTAGGTTGTTGTTTCAAATAACTAAAAAACCTCTTTACTGCATTCATATGGGAGACTTGATATCTTGCACATAAACAAACAGCAAACATGATATCAGGCCTAGATTCAGTGAGGTACATAAGACAGCCAATCATTGATCTGTACAACTTGACTTCAACAGGTTGTCCATCTTCATCCTTTCCTAGTGAATTGATAGATTTAATAGGTGTAGTAACATGCTTCATAGCTTCAAAATTGAACTTCTTAAGTATGTCAGAGACATACTTGTCTTGACTTATGAAAATTCCCTCCTTTGACTGCTTAACTTGAAGTCCCAAAAAGAAAGTTAATTCACCCATTGAACTCATTTGAAATTCATTCTGCATCAGCTTCTCAAACTCCTTGACCATAGATTGTTTTGTAGCTCCAAAGATGATATCATCTACATACACTTGAACCAGCATGATATCCTTCTTATCTCTCTTGATGAACAAAGTCTTGTCAATTGCTCCTCTTCTGTAACCATGTTGCAATAGGAAAGTAGAGAGCCTTTCATACCAAGCTCTAGGTGTTTGATGTAAGCCATAAAGAGCCTTAACCACTTTATAGACTTTGTTTGGATGTGCAGGATCTTCAAAACCAGAAGGTTGTTTAACATACACCTCCTCTGTAATCTTGCCATATAAAAAGACACTCTTGACATCCATTTGATAAACCTGAAATCCCATATATGATGCAAAAGCAAGGAAGATTCGAATGGCTTCAATCCTTGCTACAGGAGAAAATACTTCATAATAATCTACTCCTTCTTCTTGTCTATATCATTATGCAACTAACCGTGCCTTGTTCTTGATGACATTCCTTCTTTCATCTCTCTTGACTCTGAAAACCCATCTTGTACCAATTACTTTCGTTCCATCTGGTAGATCACACAGTACCCAAACTTCTTGAAGTTTGAATTGAAGAAGTTCTTCTTGCATAGCTTCAACCCAACTCTCTTTAGTTAATGCTTGAGCAATATTCTTGGGTTCTTCTTGAGAGATAAAACAAGTAAACAGGCATGTTTGATGATCCTTATGATTCAGCCTGTTCTGTTTATAGACAAAGCTAAGTAAAGCATTATGAGGTGTAGAAAAACCCTTAACTTTGGTTCTGGTGAGCATTCCATGAGTAGAAGGTCCAATGATTTGACCAGTAGGATGATCTTTATGAATTTTTAAGCTAAGAGTCTGTGGAACTTCATAATTATCACCCAAATTAGTGAAATCAGCATCTTCATTGGAATCTGAGAAAATACCTTCATCTTCAAATTCATCATCAGTGTCTTCTAAGCCAGGCATGGTAGGATCATTCAAACCATCCAAAGTGCTGTCAATAGGTGCAGCAGTACTTTGATCGAAAGTACTGTCACCCAAAGTACTGTGAGTAAACTCTGCAGACTTGTTTTTTTTTCTTTGCTTCCTCATAAGCTCTTCTTTGATCATCATCATAAGATTGTGCTATAACATCTTGAAAAAGCATCTGATTAAGTTCATCTTGAATAGCTTGATCCTCAGTAGACAATGAGGATTTTGGCTCATTAGTACTTTTCTCCTTCTCAACAGTTTTAGGTTCTTCATCATGAACAGCATCAGGTATAATATGGACTCCATGAACAACATACTGTAGATCTTCTCCATTGTGTACAGGTTGATTTTCTTCTCTAACAGGTACATAGTTCATAGAAGAAAACTTCAAGATCAAACATCCAATCAGGACCTTTACCCTTATGATTTTCTTGATCTTCTAAAAACTCAACATGAAGACAATCTTGAACCTTCTTGGTGACTCTGTTGTACACTCTAAATCCTTTGCTGTTGGTGCAATATCCCAATAAATATCCTTCTTCTGACTTGCCATCAAATTTTCCCAGATTATCAATTGTATTAAGAATAGTCAGAGGGCATCCAAAAGGTTTCATAAAACGAATGTTGGGTTTGTTGCCCATCAGCAACTCATAAGGTGTCTTCATCTGAGGTTTGGTGACTGATACTCTGTTAAGCACATAGCAAGCAGTACTTACAGCTTCAGCCCAGAATTGAATAGGTAATTGTGAATCTGCAAGCATTGTTCTGGCTGCTTCAATCAAAGTTCTATTCTTTCTCTCTGCAACACCATTCTGCTGTGGTGTTCTTGCAATGCTGAACTCCCTCTTGATTCCTTTCTTAGCACAAAATTCATCCATAAGCTTGTTCTTGAATTCAGTCCCATTATCACATCTAATACCTCTTACTTTAAGTCTCAGTTGGTTTTCAAGTGCTATAATCAGATCATGAATAGCATCAAAGGTGTCATCTTTAAATCCCAATAAAAATACCGAACTGAATCTACTGCAATCATCTGTCACAACCAGACAGTACTTTTTCTTGTTTAGACTAGCAACAGAAACAGGTCCAAACAAATCCATGTGTAACAGCTCCAACGGTTCTCTAATAGACCTATCTTCAATCTTCTTGCATGAAGCTTTTTGTTTTTTACCCTTCTTGCACGCCAAACATGAGTGATCATTCTTGTAGGTTTTGGAAGGTAAACCTCTTACTAAATTTCCTTTGACCAATTTGTTGACATTCTTGAAATTTACATGGCCCAATCGTCTATGCCAGAGATGTGCTTCTTCAAGTGATGCTGTTGCTACTAAACATGTAGCTCTTTCAGAAGAGTGAAGACTCTTCATATCCAAACTATACACATCATTGGTTCTTGGTACTTTCAGTATCACCAAGTTACCATTAGCAAGCTTGAATTCAGGTGAAAGGATGAGACATTTTGTGTCAGTGAATAACACAGGGTGCTTCTTATCACAGATCTGAGAGACTGAAAAAAGGTTGAACTTGAGCTCCTTCACATATCTAACATTCTCAAAATCTATGCTCCCTGTTTTAATAGTTCCTTTTCCTGAAATTCTTCCTCCATTAGCATCATTCCCAAATGTAACTCTTCCTCCACAATAAGATCTAAAATCTGACAGAATATCTTTGTCTCCTGTCATGCTTCCAGAGCAACCACTATCCACAATTAGATGATCTTTAAGCTCCTCTTCTGGGTTGCCCTGCACAAAGATAAAAGAGTTAGTGTCTTTTAGGAACCCAAGCCATTACTGACTTGTGTTCCCCTTGTGGACTAACATACTCAAATTCCTTGAGTATGTAATCTTCACAGTTTTTGTAGACAAAATCAAGCATTATCTTTTGTTTTAAAACTTTTAGTGGATTTTCAGCAAAACTTTCTTTTTCAACAAAAATTTCCTTTTCTTTTTCCACAAAATCATCTTTATCAAAAATCTTTGTTTCACCAGTACTTGTGGAAAGTACTGTTTGTTCCTCATCAATACTTTCTTTCTTAACCCATTTAGTTTTAACTTTTGGTGTAGAGTCCCTTGATCTAGCTACTTTCTTTGAGTTGTAACTCCTTCTAGATTGATAGTAATTAGATCTCCTAGGGTTCCTATTCCAAAAGGTGTTTGGTGAAAACTGAGCAGTACTTTGAGAAAGTACTGTATTTTGCTTATTAGTACCTTGAAAAGTGTTTGAAGGTACTGGAGGTTTTGAAAAAGGTCTTCTCTGGTGAGGGTACCTATAGCCTTGTGAGAAGTTTCAATGGGTAACCCTATGTGAATGATTCCAAGCTGGTCTAGTCTCCCTTGGTTTTTGGTTGGCAGTTCTGTTCTTTAGGAATTTACTTAGGTATTCTGAGTGAAAGTCACAGTGCTTAATCAAATGATCAGGACTGTAACAAACAAAACACAATTTTTGACCCAAACTCCCAAAAATGCTTCCTCTATGTCTATGACCAAAACTATTCTGTCTTCTAGGTGAATGATTCAAACTGTTTTGACCAAAATTATCCCAAAAAGGTTTAGCAGTATTTTGAAAAGGTTTTCCTAAAGGTACTGCTGAACATGTAGTAGTACTTTGAGTTGAAGGTACTGCTTGACTTTTAACATCATTATCCTTAGATTTTTCAACAGTTTCTTTTGGGGTTTCAGACCTAGATTGACTAGTAAGCTTTTTCCTAAACTCTAGGTTGTCTACTCCAAAACGAGAAACATCTGGTCTAAGAGGTTGAAAACTACCAGTGGGATGAGGGACATCATGATAACCATTGTCTTTCTTATATTCAGGAGGTGTTTCTGATAAGGTTTTAAAAGGTACCTTTTTGAGGGGTCGTTTAAGCCCTTATTTGATCACTTTTGTATCCGTTATTGCTTAATATCATTCCTTTTCACTTTTTAGGTCTCTTGAAGGCAAAATGCTGGAATGGCACTTATTTGGACGAAAAGGCGCGATTATACAAATAAAATGGCCAAAGTCAGAATCGAGACACTCAAAGCTGCTGAAAACATAAGGTGACGGTGTCAGGTGTTAATTGTGACGCCGTTGGAGGATCTTTGTGACGGGACAGAAGCCAAAACTCCCATTTTCAAGTGACGACGTCAAGTTATAAAAGAGTAGGCCGTCGCAACTCAGACGGCCTATATGTAATCCAGACGGCGTCAGAAGCTGAAGAGGATGGCGTCACAAGCATAAGGTGACGCCGTCGCAAGTCTAACGTGGCCAAGACGAAACCCTAATGACGGCGACACGACGGCGTCACAAAACATAAGGTGACGCCGTCGCATATGTAATATTATATATAGAATCCAAATTTTTCAGTATTTAGAGTGTAGTCTTTTGGAGTAAAAACCTAAACCGAACCAAGGCTGTCTTGTACAGTATTTTAGGGTTCCAAACCCTATCTTACACCAAGATAAGTGTTTTACTTCATTAATACAATTATGTCTTTGATTATTTGTGTGTATGCTTGCATGTTTTCCATGTCCGGCTAATTTACTTGTGTGTTTGCTTAGGGAATATGAAACTTAATTATTGAATATTGATTGGTTGTCTCTTATCTTAGTTGATTAATGATCTAGTAATGCGATAGGTCATCGTTGTGTACTTAATGCTTGATTAAATCTTTGTGAACCTAATATGACTCCTTGAGTAGTTGTAAGCTAAACCATCCAAAGAGTGCCTTAGAGTAAGAGTTTATTATCGCTAGTGGGTTTTGTAGACGAGACCCTTTGGTAAGTTCAAAGAGTTAGGGAGAAACGCATACCCTACAACCTTAGACACACAACGCAACTAGGAATAAGGACGTGACAATTCAACCACCAATAGGAGATAATTAAGGAGTAGTAAAACTTAAGTAAACACATCTTTAAACTATCATACGAGCACACATTAATTAGACATAGACTACATACACCTTAGATTAGCTAATTAGATAAGTAGAGTAATCGGTAGAAATACCAACCCCCCCCCCCAAATTCAAACCCTGAGATTCGTACCTTTCCTTTCCTTAAAAAATATAAAAAGATAAAAAATAATCTTCCTCAACCCCAACCTTAGCGTAGTAACTTCTCACTAGCATTCCTATTCCCCTAGAGAACGATATCAATTCCCGTGGCTTACCCTAATACTACACTACAACGATTAGGTTAACTGCCTAGGGTGTTGAAAAACTTGTTCGACGAAAAGGAAGTTCCTTTGACCCCGAACGACGCGTGTAGCGTTATCAGTTTCACTAATTGATTCCTAATTACTAGACGTGTCTACATAGTTAATGAGTTCATCATCACTAGTTGTTATATCCTCAAAATCAAGATCATCCTAATTACTAGGTGGGTTTTCCTCTATGCTACTAAAGTCCATACCAAATCCTAGTCCAGTTCTAATGTAGGCTCTTCTCTGTTTTTCAACATAACTAACATGAGAAAGACCAGATTGTCCCCAAGCAGCAAACTTTTCTAGCAACTCATCTCTCTCCTTAGTCAGTTTCTCAATTTCAGAAATCTTACAATTTAACTTCCATTCACTTAATTTTAACTGATAATCCTGTTGTTCATACTTTTATGCCCAAGCCATTTCATTATTTTCATGAATTATTATTTTGGCTTCCATAGAATCTAAAGTAATTTGATAACCAGCTACCTCAGACCTAGCCCTTTGATAATTATCTCTTTCAGTAACATAATCATTTAGCACTTTTTGATAAAAATTATGACACTTAGAGCATACCTCAAAGATAGGGGGTAAATTTGGTGAAGTGGCTACCATAGCAAGTAGAACAGGATCATCTTCACTCTCCATGCTCCAATCAAAGCTTCCTAGACCATCTCTGGATTCCAAAGTAGCATGTCCAAGTTCCTCATCAAAAGTTGTGCTCCAATCAAATTCTTCCACTGATTCCTCCATAGCTACCATACAATAGGTTACTGGTTCATCATCAAACTCAGCACTCCAGTCAACCTCTGATAAATTCTCTTGAGCAACCAAAGCTTTTGTTTCAGTAATAGGAATTTCTTTTAGCTCAAGCTTTGGTTTCTCAGTCATCCTATTTGCTTGATATTTAGCAAACCTGCATTCCCTTGCAAAATGTCCAGTCTTTTGACAATTGAAGCATTCAATCTTGGACTTGTCAAAAGTGATTCCTTGTTTTGGTTTGAAGTCAATGCCTCTTCCTGTCTTCTTCATGAACTTCCTGATCCTTGCAGTGATCATAGCAACTTGCCACCTGATATCAATTTCTTCAAGAGCATCTTCTTCAATTTGTGACAAATCTTCTTCATAAGTCACAGGTAGAGTAGCTTGTTGTGCAAAGAATGAGCATACGACTTCATCTGAGTAGTTGGTATTTGTTGGTGAGGCTTGTTGAGCAAAGGTGGGGGTAGAGTAGGCAACAGTACTTTGAGTAGGGTGAGCAGTACTTTTAGTAGAAGTACTGCTTCTCTTTTCAGAAGACACAAAAGCTATACTGTGAGACTTTGAACTTGTTTAGCCATTCATCTCATGCTCATACACCTTCAGATGGTTGTAGAGATCATCAAAGTCTATAGTGTCCAAACTAGGTTGTCCTCTTATCATAGTAGCAATCACATGCCAGATCGATGGCAAACTCCTTAAGAATTTTAGATTAGCATCTTCAACTGAAACCTCTGCTTTGTACAGCTCCAGCATGCTGAGAAGATTTTGGAATCTGTCATAGGCAACATCAAGGCCTTCTTCTTCTCAAACAGTGAATGTTTCAAACTGCTGCTTCAACAGATTTCTGTGCATCTTCTTGGAAGCATCATTACCTCCAAACCTTGTCTTGAGAGCAGCCCAGAGTTTCTTTGCATCTTTAGCATCATGGAACTTGAGTAGATGACCATCTGGAATAGCAGACAACAGTATATTGATAGCCTTATCTTGATTTCTAATTGTTTCTGCTGGTAAGACTGCTTTAGGTGGTTTAGGTTGTCCAGGAATCTCTACAGGTTCTGGAACTACTTCATTACCATTGACAATTACATTCCATAGTGCATGGTCTGTAATAGCAATGTACTGCCTCATCTTCATGCTCCATAGGTCGTATTCTCCCTTCTTAATGATTGGTATTCTTAGTGAGGTGATGGATGGGGGTGGAACAGCTTCAGTCGACATCTTTAGGTTTTTGTTGTTAACTAGGTTTTAAGGTTTCTTCTTAGTCAGAGTTTCCACACAAGCTCTGATACCACTTGTTGGATCGATGTACTCTAACCAAACTAACTTATATAGCTTGTTAAGGGTTTAATAACCTCAGATAAATCCTAAATTATTAACAATGAAACACTGAGCAAACTCTATTAAGTATGCGGAATTTACTTAACAAAGCTAAGAAGAATTAACTTTAACTTTCAACGATATTATTAATAACTCTGAATCTGCTTGTTATGCAGATTCTTTAACAACTCTAAAACTCTAAAAACACATACTTTAGGATTCTAAAACATATATATTCTCTAATGTCAACCTAGGGGTCCTTTTATAGGCTTAAGGATAACCCTAGTCGGTTTACAATTCTAATCCTTGTACGACATGGAATCTAAACAAAGAATATTCTAGAATAACAAAGCTTTCCATAAACGAATATAGCATTTCTTTAGCTTTGCAGTACTTTGACTTCGACAGCAGTACTTTGACTTTCACTTAGCAGTACTTTGAATCTCCAGCACTTTGACTTCTTCAGTAGTTTGACTTTCATATCCCAACAAAACATTTGCTACCAAAGACTCTAAAGTGGTCTAACTTAGGATGTTTGCCTCGAAGTAACCCGTATGGAGTTTTACCTAAAAATGGTCTAATTAAGACTCGATTAAGTATGTACGTTGAGGTATCAACGGCATTGCACCAAAACTTTTGAGGTATGGATTGCTCATTTAGCATTGTGCGACTCGTTTCTTGTAGGTATCTATTCTTTCTTTCAACTACCCCATTCGATTGTGGAGTGCGAGGAGCCGAGAAGTTGTGAGTAATACCATTAGCGTCACAAAAGGCTCTAAATTGCACTTCATTATCGAATTCCCTACCATGATCCGTTCTAATAGACACTATAGGACTTCCTAATTGTCTTTGGATTTTCTTACGGAATATTTCAAAGTTATTGAACGTTTCAGTTTTGTTCTTTAAGAATTTAGTCCATGTGTACCTAGAGTAATCATCCACTATAACCAAAGTGTAGTAGTTACCTCCATAGCTTTGGATAGCGGATGGACCAAATAAATCCATGTGTAGCAACTCTAGACACTTAGTTGTAGAAACTATATTTTAGCTTTGTGACTAGCATGGACTTGTTTTCCTTTGTTACAAGCATCACAAAAGTGATGTTCATAATATAATTTTGGTAGATTTCTTACTAGATCTTTGGATGATAGCGATTGAAGAAGTCGCATATTGGCATGACTCAATCTTCGATGCCATAAGGTCGAAGTATCATCCATAGAAGTAAGACAAAGTTTGTCTTTAGGTTCATTACCAATTTTAATGACATAGACTCCATGTTTCCTAATTCCTCTACCTATGGTGATACCATTTTTCAATATCTTACTACCGGTTTCGTTAAAACGTACGTTGCACTTTTTATCACATATTTTTCCTATACTTAAGAGGTTAAAGTTTAGATTTTCTACGTGACACACATCGTTAATGGTTAGAGATTTTTTAGAAATCGTATCTTTACCGATGATTTTACTTTTGCTATTTTCAAATACCACATTTCCTCCATTGAAGGATTCGTATGTGGAGAATAAATTCTTATTGTCGATCATGTGCCTCGTGCACCCGCTATCCTTGATCCATTTATCCGGATTTAGGTCCACCTTTAAGCACACCTCGTCATTTGTCATGAGACAAATTTCTTCGTCCTCCTCCTCGCTCATTCCCCATGAACCGCTCACGAATGCCTTTTGATCATCGCGTTTGGGACACTTACTAATAAAGTGGTTTGGGTCCCCACATTTAAAGCAAGCGCGATCATCCCTTGCCTTCTCGTCCTCTTTGCTTTTCCGGAATCCTTTCTTGTCATCACTATCCGAAGAGGAGTCATCGTCATCGCTTGAGACCTTCTTGGCTTTAAGAGCAAGAGATTTGTGCTTCTCTTTCACTTTTGAGGCTTCGGAATCTTAAACAAGAACAAGCTCATAGACCTTTAAGTTGCCTATGAGTTCATCAAGGGTGAGGATTGTCAAGTCTTTTGATTCTTCAATTGCCGTCACCTTAGATCTCCACTTGGATGGATGTGCCCTTAGATATTTCCTAACATGATTACGGCTAGAGAAAGATTCATCAAGTGCTTGTAAAGATGTAATTATAGTATTAAAGTTAGCAAAAGAATGATCTATAGTTTCTTCATCCGATATTGAAAATTGTTCATATTGTTGAACAAATAAATCTATTTTATTGTTTTTCACTTGTTGATTACCTTGATGAGTTAGAACTAAAGAATTCCAAATTTCTTTAGAAGTTTTAAGCAAGGAGATTCTTTCGAATTCCTTTTTGGGTAAAGCATAATATAAAACCATTTTAGCTTCATTATTTTTGGAAAGCTTTTTCTTAATTTCATCGGTGAGTTTATCATGAGGTATGTTAACTAAAATTCCATTTTCATCTTTTGTAGTGGCTTCAAAATCGCCTTGAACAATGATGTACCAAAGATCAATATCTTTAGACTTCACATACGTTTCGAATCTATTTTTCCAATATATAAAACCATTAGTTTCAAGTAGTGGAGGTCGTTGCATGGATTGCCCTTCCTTGTAATTTCCAGAACCCATAGTGATCGAAAAGTTTTTAAAATACGGTTTACTTTAAAACTTTTTATAAACTTAGCTCTTGATGCCAATTGTGGAAAACTAGAAGGGGGGGTTGAATAGTTTTGCCGATTTTAAGTTAGTTTATAAAAACATTAGATTCGATGTTATGTGAAATCGTATGGATGATGATAAAGTATAGATCTAAGAGTAATGCAAGTAAAGAAAGTAAAGTAAGGGATAGAAATGACACAACCGTTTTATAGTGGTTCGGCTACAAGGACACCTTCCTTGCCCTACTCCACTCCTCGAGTCACCTACTCGAGAGTTCAAGCACTATGTCAACAAACTCCTTCAACTTGGCGGAGAAGCCTTCACAACGTTGCTTACACCTTTTTTCGATACAAAGCTAAATACCGAGTCCGTAACACGGAGGACCAAACGAACACGACTATTACACAGCAAATATGTGAAATATGAAATACAAGATCTTTGCTACAGAAATCTTGTGGAGGAACAAATCAATCAACGACCCTTTCTTGGATGACCTGTAGAATGCTCGTGATCTCGCCTTAGAGGAGGACCTATATGAGAATCACAATAGACGAAAGAAGAACGACTCTCTAGATCAAGTGATCTTTTGTTAGATGAGTGTAAGAATATATGAGAGAGTTAGTAAGAAGAGGGGTGAGTAAAAATGAAGAAATGACTCTATTTATAAGCAAAAACTTGCCACTGTTGCACGGATCCCACGGATCCCTTGCTTAAGGGATCCGTCTAGTGTAAATTCAGGGATCCGTGGGACACTCCTCTTTGCCCATGGGTTTTTGGGTTATGGGTCATGGGTCATGGGTTATGGGTTGGTCAATGGTTATTTATTTAGATACAATGTATCTAATAGATGCAATGCATCTAGTCAATGGATCATGGGTTAATACTATGGGTCATGGATATGCTCCATGGGTATGGTTCATTGGTTGTGGTTTTTACCCATCCTAATAAACTATTACAACAAATGATTTATTACAACAATTTGTATTAAATGACTATATGTAAATGCTTTACAAAAATAACATGTATCCTTATAATTTTACTTATGATAACATTATATTTGTTATCAACAAAACACAATGAGATCGCTAAATATTAATAAACGTTTTTACGGTTTATTTGTATTAACATTCTTCATACTTTGTGTGTTAAGATTCGGCATTAACACATCAAGCTTTTGCTAAAAGTTCTTCATATAGTAATTGGGATTTATTTAAGATTACCATTAGTCATTTAAGGCTACTTGGATCCATAAACTTTTGGACCTACATTTATGAAATAGGTTTGCATGAACCGCATATTTTAAAGCAAGATATAAACCTTCCATTACAAGAAAGAATAGAAATGGAGAGATCGGATCTCCCTGCTTGAGACCTCTCTTAATAGAGAATTCAGAGGTAGGGCTTCCAATAACAAGAATGGACGTCCTAGTTAACTGTAAGCATATATTGATTCACCTGTGCCATTTGGAACAAAAACTGAGTGATAAAAAAATAAAAGTCTAAGTATTTCCAGCTTACCGAATCAAATGATTTCTCAAAGTCAATTTTGAAGACCATAAGTTTCTTGTGCTTCTTCTTGTACCACTCGATGACTTCTCTTAGCATAAGGCAGTGGCGGACCTAGGCGGAAATCTAAGGTGGTTTCTTAATTTGGTCAAGTTGAAAAATGCGATGAGTCAACCAACCCAACCGGTCAAAATTTCGGGTCGGGTCGGGTCGGATCCAATTTAACAAGATGC
The DNA here is from genome assembly GCA_019973895.1 of Chrysanthemum seticuspe. Taxonomy (NCBI): domain Eukaryota; kingdom Viridiplantae; phylum Streptophyta; class Magnoliopsida; order Asterales; family Asteraceae; genus Chrysanthemum; species Chrysanthemum seticuspe. The sequence continues at coordinate 99,901,066 of BPTQ01000003.1, read as the reverse complement.
GATAATGAAAAAAAAACAATAAACATAGATTATAACATAATAGTTAATGCGATTACACATTTTTCAGGTTCAATTGCGTCTTCCTAGATTTCATAGCTTGAAAACGAGCAATGATTGTATCATTGCTAATACCTTCTAATATATCCTTTTCAACATACGACACTAAACAATCGTGCATAAAGTCATCCCCCATCTTATTACGTAGATCACTCTTAATCAGCTTCATTGCCGAAAATGCACGCTCCACAGTTGAAGTTGCAACCGGCAATATCAATACTAATTTGATGAGAAGATATACATTTGGGTAGATTTCATTTTTCTTTGTTTCAACCATCTTCTTGCATAGATCTTTAATATCTTTCAAGGTAGCAAACTCTTTATCTCCACTTACATCTATAATATACCGTTTAAGTTTTAATTCAAGTGAATCATAAGGTGTTGGAAACTCTTCCAGATAAAAAGTAGCCAATTCTATTAGATCGTCGACTTTAAATGCTTCAAATGACTTAGTTGGGCACAAAGAGGACATACAAATAAGTAGTCTCGTGTTCACCTCATTAAAACGATGATTAAGCTCTTGAAGTTGCATATCAATAACCGAGTAAAGTACATCAACCCGGTAATGGTGCAAGTTGTTAACCTAAAAAAAATAGTTAAAATCATATTATTAGTGGCTAATATGTGAAGTGTGAAATAGTAAAACAAATACATAAACTAAATTGTAGTGGAAATTGCTAACCTTTGAACCAATGCGGCGACTTATTCCATCAAAATATGCACCATTCATATCAATAAGTTCACAATCATATTTTTCACAAAACAAAGCAACTTTCTCTAATAGTGGTTCCCATCCTTCATTCCTCATGTCTAGTAATCTTTTCTTAGAAGTTCTCACTTGATGCATTGCATTAACAATTTGTTGGTCTTTCTTTTGTAATGTTTTATTTAAACCATCTGTTTCCCCTAAGATGTCAACCATCAAGTGTAGACAAAATACAAAATCAAATGTTTTGATTTTTCTTAAGACACGAAGTGCTTCGGCTCTATTGTCTTGATCACTAGTATCAACGGTAAGGTCTTGAAGTACTTCACAAATTGAAGAATATATTTTCTTGATATTTAACAGTGAACCATAATGAGAACCCCATCTAGTGTCGCATGGTCTTTTTACACCATATTCTTGATTCATCCCTTTACCACTTTCAAGATCACCTAAAAAGCAATAGTACAAAAGTATTACTTAGTTAGCTCAAGTACATAATTCCTATAATACATAAAAAATAGCCCCATGCCACAACTAAGTAAGTAATATATAGTTTAAACAAACCTTCTGCCAATGATGCTACAATGTTGGTTGCTTGTTTCTCCCTTAGTTTATCCCTTCGCTTATAGGAAGATCCAATAAGATTCAACAAACGAGTAACGGTATAAAAGAAATCATTAATTTTACCATGATTCTTTGCAACAAACACAAGTGCTAATTGCAGTTGATGAGCAAAACAATGAACAAAGTATGCGGATGGTGCATCATTTTGAATTAAGGTCCTCAAGCCATTGAATGCACCACGCGTATTACTAGCTCCATCATAACCTTGTCCTCGAATTCTAGTATGACTCAACTTCAATTTCCCTAGCATTTCACAAACATAATTCTTTAGTGCCAAACCCGAAGTATCCTCAACCTTCTTAATACCAACAAGCCTTTCCACAACTTCCCCTTATTTATTTACGAACCGTAAAACCAATGCCATTTGCTCTTTACAAGACACATCACGTGACTCATCTACTAAAATTGCAAACAAATCGTCTCCAAGCTCTACTTTAATAGCATTGATAATTTCATCCGCACACGCAGTTGCAATATCCTTTTGAATTTTACCACATGTCATTTTTTTCTTCTTTAGTGCCACACGCCATGCTAGATCACATCGTTTGCCTAACCATCTTAAAAGTTCAAGAAAGTTACCTTTGTTGTGTGACTCTTCCGTTTCATCATGACCACGAAAAGATAATGCTTGTCTCAATAAGAATCTAACAACATCAATTGAACAACACAAACGGATATAATGTTCATTTTTCTCAAGTAAAGTTTGATTATCAAATGCAGTTGTGATGGATTGTTTTTGGTTCATCAAGCTTTGACATTTTTCTACTGCAAGAAGGTGTGGCTTTCCTCCATTATGTTCATCTAGCCCCGATTTCCTATTCCAAGCTCTAAATCCACCTTTTACAAAATTATCCGACCCCCCTTGACATTTTATCTCAGATTTGAATAGATAACAACATAAGCAAAAAGCAGCTTCCTCTTTTATACTATATTCCAACCAATATTTATAATCAGCAAACCATGAACTAACAAATCGACGAGGTTTACCTCCAATATCTCTAACTTTGAAGTTATGATTTTCAGGTTGGAAAGGCCCATCTATCAAATATGCTCGTCTAATCTCATCTCGTTGATTTACATGGTACTCATCTATACTTTTTCGATCTTTCGGATCAACAGGTAGATCTTTTAAATCAATTTTCATATACTTTCTTTGCTCCTTATCTCCATCTTTTGAGGTTGAACTAGATACTCCTTTTTTGATTAAGAATTTCAACATTTTAACTAGAACAAATACCAAAATTCAAACATTTAATCAATAATCATTTAATCGCATACATGATACAATGATACATAACATCTTAACTTAAACACTAAACCCTAAAATCTAAATAAACAACCTAACAATTATAGTAAATTACTAATACAACAATACAATTATATAAAAATAACAAAATTACAAGTACATACAACACATAAGTAAATCATAATTCGTGCAACTAGTCAATAATCAATAGGTAAATTAATACGACAAAAATCAACAATACAACAATTACTATAGGTAACTTAATATGATACAATTAAATATATAATGAGAGAATCACTTTAATTTTTATTCATCCATGACTGATGACTCAGATCATGCCTATTCGTTATCTTTTTCCACGTACAATTGAGTTGCGACTGCTTGGTTGCCTGCCAATTGCATATCTTTTTTTTTTCAGTGTATTATAAATTATTATTATTATTAAATGGGTTAATTTTGTTGGGCTAATTGGGTTTGGGCTAAAAATATTTTATACTAAAAGTAAGTTTTTTGTCCAATTTTTTTCTAAGGTAGTTCCCACATAATTTCTAAGGTGGTTCCTAAAAAATTTTCTTCATCGCTTCTAAAAGATTTTATCGTCCAAGGTGGTTCCCGGGCACCACCTACACAAAGCATAAGTCCGCCACTGGCATAAGGGGGCCGTCAAGAATTTGACGACCCAAAATAAAAGCATATTGTTCATTACTTACTACTTTTTATCAATAAATTTTGCTAGGCGATTAGCTAAAATTTTAGCTATAATTTTGTATTGAACCCCGATAAGAGAAATAGGACGATAATCTTTAATGTGAAGCGGATTAGAAACCTTCGGAATGAGATTAATAAAAGCAGAATTTGCACCTGAAGGAGGCGAACATGTGTGAAAACAATTATGCACAAAGTCCTTGACATCTTCATTGATAAGCTCCCAAAAATGCTTCACAAAAGAAAATGAAAAACCGTCCGGGCCCAGAGCTTTATCGCTACCACAAGCCCAAACTGCAGCCCGGATTTCTTCTCTAGTCACCGAGTCTTCTAAAAGAAAATGATCGGCATCTGAGAGAACCAAAGTGTTGTTCAAGGGAGGAAAAGTAACTGCCTAGTCATGAGATTGAAATTTCTACTTGAAGAAGTTTAAAAATGCCTCTTTAACTTGACACAGATATGAAATCCAAACTCCGTCGATCATCAAGCTTTGAACTGTTTGTTGACGTCTTCTTTGATTAATTAAACCATGGAAAAATTTTGTGTTTTCATCTCCTTCTACATCCCATCGTATACGGGCTTTTTAAATCATGTCAATAGTCTCAATTTTTTTTGATGTCATCGCATTCTTTAATAAATTAATCTGTTCTTCGCGATCACCATTTGATGCTCTAACTGAATCTATTTTTTCTTCCAATATCTTTAATAAAGAATGGACTTCATGTTTACGTGTGGCTTCTGATTGGTTTATACTGACATGCCAAATTTTAAAGCTCTTTTTCTACTCCTTTTGCTTGACATAAAGATGCATCTTGTGATTAACCTGGGGGACAGAAAGGTTAAACAAAGTGTCTTGTACAAGGTTAGTAAGCTCAGGTTTTGGAAGCCACGAATTGAAAAACTTGAAAGGAACATGGCCAACGTTAAGCTTCTTTACATATAACAGTAGCAGATTGTGGTCTGACCATAGTGTTTCCTAAGCTAAAACCTTGATATCCGGATACGTATCTAGAATGTTACTGGACACCAAAACCCTATCCAATTTACTCATCTTCGTACACTCCTTATTCATCCATGTAAAGAATCTGCCACCTATAGGTAAGTCGGACAAGTTTGTATCGTCAATAAAAGAGGACTTCATTTCTTGAGAAATTAGAACCATGCTGTTCTGACTCTTCTCTCGGTTCATTGAAATCCCCGCTGTAAAGATGCATAAATCACGAATTCTAGACCACAAGGATGCTTTAAAAACAAAATCTTGAGGTCCATAGATGTTAACCATGAAATAAATATCATCCGAATTATTCCACTTACCTTGCACAATAATGGAAAATTCATCGCACCAAACATTAGATTTTTAAAAATAGTTTGGATCCCACATAGATACCAAACCACCGGATCTACCCTGGGCGAAACTACAAGCGTAGTCAAAAGTATAATTTCCCCACATAGACTTCAAAGGAAACAGTTCAAATCTAGTCATCTTTGATTCTTGAACTCCTAGAAATTAAACATTGTTTTTGAAACATAACTCTTTTATCCATACACGTTTCTTCCTTTTCTTAGTGCCCCAACTATTTATCGATAAAACATTCATTTATCAATCATAGACACACCAATACCATTAACCATTAACTTTCTTAGTTACCGTGAGATAGGTGCATTTGTAAGTTGAATAGATGTGTTCAGTGTTTGCATCACTATTCCAAGTATCACCGGTGCGTTTATAAAATATCTCAAAGCATTAGTATATATTTGTAAGTAAATTATGTATGATAAATTACCATGATCGCATAGATATAATTATAGCACAAAAAATTTATTATTCATAAGGTTTATATTAATATTGTTATATAAAAGAAATCTTACGTAATAATGAGTGGTTGATCACTTGGTACGACATGCATGATTTGAAGTGCATAACCCAACTCATGTCTTTACAAAGCTATATCCCTCTACATTCATTTTCTATTTTGGTCTTTTTCCTTCTTTAACTTTTTGTTTTGTTTTCAAGTCTCTATTTGAATAAAGAGATTTATACGATCTATTTTTAGCATTAATTTCTTTTTAAATTTCTCATTTTGTTAATTTGTTGGGGTGTGATTCACTTTTAGTTATTTTATTTTAGAGTAATATACATCGTTCGTCTTTGAACTAGCTTGTACCCAAATACTAATGGAGTCCTTCAGAAAAAATAAATAGACCCAAGGTCTTTACTGTTTACTTTTTGCATCAATCAAGGTCTCTTTGACTGTAACCCATCTGTCGACATCCACTAACTTCCCTATATGCTATATTTACTTAGGTTGCGGTTAGAATAACTTGTTCGTTGATATAATTATCATTTCGTGTATTCACTATTTACTCAAGGTGAGTTTCATAGCCTCACTTTTACTTACTTACTACTCATTTTAAACAACTTTGGGGTGAGAATACATGCTCGTTTTACTTAAATTTCTTACTCATTTAACATATTGACAAAAGTACATAAATCGTTTGCTGATTGCCTAAGTTACCACATTTGCTATTAAAGTCCGCACAATCATGAACATTTAATTACGTTATAAGTGCAAATGTTGTGAATAAATCTATTGGGATTAGACTCCCCCGTCCGGGTAGTTACTCCACTTGACTGGTATGTTAAACAAACGCATAATCATTTGATGTTGTACAGGTGTTTGGCAAAGCACCTGTCTGGGGTGAATATAAAATTAACTGTTAACACTTCGGTGTCATGAGCTTAGTGCAATAGTAACATTTTTCATAATCATGTACATATAACAGTCGTCGCAGAAATCTTGTGGTCCACAGTTGACATTTATATTCATGTAAACCTATGAAGTTGCCAACCTTATGTTGACACTTTTAGCATGTATTTCTCAGGTTCTTAGATGTATTTATATGGATTGCATATGGAGCATCATTACTAGAGTCACATTTTGTGGTTTTATCATTTTGAAGAATTCTGGCATTAATTTTAACGTTCAATTGTGAATTCTTAAAACTTAGTCCTTTTGTAAAATTTTATGTTGTAATCAAAGGTGTATTTTCAAACTACTTGTATAGAGGTCGTTCAATGTAACTATAAGTTTGTTCCCATGAAAGTCACGCCCATATATCTTCCGCAGCGATATTTTCAGGGTGTGACCAGATTGGTATAAGAGCTTCGGTTATAGTGAGATAGGTTGCATTAGTAGGCCTAGACTGCAGTCATTTCATGGCAAACATACCACATACATAATCACTAAACTGTTTTACATGCTCATTCATTTTAATAGCCTCCTTTATTTCCTAGACGTTGTGGGTTACACAATGGTCTCATTTACTTCCCAGACATTGTGAGTGATACAATGATATCTAAAACTTTTTTATAACCTTATATATTATCGTTTTGTATGATATCAAAACCCGTCACAGTCTGTCAATCTCATATGCTATCTTACTATATGTCTCCGAAGACGAGTTTGAACACTCGTTCCATACTTTTGGAACACCTACTTCGTCTCGTAATCCACTGTCTAGTAACATACTGGTTGAGTATGAGTGTTTTGTTGGGAATTTTTAAGTACGATAATTTTTAATATCCTTATTTGAATGGATTGGAACGCCTCTTCATTTAAATAAATAAATTGTAAATCGCCAAACCATAAGTTTATAATTCTTTATTTACATATATTGTGATGCTTCTTTATGTAAGTAATGAACTGTAAATGAGTGAGCTTATTTGTATCCAATATGACATGAGTACGAACTCGAGCCCGAGGATCACCAATATTCTTTAACAAGGTCTAGAAACATATGATAGTGTCTTACAAACTATAAAAAGTCTTAAGACCTTATTTGAACTACCTGATTTAATTCTTAAGTTATCATACATGAGCTGATCTAAACTATTATCTCTGAAACAATCGTCTATTCCTTTACCTTATCCCTTAGAATTACTAGCTTGTTTGGTTCCTAAGATTAATCAGAGTACCATTGCTCACCAAACAAAACTTAGAAAAGTTCATGATTTCACTTAGGAGGGTGAAGATTAGAATTTGCCGCAAATACCAAAACCTTTCCCAGACATCTCAACATAGGTTAACACACACTGAATTCTGGGATGGAATTCATTTAACACGGGGATAATGTAACAACCGGAAATTTTACGTTAACTTTTACCATTAAACTTGAATGTTTTATCCAAATCGCGTAAACTATAAACTTTACGTATAACCGTTAGGTTATCTCATGTATAACAAGAACCACCTTTAGATATTTTAAAATCACATTAGACTAATATTTAGTCTACTCATAATCAATTAAACAGTAATTTTCATTCAAATTCATTGTTTATAAATAACTTGCGTTTTACACGTTTTAACTTATGTTTTAAGCGGTTTAACGTATACGCGTGTTTACCTAATAACCACACCACTTTTTTACTAACAATTTAAATACTTATACACATTTAACTTTAATCATTTCTACCTATTTTATAAGAATAAATCAGCCCCTTTTTTATTTATATACAAAACATCACAAAAATGCTACACTTATCTTCATTTACCAACTATGTGTCATAAAATCTTAACATATCAAGAAAGGCTTCAAATCAAATCACCCACCCCTCTTGGAACCCCACTTCCCATGAAATTAGGGCCACCTCTACCCTCCTCAAATGGGTTGTACATGCAAGTCTTCTCATATCTTGGTGGTTTGCATGTAAAACACTAGCTTGCCCCTAGTTTCTTCCATTCCTTTTCCTATAAATAGCAATACCATTTTCTCACACTCAAAAATCAAAATAATCTTTGGTTTTTGGGCATCAAGGAAGACTATTTTTATAGTGGTAAGAGTCTTGGGTAAATTTGGATTATGGTTGGAGTCCACAACTAGGGTTTTTGGAGCTTAAATTAGGGTTTTTTTAGTTGTAATCTTGGGTTGTTTTTGTGTTCTTAATCATCCATTCATCACCAACTGAGTTGTAAGTATCCTAGACCTATTTCCATACTCATATTAAGTTTGCATATCATTTCATGTCTTTGTTGTATCACGATTATATGATTTGGGTGTTGAAATTGAGCTAAAAGTTAATTACATAAATATCAAATCTGTCCCAAATTTTCAGCCATGATCATCACTATATAAAACCACTTTATATATTTTATGGGACTAATTCTTATTTACCACAGCTAGATATATGCCTTAGGTTGTTCCACGTCGAATTTCATAATTTTTGGAGTTGATTTGGTATTTTTAATAAATCATATGCTATTGTTAGTCAAAACCAACAAGTTTCTGAGTTTCACATTTGGATCATAAAAATCATTACTCTGAAAGCAAAATGGCATATTGAGCCAATTGCGATTTTGTAGATAAGACTTTAAATTAAGTTCTGAGAGCTGGATGGAACTATGACAGTAAGTAACGAATAATATACGGCCTGAGCAAGTTAGGTTATGTTTTCTGATTTTAAAAGCTCTAACATACGTGTATACTATTGACTTTATAAAATAATAGGTAATGATATGGGGAAAATGGCTCATATTGTTGGAAACTAAACTAAAAATGAATGAACCTATGATTTTGAACCAAGTAATTACATTAGAAAATGAGTGAGATCTAGACCAATTAAGTTGGAAGTTTTCTGAAAAATTCTAACAGCAGGTCCGAAAATTTTTTGGTTCTATACCTAAAACATGTTTTCAAAAAACGAAACTCTGATTTATTGAAATTAAACATATTTATCTACGTTTGGAGAGGTTAACGGATAAAAACGAGCTATAAAAAAAAGTAAATACACCAATTTTAAGATGGATTTTATTTCAATCAGCAACATTGTTTTTAGTTTTAAAGTATTAGTTATTAAAAGCATGCTTTGACTATTTTTATTAAACTATCGATGTATCTAATTCAAACCTCACTACAAATTTATAAAGGTGATAAAAATTTGTAAAACTCATATGCATCTAGTACATATTGCATTTTCCTAAAACAACTTATTTACTTAGGTCGCACGGTTAGGATCACTTGTTCATTGATATACTAATAATTTCACGTATTCAGTATTTACTCAAGGCGAGTTTCATAGCCCCACTTTTAATTGTTTACTACTCTTTTTGAACTACTTTGGGGTAACGATGCATGCTCGTTTTACTTAAATTCATTACTCCTTTTACATATGGACATAAGTATATAAAACATTTGTTGATTGCCTAAGTTACCACATTTGCCATTAAAGTCCTCATAATCATAAACCCTTAATTACGTTTTAAGCGAGAATGTTATGAATAGATCTATTGGGATTAGACTCCCCCGTCCGGGTAGTTGCCCTACTTGACTCGTAGGTCAAATGGACGCATAATAATTTGATGTCGTACAGGTTTTTGGCAAAGCACCTGTTTGGGGTGAATACACATACCAAATCTTAAGGCTTTGGTGTCATGAGCTTAGTGCAATAACATTTTTCATAATCTTGTACAAATTACAATAATTGCAGAAATCTTGTGGTCCGCACTTGACATTTACATTCATGTAACCCTATGAATTTACTAGCTTTAGGTTGATACTTTTAGCATGTATTTCTCAGGTTTTTTAACGTACTTATTTGGATTGCATCTTGAGCATCATTACCAGAGTTAGATTTTACGGTCTTATTATTTTGAAGAATTCTTGCATTACTTTTAAAGTTCAATTGTGAACTCTTGAAACATAGTCCTTTTCTAAAATTTTATGTTTTAATCAAATGTGTATTTTCAAACTACTCATATAGAGGTTGTTTAATATAACTGTAACTTTGTTCCCATAAAAGTCACGCAATGATATCTTTCGCTGCGATATTTTGTGGATGTGACAGACTGGTATCAGAGCTCTAGTTATGGCAAATAGGTTGCATTAGTAGGCCTAGAGTATAGCCATTTCATGACAAACATACCACGCGCATAATCACTAAACTGTTTTAAATGCTCATTCATTTTAATAGTCTCCTATACTTCCTAGATGTTGTGGGTTACACAATGGTCTCATTTACTTCCTAGACATTGTGAGTGATACATTGGTCTCTAAAACCTTTTTCATAACCTTACACAATATCGTTTTATATGGTATCGAAACTCGTCACAGTATATCAATCTCATGGGCTATCTTACTATGTGTCTCCGAAGACGAGTTTGAACACTCGTCTCTTACGTTTGGAACACCTACGTCGTCTCGTAATCCACAGTCTAGTAACATATTGGGTAAGTGTGATTGTTTTGTCAGGAATTCTTATGTAGGATGATTTATAATATCCTTATTTGAATGAATTTGGATGTCTATTCCTTTAAATAAAGACATTGCAAATCGCTGAACAATAAGTTTGTAATTCTTTATTTACATAGATTGGGGCACTTCTTTTGTAAGTAACGAATTGCAAATGAGTGGGCTAATTTGTATCCAATATGACATGAGTATGAACTCGATCCCGAGGATCACCAATATTCAAGGTCTAGAAACATACGACAATTTCTTAAAACCCATCAAAAGTTTTAAGACCTTATTTGAAATAACTGATTTCATTATTAAGTATTATACATGAGGTGATATGAACTATTATCTATAGAAAAACCATCTATTCCGGGAGGGTAAAGATCACCTGGGAGGGTGAAGATCAGAATTCGGCACAAATACCCACACTTTTTCCTAGACATCTCAACATCAGATAACACACACTGAATTCCGGGAGAGAAATTTTTTAACACAGGGAGAATATAACAGCCGTAAATTTTACGTTAACTTTTATCATTAAACTTGAACGTTTTATCCAAATCATGTAATGTTGATTGGAGCAGATTTTTAATGTCGATTGGAGCAGATTTGAAGAAGGTATGAATTTTCTGTTTTGGTTATCATGTTGAATCTAGTGATATTAGGGTTTTTCAGCAACCCTAATTCGATAAAAACAGGAGTTTTATTTTTGCAGACAAGGAAAAGAACAAGCAGCAAGTAATGGCGTAAATGAATGTAAAATTAGGGTGTTTCAAAACCCTAATTCGATGAAGTCATAAATTAGCAACAGGTTAGTGACACTAAAAAGTGTCACTAAAAAGAATCGTCTGGATACTTACTGCTTGTTCTAGTTGAATGCATGTATTATGTGGTACTGCTGTTGGGGTCGAATACTATTTTGTGGATCAGGTCAAGATGTGACTAATGTGCTACGTGTTTACAAGTTTTAAATTTATAAAAGACGATTTACCAAATATACCAATAACACATACGAGCAAGTGCACTCGTCCGTTATAGCAGAAAGTAAGTCGGGATCATTCGCAGGGATTTGAGTGAATCTGATTAACTAGTCTAAATCAACTAAGACAATCCAAAAGCATATAACAACGAAAATAGATATAGTGAAATTCAGATGATTCAAAACTACACTTGCTTAAACTAGTTTCTTATCCTTGATTAGTATGATTGTGTTAACCTCTTAACATGTTAGTTATGATAATTAGTTGGTGTACTTATCTATTGCTCTTACAAGTTAAACCTTCGTCAAGATTTTAGTTCATAAAAACAAGCATTAAGTTAACCAATCAATTCAAGTTTCATAAGTCTACTTTCACAAACTTAAACACAAAAACATCCATTTGCTTTATCAAATTTGTTAAGAAATGGTCAATACAAAAGGTAACCGATTATAGACAAAAGGTTACAATTGATTGTCAACAACTAATCTTACAACCTTTTAGATGTTTCCAATCAATCCAACTTGATAATCAAAAAGCGTTCTTATTACAACAACACTTTAGTTTCTTTGTTTAATCAAGAATAATGGGTAAAACCAATCATCCATAGACAAAATGATTATAACTAGTTGAATAACAATAAGTTCTTTCGACCTCTACGATTACTATCAACTAGTCAAACTTGATTAACAAATGTAACTATGAAACTTTAGCACAATTGGATCTTAGAATCAACTTGAAATTGAATTAAAACATGTAAACACAATCACAAACTAATCATATGATAATTAACATCATTTAAGCAAGTGTTTAAAGAAACTAGCCACTCATAGCAAACATAAACATAAACTCATAACTTTGAACATTAGAAAACATGATTAAGAGTCTTAAAATGCTTGGAATAAGATTACAAATGATGAAGTAATGATTCGCAAAGTATTGGGGTAGACTCCTTGGGGTTTTGACCTCCAAATGTGGTACTTCTTGAACTCCAAACTTTCCAGGACTTCTAAGGACGAATTTGAGAGCTAAGAGCTTTGTTTGATGAGTAGAGAGAGTTGTATTGAAGTGTGTGTCTCATATGCTCACAAGTGGTCTCTATTTATAATAGTTCGAAGGCCTAATTGCTGAACTTGGCCTCCAAGGAGTTAGGAAGGGACTAGAATACACCATGGGAAGGACCTAGAATCGTTTGGATACAATGGGGAAGCTTAGTGATGAAGATTTGGTAGAAACAGGTCTCCCAACCAGATCGGTCGAAGGTCCAACCGATCCGGTTGGTCTTCTAGCATTACTCCAACCGAATCGGTTGAGAGTGGCAACCGATCGGTTGGTCCGACTTCCAAAAGCATTATTTGACCACAATCCAGCCGATCCGATTGCGGGTGCAACGATTCAGCTGGTCTTCCTGAGTGACGGAAAATTGATCTTTAACTTTATTCTGACTTGTAGAGCTTGGTTCTTCAATCATCTTGGTCTTCTATGGTACTTGAAATACTGATTTTTGCTTGACATGCTTCACTGAAACGGGAATCTTCCTTTTAGTAAACATTCTTCTACTTTTCCTTCTGTTTCCCTGCACTTGGTTATAAATACTAAACAAACATCTTTTGATGCGATTAAGCACTAAAATTATACAAATATAACCAAATAACATATACAAAAGCACACATAACGCTATTGAAAACATGTACAATCTGAGCGTTATCAAATTCCCCCACACTTAAACTTTGCTTGCCCTCAAGCAAATCTAGGAAAAACATCCACTGGTACAAAATCATGATTACGAAAAATATGATGCAAATCCACCAAGTACAAGTACGAGAGAAGATTCATCAATTAACCTTTTAAGAAATTCAAGATGTTTGACAATATCCAATGATTTTCTTGCATGATTAACATTTCAAAACACCTCACGAAAAAGGAACGAAATATAATTCACTCAATCACTGAATATTTAGTGGAGTAACAAGATAAATCACACTCACTGCTAAGTCTTGATTAGATTATTACCATAAGCTTGTACAAGAAACAAAACTCCACCGACTTGGCGTGAGCACCAAGTAAAAACATCTAAAGAGGACTTTTATTCGGGTTATAATATTAAGGCTTAGGGCTAAGGGTATGGATAAGGCATGGGAATGTTAATGAAATTGGTGTTAAAATGAAAATAGAATCAAGTCTAATACCCATGTTGCTAGTTACCAAACAATCCGCAAACCAATAAATGATTATAGCTTCATTTTTTTTTCTTCAGATTTCCACAACTCTTAGCTTTGATTCGCCATAACAACTTTTCTTCGAACATAGCACATTGGCTAATACATTCACATTTTTTTTTAAACATAAACTCGAAATGGCTCACACAACTAACAAGGTGCAGTTACTCATAATCATTTGAACAATCTTCTTATACCAGGTGACTAGCAACCAACCGTTTAGACATTGACAAGGGTTAGGCTAAGGTTTAAAGTGTAAAATCTTTTTGTATTTTATGGATTTATCAAAAACGAAAAGGATGGCTCAGAGGGTGTAACTAGGGGTATCTAGCACTAAAGACGAGCGCTACAAATGGGTCCATGTAGGTGGTTAACTAACCAATGTGGCTAGCTAATATATCATAATATGGAAAATGGAAGGCCATTTGGGTTAAATCCTAAGGTGCCACTTTATCACACGAATTCACTTATATCGCACGAATGCGATCTCAATGCGGTCTGGTAATGATTTACAAGTACAAGTTCTAGAATAAATAAAATCACCGGCACACTCATAGCAAAAGATTCAAGCATAAAAGATGTATGCTTTATATAGAACAGGCTCAAATCCTCACAATTTTAGTGGTAAGGGCTATAATTTGTGCTAGCAAATGTTTATCGATCCTAGAATGGATTGCAATATTAATCGGAACACATCTCAAAGTTTCAAATATTACCAGTTTTACCAGTGGTTTGATCCAGTTATCTAATATATTATCCTAAAGGCGTGAAAATAACTAGATCACAAGGGCAAACAAAGTTTTAAATTTAAGCTTAAAAACTCTAATTTTCCTATTCACCCCCCCCCCCCCCACACTTAAGTTAAACATTGTCCTCAGGGTCGTCCCGTGAATTTTAGAGGCCCTGTGCCATTTTGATTATGTAGGCCTCTCGAACAACCGGAAAATTTAGAGTATATGTAACAACTAAGTATAGAAAAATTAGATAATTGTCTGACAACGTGTAAAAATAATTGCGTGTGACATATTTATATTCATCACATTAATATTTTAGGCCATATTGAAACCTTTTTATAAACTATGTATATAGAAAAATTCATATAGAAAATCAATTTGACTAATTTATACAACATCCCTAAACTTGGGTTAAGAATGTTAATTCTGTAAATCCATGTGTACTTCTTTAAGAACATAGCCAAAGTAGAAGGACTAAAGTGTAGACACTATAAACCTTAGGGTGCAAAGTGACTATAAGCTATAATTATCATCTTCCTCAGCCCCATCAAGCGTACATACAAGCTCTGTTTTTAGTTTCTTCCTTAAATTGTTTAAAACTAATCTACATTCTAGTTATATAATGTCAACATCTAAAATATTTAGAATATGTTCTAAGATTTTATTTAAACCATGAATCAATTCAGCCCTGCATTATAACATCGGGGGCCCCAAAAAATTTAGGGCCCTGTGCGATTGCGCACCCTGCACACCTTAAAATCCGGCCCTGATTGTCCTCAATGTGAAAAACGAACTTCAAAGTATAGAAATAGGGAAATAGAGATAAAACCAGATATTCCAATGAGTTTGTCAACTTATTTTTCTTTATCCAAGCGTCCACTTGAGTAATCATTACCTGCAAAAAATCTTATATACAAACAAAAAGAGTTTTATTAAGATGTGGCACCCCCCCCCCCCCCACACTTAGGTTCAACCAAGGGTTTAAACTTTGGGGCGTGACCACAGAAAATCATATCTGAAACACACGGGTTGCCTCCCAAGAAGCGCTTGTTTTATTAATGAGTCATCAGCATGACTCAAATTTTCCCGAATTTACTTGGCCGTAGTTACAGCCTTGAACATTTTGAAAAGTTCGGGGACATACATGAATTCTTCACCAGTTGCATCAATATCGCTCCAGATGAACTTAGCAGATGGTTTCCAAGGAACACTTTGTGGGATTCTTCCTGGAAAAGGTGCTACAAAGGTGATGGTTTCGAATTCATTTTCAGGTGAAACTGATATTTCATTCATTTGCTCCTTATCGTAGTATAATTTGATTCGGTGCCCATTAACGATGAAACTTCCACCCTGTTTGTCATAAAGTTTGAAATATCCGGATGGATATCCATGTTTAACGATATATGGGCCAAACCATCTTGGTTGTAATTTAGGAGCTTTGAATTTAAATTTTATGTTGAAAAGCATAACTTTATCTCCGGCTTTGAATTCTTTTCGAATTCTCAGCTTTTTGTCGTGATAAGCTTTTGTTCTGGCCTTATACAGTTTGGAATTTTCATAAGCTCGGAGTCTTAATTCGTCGAGTTCGTGCAATTGCAAAATCTCTTCTCTCCAGTTATTTTGAGATCGGTGTTACAATTTCTAAGAGCCCAGTAAGCACGATGTTCAACTTTGAACGGCAAATGACAAGTTTTTCCATACAGGAGTCTGTAGGGAGTTGTGCCAATAGGAGTTTTGTAAGCCGTACGAAACACCCACAGAGCATCGTCAAGTTTCTTCGACCACACTAAAGGATTGTCCTTCACTATTTTTTCGAGTATTCTTTTAAGAGCTCTGTTGGTGTTTTCAACTTGGCCACTGGTTTGTGGGTGATAAGTTGTCGCAAATCGATGATTAACCCCATATCTTTTCATGGTTTTCTCCATTTTTCGGTTACAGAAATGGGTTACTCGATCACTTATCAAGGCTTTGGGAATTCCATAACGAGCGAAAAGCTTTTTGAGAAAATTAACGACGACACGAGCATCGTTCGTTGGTAAAGCTTCAGCTTCTGCCCGTTTGGACACATAATCTATAGCAACGATAATTTATTCGTATTTGTGGGATTTAGGAAATGGTCCCATGAAATCAATTCCCCAAATATCGAATATTTCACATACTTGAATGCTTGTCAATGGCATTTCGTCTCTGCGTGAAAGGTTGGTGGTTCTTTGGCACGCATCACAGTTCTGGACAAGTGTATGTGCTTCCTTGAATATTGTTGGCCAATAGAATCCAACATCAAAAACTTTTTTAGCTGTGGTGGAAGGACCATAATGTCCCCCAATTGGGCCATGATGACATTCATCAAGAATCTTGCGGGTTTCGGAACCAGAAACACATCTTCTGATCATTCCATCAGGGCACATTTTGAAAAGATATGGTTCTTCCCAAAAGTAGTATTTAAGTTCCGAAAAGAATTTGCTCCTTTGAGCGTGAGTTAATCCTTTTCTGAGAATTCCTCCAGCGAGATAGTTTGCAAAGTCAGCAAACCAAGGATCGTCATTTCCATCAACGGTCATGAGGGTTTCATCAGGGAAGTAATCATCGATTTCTTCTTCCTTCAACTACTCTAGATATGGATTTTCAAGACGTGATAAATGATCAGTGGCTAGATTCTCTGCTCCTTTATTATCTTTGATTTCGATGTCAAATTCTTAGAGTAGCAGAATCCATCGGATGAGACGCGGTTTAGCATCTTGCTTGGTGAACAGATATTTGAGTGCCGAGTGATCGGTGAACACAACTGTTTTTGTGAGTACGAGGTAGGATCGGAATTTGTCGAACGCGAAAAATATGGCCAGTAATTCTTTTTCTGTGACTGTATAATTCTGCTGAGCACTATTCAGTGTCTTGCTAGCAAAATATATTGGCCGAAAGTGTTTTCCTTCTCGTTGGCCAAAGACGGATCCAATAGCAAAATCGCTTGCATCGCACAAAAGCTCGAAGGGTAGTGACCAATTAGGTGAAATCATGATCGAAGCACTAGTCAGTTGAGATTTCAACGTTTCGAAGGCTTTTATGCAATCAGCATTGAAGTCAAAGACAAAATCTTTCTCAAGAAGTTTTTTCATCGGACGGGATATTTTTGAAAAATCTTTGATAAAGCGGCGGTAGAAATCGGCATGTCCTAGAAAACTTCTAACGGCTTTAACGTTAGTTGGTGGTGGAAGTTTCGTGATAACTTCGATTTTTGCTTTATCTACTTCCATGCCTGCACTGGAGGTTTTGTGGCCAAGCACAATTCCTTCGGTCACCATGAAGTGACATTTTTCCCAGTTAAGGACAAGATGTGCAGCTTCGCATCTTTCGAGCATTTTATCAAGATTGGAAAGACAAGCTTCAAATGAGTTTCCGAAGACTGAAAAGTCATCCATGAAAACTTCCATGGAGGTTTCAAGCATGTCTTGGAATATGGCTATTATACACCTTTGAAAAGTCGCAGGTGCATTACAAAGACCAAAAGGCATACGCCGATATGCGTAGGTTCCAAAAGGACAAGTAAAAGTGGTCTTTTCTTGGTCATTAGGATTGATTGGAATTTGAAAGTATCCTGAAAATCCATCGAGGAAACAAATTAATTTATTCCCTGCTAGTCTTTCAAGCATTTGATCCATGAACGGGAGTGGAAAATGATCTTTTCTGGTGGCTTTATTTAATTTACGATAGTCAATACAAACGCGCCAACCAGTGACAGTTCTAGTAGGGACTAGTTCATTTCGTTCATTAGTCACAACCGTCATTCCTCCTTTCTTGGGAACACAGTGAACGGGACTCACCCAAGGACTATCCTCGATTGGGTAAATGATATCAGCATCGAGAAGTTTTATGATTTCCTTTTTGAGAACTTCTTTCATGTTGGGATTGAGTCGACGTTGACGTTCCATGACAGGTTTAATCCCATCTTCGAAATTGATTTTGTGTTTGCAGAAATTGGGACTAATTCCTGGGATATCTGATGTTTTACTTGTTTATGATTTTTGAGGACAGAAACTAAACTTTCTTTCTCATTGGCCTCGAGTAATGAAGATATGACTACTGGAAGAAGTGAGCTTTCCTCCAGGTAAGCATATTAAAGATGATCAGGGAGAGGTTTGAGCACGAGATCTGTTGGTGGTTCTTCAAGAGAAGATTTTATTCTAATCTCGCCATCGAAAGTTATTTCTTTAAAATTCTCTTCCTCCATTTCTTCCTCCTCCGTGTTATCTCCTTCGAAATCTACTTTCATAAAATCAACAAACTCTTTGTCAAGGTCTGTTTCATTGATTTTTTCGAAAGTAGTCATGAATGGATCAGATTCGTTAAGTAATGCATCCAATTCTTCTTCATTGACTTCATCGATAACATCGATGTTGAAACAAGTGTCATCACTGGAACGTGGATAGCGAATTGCTTTATCGATCAGAAAGGTGATTCGATCTTCTCCAACTCCAAGGTTGAGTTCTTTTTCTTTCACTTTGATGATTGCATAGGCGGTATTTAGGAAAGGTCTTCCTAAGATGAGTGGGACTTTACTATCTTCTTCCATCTCTAGGATTACAAAGTCCTCGGGAAAAATGAATTTACAAATTTCAACGAGCATATTCTCAGCAATACCAACAGGATATTGATAAGAATGATTTCCTAATCGAATGCTCATCTTTGTTGGTTTATGGTTGTTGTTGCATAATTTGGAATACAGCGAATAAGGCATAAAATTGATACTTGCGCCAAGGTCGGCTAAAGCATCACATTGAATATTATTCCCGAAAGTACATGGAATAAGAAAACTCCCAGGATCTCCGAGCTTTGGCGGGATTTTGTTTTTAATGATGGCTGAGCATTCTTCGTTAAGGAAAGTAGCTGATATTTGCTCTAGCTTGCTTTTGTTATTAAGAAGTTCTTTCAAGAATTTCCCATAATGGGGCATTCTGGCTAAGACATTAACGAGGGGAACATTGAGTCTAACCTCTTTAAATATTTCAATGAACTTCTTATAAGGCTCTTTGATAAGGTTTTAAAAGGTACCATTTTGAGGGGTCGTTTAAGTCCTTATTTGATCACTTTTGTATCCGTTATTGCTTAATATCGTTCCTTTTCACTTTTTAGGTCTCGTGAAGGCAAAATGCTGGAATGGCACTTATTTGGACGAAAAGGCGCGAATATATGAAGAAAATGGTCAAAGTCAAAATCGAGACACTCACAGTTGCTGAAAGTAGAAGGCGACGGCGTCAGGTGTTAATGGCGACGCCGTCCCAGAAATATTGTGACGATACATGTCTCAAAACTCGTATTTTCAAGTGACGACGTCTAGCTGTGGAAGAGTAGGCCGTCGCTACTCAGACGGCCTAGATGCAATCCAGACGACGTCAGAAGCTGAAGAGGACGGCGTCACGGACATAAGGTGACGCCGTCGCAAGGTTAACGTGGCCAAGACGAAACCCTAATGGCGGCGACACGACGGCGTCACTAAACATAAGGTGACGCCGTCGCAAGTGTAATCTTATATATAGAATCCGAATTTTTCAGTCTTTATGTGGAGAGTCTTTGGAGTAAAAACCTAAAACCGAACCTAAGGTGTCTTGTACAGTATTTTAGGGTTTTAAACCCTATCTTACACCAAGATAAGTCTTTACTTCATTAATTCAATTATGTCTTTGATTATTTGTGTGTATGCTTGCATGTTCTCCATGTCCGGCTAATTTATTTGTGTGTTTGCTTAGGAAGTATGAAACTTAATTATTGAATATTGATTGTTTGTTTCTTATCTTAGTTGATTAATGATCTAGTAATGCGATAGGTCATTCGTTGTGTACTTAATGCTTGATTCATCTTTGTGAACCTTAGAGTATAATTACCTGAGTAATTGTAGGCTAAACCATCCAAAGAGCGCCTTAGAGTAGGAGTCTATAATCTCTAGTGGTTTTGTAGACAAGACCCTTTGGTAAGTTCGAAGAGTTAGGGAGAAACGCATACCCTACAACTTTAGACACACAACGCAACTAGGAATAAGACGTGACACTCAACCATCAATAGGAGATAATTAAGGAGTAATACAAACTAAGTAAACACATCTTTAAACTATCATACGAGCACACATTAATTAGACATAGACTCCCACAACCTTAGTTTAGATAATTAGATAATAGTAGAGTAATCGGTAGAAATACCAACCCCCCCCAAATCCAATACCCGAGATTCGTACCTTTCCATTTTCATAAAATATAAAAAGATAAAAAATAATCTTCCTCAACCTTAAACCTTAGCGTAGTAACTCCCTACTAGCATTCCTATTCCCCTAGAGAACGATATCAATACCCGTGGCTTACCCTAATTACTACACTACAACGATTAGGTTCACTGCCTAGGGTGTTATAAAACTTGCTCGAAGAAAAGGAAGTTCCTTTGACCCCGAACGACGCGTGTAGCGTTATCACTCTTCCATGTTTTCTTTCTTAAGGCGTTGAGGATATGGAATTTTTGGTGTGTACGCCTTGACAGATGGGATGGTTTTCTTTTTGGCGGTTTGAGTTGGGTTGGTTTCCTCAGCTTCATCCTCACTATCTTGGGTGATAGGTGTATTTTCGTTAGGATTTGGTGGTGGATCGTACGAGATACCACTTCTTGTGAAGGCAACATTGATATGCTCATTTCTTGTTTGTGGTGGACGGTACGTTTTATCGATTGATGATTTTGGGTTGGATTGGGTGTTACTGGGTAACGAACCAGATGGTCTAGAGGAATGTTGGTCAGAAAATCTGCCAAATTTGTTTTCAAGATCTTGGATAGATGCTTGATGATTTTTCTGTCCCAGCTCAACTTTGGCTTTGAGATTGAAAAATTGATTTTTGATTAAATCATTCGCAGATTTTTTAGCAGCCACGAATTCTCTCATTGTTTTTTCGAATTCGGATCCTTCCATCTTTTTTTTCAGAGTTTTGTGGGGGCGGATTGTCAGTTCGAGGTTGAGAATCATGGTTGTTATCCCTTGGTTGGCGGTCTTGCCAATTTCTAGAATTTCTACCATAATAATTACCACGATATCCTCCTCCACGGTATCCTCCTTGGACATAATTCGCTTCTCCTTCGTTAGGTCCACCCATGGGCTTATCGTCGCACTCAGACGATGGGTGATTTCCTCCACAATTGTTGCACCCGTCTCGCATTTCCTTCATTTCTTCTTTGATATCTTTGTATTGCGAGTCGATTTTCGAGGTTAAGGCTTCCATTTTCTCCATGAGTTTTGAGGTATCGGTGTTTTCGAAAAAAGCAACTGTTTTTCGAAGAGGTTTGGTTTTTGAATCTTTAGACCAATCGAGTTTGAGAAGTACTCGCTCTTCAAGTAATTGGTGTGCATCGTTAGGAGTCTTATAGAGAAAAATTCCTCCGGCATCAAGGATGCCTTGAGAGATTTCATCTAGTCCATGGTAAAAGATTTGGATGATGGTTCCTTTGGATAGTCCATGTCCATGACAACTACGAAGCAAATCTTTCATCCGAAGCCAAGCTTCGACAAGTGATTCGTTGGGGTTTTGTGTGAAAGCACGAATTTCTCCCATTAATCGATCAAACATGGCAGGTGGAAAGAATCGGCTTACAAAGGCTTGCCTCATCTCCTCCCAAGTGTTGATAATTCCTGGGGTCAATTCATTGTACCATACTTTAGCATCTCCGGCGAGTGATGATGGGAAAAGTTTAAGTTTGATGGCTTTGACATCGGTGTCGCCATAACGGAACATGCCGCAAATTTCGATGAATTTGGTCAATGTGCTTATGCGGATCGGCCCGCGCACGGCAATCGAATTGATGGTCTTTGATCATAGAAAGATGATGACCCTTCACGGTGAAGTTGACAGCAACAATAGCACTCCCAGGGGTTGGTGCTACGGCTCGGTTAGTTCCCCACATGGGTTGATCGTCCGCCATGGGAAAAGATAAATTGGTGAAAGGGTTGTAAACGACTTTGGCTTCTACGAGGTTATCGAATGGTGGGTTTGGTACTCAAGGTACACAATTTTCTAAGGGTATGAAAGGTGTTCTTCTTCTTCTTCGAATCAGACGTTTGGGGTTGGTAAGAGGTGAGATTGGTTATATTCCGGCTGCACGAGTGTTCATACAATGACCTAGAGAATCCAGGCAATATCTAAACACACGAACAAACAAAGAAAACAGATATATGGACAGAAACACGTAACCGGATCGGTTGCGAGGAGCGATCGATCGGTTAGATCAACTTGGTTATGGTTTTGGGCACAACCGGATCAGTTGTGATACGACCGATCGGTTGGAGCTTTCTGAAGAAAAAAAATAGAAATGGATCGACTGACGTGGATTCAAAACTTGCTGAAACACAATCAAATCCCCGGCAGTGGCGCCACAAACTTGATGTGCTATGTGTGTACAAGTTTTAAATTTAAAAAAGACGATTTACCAAATTTACCAATAACACATACGAGCAAGTGCACTCGTCCGTTATAGCAAGATTTTGAAGGTAAGTCGGGATCGTTCGCAGGGATTTGAGTGAATCTGATTAACAAGTCTAAATCAACTAAGGCAATCCAAAAGCATATAACAACGAAAATAGATATAGTGAAATTCAGATGATTAAAAACTACACTTGCTTAAACTAGTTTCTTATCCTTGATTAGAATGATTGTGTTAACCTCTTAACATGTTGGTTACGATAATTAGTTGGTGTACTAATCTATTGCTCTTACAAGTTAAACCTTCGTCAAGATTTAAGTTCATAAAAACAAGCATTAAGTTTAACCAATCAATTCAAGATCAATTCAAGTTTCATAAGTTTACTTTCACAAACTTAAACACAAAAACATCCATTTGCTTTATCAAATTTGCTTAAGAAATGGTCAATACAAACGGTAACCGATTATAGACAAAAGGTTACAATTGATTGTCAACAACTAATCTTACAACCTTTTAGATGTTTCCAATCAATCCAACTTGATAATCAAAAAGCGTTCTTATTACAACAACACTTTAGTTTCTTTTTTTAATCAAGAATAATGGGTAAAAATAATCATCCATAGACAAAATGATTATAACTAGTTGAATAATAATAAGTTCTTTCGACCTCTATGATTACTATCAACTAGTCAAACTTGATTAACAAATGTCACTATGAAACTTTAACACAATTGGATCTTAGAATCAACTTGAAATTGAATAAAAACATGTTAACACAATCACAAACTAATCATATGATAATCAACATCATTTAAGCAAGTGTATAAAGAAACTAGCCACTCATAGCAAACATAAACATAAACTCAGAACTTTGAACATTAGAAAACATGATTAAGTGTCTTACAATGCTTGGAATAAGATTACGAATGATGAAGTAATGATTCCCAAAGTATTGGGGTAGACTCCTTGGGGTTTTGACCTCCAAATGTGGTACTTCTGGAACTCCAAACTTTCCTAGACTTCTAAGGATGAATTTGAGAGCTAAGAGCTTTGTTTGTGAAGTAGAGAGAGTTGTATTGAAGTGTGTGTCTTATATGCTCACAAGTGGTCTCTATTTATACTAGTTCCAAGGCTTAGGGTATTAATTTTTGAACTTGTCCTCCAAGGAGTTAGGAAGGGACTAGAATACACCAAGGGAAGCTTAGTAATGAAGATTTGGCATAAACAGGTCTCCCAACCGGATCGGTCGAAGGTCCCGCCGATCCGGTTGGTCTTCTAGCATTACTCCAACCGAATCGGTTGCGGGTGGCAACCGATCGGTTGGTCCGACTTCCAAAAGCATTAGTTGACCACAATCCAGCCGATCCGGTTGCGGGTGCAACCGATTCGGATGGTCTTCCTGGTGACGGAAAATTGACCTTTAACTTTATTCTGACTTGTAGAGCTTGGTTCTTCAATCATCTTGGTCTTCTATGTTACTTGAAATACTGATTTGTGCTTGACATGCTTCACTGAAACAGAAATCTTCCTTTTATTAAACATTCTTCTACTTTTCCTTCCGTTTCCCTGCACTTGGTTATAAATACTAGACAAACATCTTTTGATGCGATTAAGCACTAAAATCATACAAATATAACCAAATAACATATACAAAAGCACACATAACGCTATTGAAAACATGTACAATCTGAGCGTTATCAGTGACTTTGTATAAGGCCTGTTTGTTTGAGTCATGGCAAGTAGGATTTGTACAACAAGGCATGATATTATGATTTACAAATCATTCTCTGGATTTGATTTGGAAGATGTTACGTTGTCAAAGAATGGTTAGTGTTGCCTTGTCTATATTACTAGCATTGGCATTTGAAGATTAATATTGCTAGCATTGTAGTTTATATTGCTTAAAAATTTTTAGTACTGCTAGTTAGTACTGCTCTTGAAAGTTTATACTGTCAGCTACTAGTTTGTAGAGCTGATTGATTTTTATTACTACCATAGAATGATTAATAATGCTCGTGGAAACTAATAAGATATGAAAGTTTAAAAAGTTTGTACTGCTATTGAAAGCAGTTAATACTGGTAGTGTTGCCTAATGTCAGACATAGAAGGTTTTGGTTCTCAGATGGGTATATTACTTGTATAAACAGAAGACTTTTGATTTTTTTTTAATGTTATTAAAAGTTTGAAGGCTTGTATTTATTGGTTTAATTGGTTACGAAGAAGATTCTTTATCACCTGTTTGGAGTTGAAGTGGAGTTTCACAGGTTTGTGTTCTTATCATATCTTAAAAGGATTCTAGCACCTTTTGAAGATAACTTGTTTGTGCTTTTTCAATGTTCTGACTAAGACTTGACGAATCTAGCAAAGGTGTGTGATCTACAAACTGATGGTGCTCAATGCTCACATTTGCTATCACTTTAAGGAGTTACATTGTTGTACTCAGTGTCTCATTGAAGTTGAGGATCTTTGTCAAGAGGATGTGGTCTACTTATACTTTGGTCTTGGTATGAGTTCGAAGTCACCTATATAGTACAAGATATAAGACACTAGTTTGGGTTGTTCTACTTCTACATCAAATTGGTTATGCTTAGTATTCTACATCAGTAATCATTACATAGTGCCTACATTCAAGACATGGTTAACATATGGGTTTTAGAGGAAGCTTAATGTTAAAATGTTTAACCATTTATATGCTACTTCGAGGTGAAGGTTTTTACTACTACTAGTCATTATTACTACTGTTGGTTTAAGTTTCTATTGTATTGAATTCATTTATAGTAAGCATTTTGGTATTCTTAATGGAGGGTAATTTGAGACTTTGGAAGGCTGGATTCGAAGTGTGATATTGGTTAGTGGTTGTCAAAATCAAAGTTGCATCTACTTAGCTTCTCCTAGTGGATAATGACAAAGGGGGAAGAATAAGTACATAGAAGTTTTGAAACTTGAAGATCCTTGGTGGTACAACATGGTATTTAAGTTCACACGAGTTGAGCTTAAGGGGAATACTATTTCATTCATGGAAGATCTAGAAGAATGTTTTGTGATTATCAACTAGGGGAAGATTTTTGGGTTTTATATTAAATTGATAAGTACAAAACAATATTAAGAAGAATGAAACTACAAGGTCTTAAACGTTAATGAATAAATATAGAAGTCTTTGTAAACCCTAGATGTCTCTATTATATAAAGAGATACAGGGTCTAGGTTTTCTGTGTGTCAAGATGTGAACACCAGAAAAGTGTGTGTGTCATAGGCGTGTGTTCTCTAAGAAACGCATAGAATTAGTGTTTGTTCAGCCCCACAGATCATTTGATCCCTGTTAATGTTGATTAACCGTTCTACACTTGATCAAGTAGAATTGGGGCTGTTAGTTGTGTTTGTATTGTGTATGAAAGGTGACGACGAAGAAACGTTGTTACAATAACATTCATGTTTTGTTTAATTCCGTTGCATATATTGTTTTCATTGTTATTGTTATATCAAGATATAAGGTATAAACAACCTGAGCTTCAAACAATTCTACGCGCATCCTATTTATTGAACAAATACCTCAAATCAGAATGGTCAGTGTAAACAACAGTTTTTTGACATTACTAAATAAGATTTGAATTTATCAAAAGCATAAACTACTGCTAATAGCTCCTTTTCAGTAGTGGTGTAATGTTCTTGGGCGTCAGTTAGGGTTTTACTAGCATAATAGATTGGATGAAACTTCTTGTCTCCCCTTTGCCCCAGGACTTCCCCTACCGCATAATCACTAGAATCACACATAAGTTCAAAATCATTGTTCCAATCGGGTGCCGTAATTACAGGGGTCATAGTTAACTTGTTTTTTAAGATATCAAAGGTCTATTTGAAGTCATCAGAAAACTCAAACTTTACATCCTTTATAAGCAATTGGGTTATAGGTTTAGTGATTTTCGAAAATTATTTAATAAATCTCCTATAAAACCTTGCATGTCCTAAAAAGCTCCTAATTCCTTTTAAATTAGTTGGGTAAGGAAACTTAGAAATTACATATACTTTAGCTCTATCCACCTCAATTCCTAACTGGGAAATCTTATGTCCTAGGACAATCCCTTCTTTAACTATGAAGTGACATTTCTCCTAGTTCAGAACTAAATTTGTTTCTTCACATCTAGCTAACATTTCAGACAGATTATCAAAACGGGAATTAAAAGAGTTACTAAAAACTAAAAAGTCATCCATGAGTACCTCTATGAAGTCCTTACACATGTCATGGAAGATTTTCGTCATGCATCTCTGAAAGGTTGTGGGAGCATTGCATAACCTGAATTACATACACCGATATGCAAATGTTCCGTATGGGAAAATAAAAATGGTCTTCTTCTGATCTTCAGGGGAGATAGGTATATGAAAATACCCAGAAAATCCATACAAAAAACAATAGAATTATGCCCTGACAGTCTTTCCAACATTTAATCTATGAATGGAAGCGAAAAATGGTCTTTTCTAGTAGCATCGTTGAGCTTCTTGTAATCAATGCATACTCTCCAACATGTAACTGTTCTGGTTGGAACCATTTCTTTATCTTTATTAACAACGACCATCATTCCTCCCTTCTTTGGTACGACGTGTATTGGACTAACCCATGGGCTATCTGATATAGAATAAATCAAACCTGCGTATAAAAGTTTAACAATTTCATCAATAACCATGTCTTGCACCTTAGGATTCTATATTCTTTGAGGCTGAACAATATCTTTGAAATTTTATTCCATCTAGATTTTATGCGAACAAAATGATGGGTTGATTCCTTTTATGTCAGACACTTTCCAAGCCAAGGCGCCTGTGTGTTTGCCTAATACATGTAACAACAATGTCTTTTCATGGTCAGATAAGGTTGAAGAAATAATAGCAGGAAATTCAGATTTCCCATCTAAAAAAGCATATTATACATGAGATGGAAGTTCTTTAAGTTTGGGAACTTTTGTTTTTTCTTCAACTGTGCTTGCAGCGAATAGAGTCGAGAGTTTTCTGCTAGTTCGGCTCACATTACGCGTGCCAATAGAAAGATACAGCATAACCGGATCGTCAAGGTTACACCGTAACTCTTTCTGATGATCATCTTCTCCATCATCCCACATGTTGACGGGTCCGAGCTTGCTAGTGCTTGGCTGATACTCTTTAATAGATTCCACCAGATACAAATCAAACTGGTCCTATGGTAGATTTTCCTGCACATGATCATGAACCGTTAGATCCACCCAATCAAAGTAATGACATGTTTCATCAGTAAAGGTGTCATATTTCATCGATCTCTCAATGTCAAATGTAATCTTCTCGTCTCTAACTTCCAAAGAGATCTTTTTGTTGAACACATTGATCATGGCATGTGCAGTTGCTAAGAAGGGTGGCCCTAGGCGGATTGGGAATTTTGAATCTTATTCCATGTCAAGGATGACAAAGTCTATAAGAAATAAAAATTTATCAATCTTAACAAGGACATTTTGCATGATTCCTCTAGGGAATTGAGTGGTCTTGTTGGCCAACTCGATGCACATTAGAGTCATTCTTAATTCTCCTAACCTTAATATGGTGTACAAGGAGTACGGCATATGCCGATACTTGATCCTAAATCAACAAGTGCTTTATCAAAGGTTAGGCCTCCTATGGTACATGGCATGGTGAAACTCCATGAGTCTTTTCCTTTGAGGGCATTTGGTTAAGAAGAACGACAGAGCATCTCTCATTCAATTTAAATCTTGAGGTATCCACTAGTCTCCTATGGGTCAATAGATCTTTAATGAACTTGGCATACTTAGGCATTTTCTAGTGCCTCTACAAATGGAATGTTGATGCTAAGTTGCTGGAGATTCTCCAAAAATTGCTTAAACTGCTCTTGCTCCTTTTCTCTCTTAAGCCTCCCTGGAAATGGAATGGGCGTTGTGTCTGACTTACTAATCTTATTTTGCACTACGTGTTCCTTCGAGGTCCTTGTTTCTTTGTTATCTTCTTTTGGTGAGATCTCTTGCACCACGGTTTCAGAATTCATAGGATAGGCTAGGAATTCATAATTTAAACCACTCCTAGAAGTGATGGCATGAGCCAGATCTCGTGGGTTGGTCTTACTAGCACTAGGAAGTTTCCCGGCATCTCTATTTCTAACCGATTCTGCCAAAACCTGTAATTGGGCTTCCAACCTCCTTATCGAGGCTGCTTGGGTTTTGAAAGCTCGATAATATTCTTTTATATCATTCCAAATTAACTTCTCGCTCTCCTTCTGCCTCTTAGAGGATTCCATTATGAATATACCAATGGTTTCTTCAAGGGTAGCCATCCTTCCTTCTAGGGGTTATCGAACGTATGTTGAACCAATTTGACCTCTTATGTTAAGGACCTTATATGAAGTTCAATATCCTCTAAATCTTCAAGTACAGATCCAAGTTTGTTTGGTTCAATGTTGGTTCCAACTTGGCCATCATGCCATATTGCAGAATGTTGGGCTAATTCCTTAATTTTCTTTAATCCTTTAGACGGGGTCATCTTTGGAATAGGTCTCCTACAATCTAAAATCCTCTTGGTTTTGAAATCCAAGCCATTGTAGAAT
Organism: Chrysanthemum seticuspe; assembly: GCA_019973895.1. Lineage (NCBI taxonomy): Eukaryota > Viridiplantae > Streptophyta > Magnoliopsida > Asterales > Asteraceae > Chrysanthemum > Chrysanthemum seticuspe. The sequence continues at coordinate 99,871,555 of BPTQ01000003.1, read as the reverse complement.
ATTTGTAGTTGATCATGTTCATTCAATTTATGTTCTGGCATCTAAAAAGTGCTTCCTCAAATCTCTCCCAAGGTGAATATAGTGATTCCCCAGTACCTTGTCAAAATCCCCTAATAATTTCCACTTTCTATATTATCTTTGACAGTGTTTGATATTCATTTAAGAAGACTTTCATCACTAAATACCAAGTGGTGATAGAACATGTATGTAACTTTCTCATCCATGTCCTTGCTTTCCCTTTCAAAGTGAAAGGAAATGCCATCATCATTACTTGATCTTTACATACTTCTCGGGCGTGAAATAAACCTACGATTTCGCTGACCCTGTAGATATGCTCGTGAGCCTCCTCATCTTTATTACCTGAAAACCCACTCTTTTTTAATGTGTCTATACATTGTCCCCAAAATTCAAATTTTATGTTTTCTTTAAGCATGGGTCTAACTATCCCCGGTTCCCTATCCAAACTTTTTGTTGTCAAATGGTAATTGATGGTTGACGCCAACGAGTTCGAATTACCTACCAAAAAGCAACAAAATAATTTAAATGATAAAAAATTAAATTAAAAATCTATTTAGCTCCCTGGAAATGGCGCCAAAAATTTGATGCTTATTTTCTAGATTACGTCATGAATTTAAATTATCTCGGTTTACCTATGATCTACCTGTGTACTAACAGGCAGTGTACCTGGTTGTAAGTAGTCTAGAAATTGATAAAATCGAGGTCATCCCTGTAAGTTCCTAAATATGTAAACTAACACAATATATCAAGTGAGAGAAATTATAGAGACAAAAAGAGTGAAACATAAAAAGAAAGTGTAATATTGCAAATGAACCAACCAACCTCACAAGTGAGATTTACATGAGTACTTATACATGTAAAGCTAGGGCAACACCCCATATGTTCTTCCTAGATGATTCCCATAGCCTATGGGCTTACTACAAGGGCTAGTGGGCTAATGACTAGCTTATAAGCCTAATTAAGACAACCTATTACATAAACTAATGACCGACACTTTATATTTATTATACGTAATCCTAACAATCTCCCCCTAAGGGTTGGTCATCATGGTCTTCATTTTGTAGGTTGACTGAAATCTTTTGATCTTTGACATTCTTAGCTGATGACGTCTTTAGTCTTAAGCTTTATTTGTTCTTTGTTCTTGTTCTTGTGATCTTATGTCGGTTATGCCTTAAATTCATCAACGTCTTTTCTTCTGATGAATTTTTCCTCCTTTCTGACATTCTCATACATCTTAATAACTTTGGATCTCAAACATTAATCTTTGTCTTTAAATTTGTAGATTCTTGAACTTTGATGTAGAGTCTTTCAAAAACTTTGCTTTTGTATAAATCTTTGTTGGATGAGCCTGTTGAAGTAGAAGTTGATGATAATGGTGGTGGTAGTGGTCTTTGCTGGAACTCCAGGCCATCATGAGTACCTACATAAAAACAATTAGCAAAAAGTTCCTGACGTAAGTGTTCGAATATTTTTTACAGGTACATCCCATATTTTTGGCACGTTCTTTAACTAATCTTAGACTGGATGGTCACTGGCATGTCCTCGTACTCAATATCTTCATATTGTCGTTGTGAGTTGCTAAAGTACACCAAGGTATCACTCCATGACTGTAGACCATTCTGGAACCACCGTGAACACTAAGCATAACCCACAAAGGATTACCAAAGTGACCTGCTGTCAGGGTTGTTTGATGTTGACCCGGGTAGGAATTTCCATTCAATCATTGAGGATCCCATGTGTAAATCCTCTCATAATTGTTCTGGTAGATTACTAGGATCTGCGTAGGACTCTAAAATTTACATATTTTGTTCTTATTGTTTGAACATCAAGTGTAGAAATATTAAGTGTTCCTAAGAGATCTTTTGATGAATCTCGTGGCTCTAGACACGATTTTTGCGTTTTATTTTTAGTAGTCGGAGATTGGAGTTGTGTCTCCTGTTTCAATATCAACACATCTCGGAGTGAGAGGTCGATAGTGTGACAAATCGTAATTTCAGGTCATTTTGTAAACTTTAAAAATTTTACTATTCATCTCGGGAATTTACTATTCATCGGTTACTATTCATCATTTTACTATTCATCGTTTTTGAAGTCGATTTGATATTCTGAGAACGTATTTCAAATTTTTACTATTCACGAAACACTATTCTTTCCGGAGAAAATCACTATTCATGATTCACTATTCATCATTTTTCGTAAACTAGGTTTACGAGTATCAAATTCGCGTAACCGTAAGGGTTTAGCTGCGAATTCATGAAAAATCATTGAGGACATTTCATATAGACTAGAGTTAGTCTACATATTATTAGTAACATCATTTAATATCAATTTATGCATGGGTTTGCATATTTCATTAAACGAATATTTTCCCATTAAATAAACGCTATCGCGTAATCATTTATTTTTAAAAATTGATCCGACACTTCCAAAAATTATCCTGATATATTTTTATACTCATTTTAAGATTATAAAAATTATAATATTAGTTTACCCGGTGTTTTAAATTTATTTGGTATATAAATTGTTATAAATATATATTTACGACGGTTTTCGTAAATTCAACTCGATAATTATTTGTTCACTCAATTCTTGTGGGAAATGTATTTATATAATTTTTATGACTTCGATATATTTTATTTTGTTCCGTTAAAATCTATTTTTAGTTAACGCTACACTAAATACCTACTTATACTTACAAATTACACATTATACTTACACCTAAATACTTTAACTCATCAAAAATCATTAAACCCTCCCCAAATTATACCATGGCCGGCCACATGCCCTCCCCTAGTCACAATAAGAAGCCAACTTGATCTTTACTTCTTATTAGATATTTAAAATGCACACTTATTATACTAAATTTACAAACACATACACAACACAATTGCTAAGGTGAAAAAAAAAAAAAAAAAAAAAAAAAAAAAAAAAAAAAAAGAGAAACCTCTCCTCCCCATTGTTAAGGTTCGGCCATATCAAGAAACCAAGAGAAACCTTAAAATTTTTCTAGCTCAAGTGTTTATCAAGTTCTATTAGTGATCTATGTTAAGGTTTTGAAATAAAAACCAATAAATTAATAAGGTTTTCATCATCTTTTTCACATAATCATACAAGTAAGCATTTCATGATTTTTTTTAATCTTTCATATTCATACTTAAGTTATTTTTATCATGCTTGAAAGAAAACATGCAAGTTACATGTGTATCTATACCACTTTTAATGTTTTTAGTACTTATAATTAGTATATATTATCCTATAATTAATCCCTTAAACATATCATTTTTAATGATGTTTAGGAACCCATGACACCCTAAGAAGGTGTATGGTAGGTTTAGAATAGATTTGGTGTTGATTTGAAGTGGTTAGAATAAGTATTGCGCGAGAAAAATCAATTTCGACAACATTAAATAAGGGTCTGATCACTTTTGTGAAATCTGGAAAATTCGACAGTTTTTAAAATATTTTGGACTAGATATTTAGAAAATATACTTTAAAACGAAAACGTGGTCGCTTGAACGGGTTAAAACGGATTTATAACGAAGAAGTTATGCTTTTTTCAAGTTTAACGACGAAAACTATATTTTTCCGGAAAATCAGCATGCTGTCCAGATTTTTAAGGGTCAAAAATGAGTCTTAAGCGTTATTTAAATGAGTTGATTTATCAAAAATATATTAGTATACTTTAACACGAAGTTAAGGACATATAAAACGTAGAAAACGGATTTATAACGACTAAATTACACACGTTTAAACAAGGTTGTCGTAATTATTTTTCATAAGTGTAACACTTATATATATTTCCTATTAGCCAAAAATTATTGTCGCGAGTGACCATGTTGGGAGTCGTTTTTAACATTGATGGAGTACTTTTTAGAAAACGATGTCTTCTAGTAAAAGTAAGCTCACCTAGCCTATTTTCCAAAATGTCCAACCGTTCGTCAAACGGAGTTGTAACGTATAAAATGCGGTCACTCAAACTTTGCCGAAAACTACCCTTAGACAATATTTTTAGTACAAGTACCCTACTTCACCTATATTTTTCTCCATGATCGAGACCTCTATGATAAAAATTTAAAAGCTAAGACTTCGAGATAATGCTACAAGCTTTCCAAAACTGTTGAGTTTGTTTTCTAACACTCGATATTCACTATTTTACGACTAGCTTTTCGAGGCCATTTAGTCACTTTCATGAATTGTCAAATTATATTGTTTTACGACGAAAAGCTATAATTTCATAATAAATCACTAAATGACTATCGTAGGATATCATTTCAACGTAAATACTTGTAAAGTATATTATAACATGACGAGACGTTATAAACTTATTTTTTCGACGGTAAACCTTATTTTCAAAATATACAAGTGGTATGGATATCATATGAGTTTGCATGCACGACATTGTTTCATGACTTACATTAGAATATATCATTCATCATAGGTTGCAGTTAGAGATTGCACCTCATTTCAGTGAGTTCATAAACATTGCATCAGGTGAGTTCATAGCCCCACTTTCTATTACTTATTTGTTTTACAAACTCTTGGGGGAGATACATGCTATATTTTTAATCGAACACAAATGCTTTGAACTGTATGCTATATCCAAATGCTTTATTGTCACTAAGTAATCAATTTCCATGTTTGAAGTCCCTACATCATGCACCATTAGTCACTTGCGAGTGAGCGCGAATATTGTAAATAGGCCTATTGGAATTAACACTCCCGTTCTTATTGACCCAGTTAGGGGAAATCGAACGCACTATATTTGAATCATTAAGGTAAATTGGCAAGTTTACCTATTAGGGCTGCGATGAAACGATTTTACCAATTTCTATTGGTACGAGGTTTACGCTTTGGTTGTCATGAACTTAGTGAAATAAACGCTGTTTTGTTTTCAACTATGTGTGTGAAACACGTAACTCATACTACGAATATTGTGTTCAAACGAATTAATTAAACCTATGGATTTCACTCAACCTTTGTGTTGACTGTTTTAAGCATGTTTTATTTCAGGTATTAGCATATCATCATGGCTTGCATGGAGTCGCTGAGTTGACCCGTCTCACATATATTTTATGCACTTAACTATCGTTTGATTGTAACAAACTCATTTTTGGTACTTTGGAAATCTTTTGGGACCAATACTTTGTAAATTCTGATTATTTTATTCAATCAAACGATGTATTTTCCAAACGACACTTTAGGCCGTTCAATATAATTGTAACTGTGATGCTATGACAGTCATCCTCCAGGTATTCCATTCCGCTGCAAAACAGGTAATTTGAGGGTGTGACAGATAGCTTATGCAGGGTTCCCCGTGAGAATGAAACAAGTCCTTTTTAGAGGTCCTGAGTGGCTAGAAGGTTAAGTGTAGTGCGTCACTGGGTCCATGACGTCTTTGTCTTCAATACCGGTGTCATCTTATTGACAACCAGCACTACAAGAATTCAGGAAAATAGCCACGGACAGAATTTGTAGGTAAAAGCCATATTGTAGTAGGTAACTGGGTAGTACCCACGAATTACCCATGATTCTATATAGATGGGTAAAACCTCCGAGGCTAATTGTTTGCCCACGAAATTTTTGTATTGTGGGTAAGTTTACCCACGTCATTCTTGGTGGGTGATTGTTTTGCATTCATGGGTAAATTGTTTGTGGGATTTTGTTAACTCACCAGAAAACACCTATAGATATACTCGTGGGTATTGTGTGGGTAACATTTCCCACAAAACTACTCGTGTGTAAAACTCAACTCCCCCACCAGAATCCTTTACTAGAATTAACCACGTATATAGTCGTGTGTAAAAAACATGGGAAATTTTACCCACGCATATGACCGTGTGTAAATGTCATGGGCAAACATGATATCTTTGCCATGAATATTTTGTGGGTATATTCATAGGTAACTTACCCACTACTGTTTGTGAGTAAATTGTGGCTAAATATTTACGTCATATTGTGAATAATGCATGTGTAAATTTATGGTAAATTATGATTTTATTTTAATATTTAGAATATGAAAATTTTGTAGCATCTAATATAAAAATCACACATTTAACACAAATATTCTTGAAATAAAAAGTACACGATAATAAATAGATCCATCTTACATAAATATTAAGTCTCCTAATTAGCACAAACCATCATTCTAATGATGTCTCAAAACAAATAAAATAAACTGAAAAGAAAAAACCACCATCAATAAGATGTGTCAAAACATTTAATATGAAGATAAATCTGACTTATCAACTCGTAATCATGCGGATATCATGATCATCTTCCTCACTTCCACCTGCTCGGGAGTGACTAGTAGTGGGACCTGGACGAGCACATCCTCCATCAGAACTTTCACCATCAGAATCACAATCTGGAAGGGTTATATTGAAACGAGTGCAAACAATCTCAAGACTCTTATTTAACTTGTTGATCATTCTCTCCATTTTCTTAGACTTTTTCTCCCACCCGTCGTTTACCTTGGTAACTGCAGTTGTTGTATTTACATAATCTACATCTTTAATATAATCAACTCTCTTTGACCCATCACTATACATGCTTCTTCTCTTTGCACCACCTGTTGCTTTAATGTAAAGTGTCGTTTCATCAACCTGACTTTCTGTAGAAGCTGGATTTTCCACCCTTTCTTGCCTTAGACGTGACACGCTATCCTATAAGTGTGTAGATTTAATCATGAGTAATGATAGAAATAAGAACATTATTGTATAATGAGGAAATCAGAACTTACATTGATTGTTTTTTACTTCTCATTAATAAATGTTTTTGTTAGGAATTAGAAATTCCATAGTGAAGAGTCGGTCACCCCAAATATAAACTAGCATAAGTTAGCTCGTAGACATATCGTTATTTACATGTTTATTAGCGTAGTTATTAGCTTAGTTTAGTTTAGAGTAACACCGTGGAGGAATGACGGGTCTTTACCCAATGTATGCCTGATCCACAGCCCGGCAGGAGGGCGTTTAGTTTGTAACTATAAATACCCTTCCCACTAAGGGAAGGGTGGAGCTTCTTAATCTAACCTTTCATTTTTTGTTTTATTTCTCTCTCTAGAACTCCCTCTCCTCTCTTCATCTCTCTAAACATGGCATACTTGTATAATCATCTCTCTAGACCACCCGAATCATCAAACAACATAAAATGTATGATCCTACAGTTTTCTTGTCATTGCCGCTGGTATGAGTATGCAAAAAAAGCTCAAATCCGGTAGGTGGACGGTTGTATATAGATTCCTATATCACATATGCATAAAAAGGAGATTAAATAATATTTAGATACATATTGCGATCATAGAAATGATGTATTTTTTTATTATTTTAGAAAGGCAACAATTTTATTAAACTACAAAGAGAACATGAATACAAAATAAGGCATCCCTCATTTTAATGAGCTAATTAAAAGAGAAAGAGACCCCAAAAGTACACACCACACCACTAGATGCTATCTCTCATAACAAAATACAAAATGCAAACTGACTATAACATATGACCAAACAAACTAAAATACCTTTATTGATATTTGAAGTACACGGCACACCAGAGAAAAAAATTCTCCTATGAAACCTGGACCACAAAAATAATACTACCAGGAGCATTTTAATATAGCTTCTGTATACCTGATCTTGCAGACACAACTTGATTGACTAATTGCAGACAACGCTGATCTTGCAAACACAACAATGACAGAATAATATGCAAACAAAACAGTAAAGGAATGACAGAGTCAAAATATTAGAGAAGGTGTCTACACACTGACCTTGATCACAACCTGTCATAAACTAAGAGAAGGTGTTTCACAATCTGTCATAAACTTATACGCTGCTATCACAACATGTCATAAAATTATATGCTACTATCACAACCTGTCATAAACTATCATAAACACTGATCTTAGACAACACTAATCTTGATCGCAACATGTCATAAACTTAGAGAAGGTGTTTTACACATGCACATGCCCATAAAACTATGATTTAGCACTCTTAGGACCTTCAAAATTCCTAATAGAATTAACAATCTACGCATCAACTATGGAACAGATTAAGTAATATCTAGTTGCACATACAAGTAGCTCGATACAATTATATGATACTATCGTATGTTGAGCAAATCCCGATGAATTCAATACTTATTAATATACTTACTAGATTTTTTGCATGCTCGTGAAATGAGATTGACCCTCCGGTATGAGTTGAGGAACCTTCTCCTTTTAGACGATTTTGTGTACTTTTTTCTTTGCTCTCCTTATACTTTGATGTTCCCCAATAAGATGTGAAATTTGTCCATGCGTTGTCACTCATGAATACAGGTTTCACCATTTTACCTCTTATGTCTCTAAAGAAATTAGTATAGCGTCCAGAAACTTTTGCATCCCATGCTACCTTCACACTTGTCTCGGCTTCTGGATCCCATAAAAAATGTTTCTGTTATAAATTTAAATAATTAGGATTTATAAACAGAAATATAAATCTAAAAAACAATTAAAACCTAAGCAATACCTTAAATTCTCCAAAATAAAAGTCTTTTGTAGGTTGAGACACCTTTGTCCAAGTGTACCCAGTATCATCAATTCTTTTTTTAAATATCTTTGTAATCTCTCGTGAACACGCGCTTGATTTGTCGAATCTGTTATAGTGATGAAAAATAGAATGAAGTAACAATAAAGAATTTGTGATGCGCAAATTATAGATTTATAGTACTTACAATCCATTGACAACTTGCACTTGCTTTCTTCCATTCGATGGATTATCTAAGTTCCCAATGATGTTTTCAGGGTTCGTTTGATCGGTATCGTCATTGATAGTTGAATTATTAGGGATATCATTTGATTTTCCTTCAGTGGCATGAGGCCTACTCTCTCCTGCTCCAAGCCTTTGCCTCGTTGAATTATAAGGGATATCATTTGATTGTCCTTGAGTGGCATGAGGCCTACTCTCTCCTGCTTTAAGCCTTTGCCTCATTGAATTATTAGGGATATCATTTAATTGTCCTTTAGTGTCATGAGGCGTACTCTCTCGTGCTTCAAGCCTTTGCCTCGTTGAATTATTTGGAATATTATTTTATTGTCCTTCAGTGGCATGAGGGCTACTCTCTCCTGATACAAGCCTTTTCCTTCGTCTAGCCATGTCTACATGGAGAAAGTTTTTAAGTATAAAGAAATGTGAGAAAGTTCTGAAATTTCTAAGATAATGATATCCTAATTTAGACTTTAAAACAGACTTAAAACAATATATACACACTTTAAAGCAAGATATATGTACTTTTAAACACGAGTAATTAGCACAATATATACATTCCTATGAACTTAGCATAAGTATATCCTAACACAACATCAGAAACTCAGCAAAAGTAAATTCCAAATGATATTCTATGCTCTAGTTAGCTTATGACATTTATATCCAACATTAGACTTTAAAAAAGATTTGTCACTAGATATATGTGCTTTAAATCATCATCAACCTAACACATAACAATTTTAACACATATATAATTTAGGTATGAGTAATGGTATCGGAAAAATGGGACTACACTAGAACTGAAACGGTATCGGCTCATGATACCTGGTACGGTTTCCAGGTATGGGTATTAGTAGTGTTGGGTTGACCCGACCCAAACCCGATAAGCACAACAACTAGATTTTAAGTAAGCTATATCCACAACAACAAATAAATAAACCATAGCAGTCAATTGAAAAGCAGGTCATAATAATGTAAATATATTTGTTCATTTAATATCATGTAAACACAATCTTGCAGCTAGTATTTTGAATACCCTTAACCAACTAAGATGTCTTGTAGGCTACTGGTCTTTGGTAGTGAGTTTGTAATAGTTTGATTTATCAGCTTGGCTACTAATAGTTAACAGCAAAACAAAACTTGGCTACTCGTCCAGGACTATCAACAAGCTGAAAAAGCCTGGTACATCGATACAGTATAATTCAAGATATACCGGTAATTGGTACCAGAATTCAAAGGGCATGTGTTGAATTAATTTGCTGATCTAAACACCCCTATTGGCCCCTCCCATGCACTCTACACGTCCAAATTAAGATCCCAGGGTCGTAATCAAATACAATCATTTAACATTGAACGAAAAGAACAAAAGTACATACCCTAAACCTATAGTACCTACTGTTAGATGGCTTTATAAAACTCTTGAAAATGTTTACAACCCGATCTCTTTTTCTATAATTTCCCCAATTCCAATTGATATTAGGATTTATAATAGTGGGTGTAGGATCGATATATTTATTGTGTTGATGATTCGGGTGGTCTTGGATGATCAAAATACATGTTTTCCATAGTTAGAGAGTTAGTAGAGAGAGAGAGGGTGTTCTTGCTAGAGGTTTACACAAAGGGAATATTAGATTGAATGAGAAGCACCACCCCTTCCAAGGATGGAAGGGGTATTTATACTTACAAATACACGACCTCCTATCGGCCTGTGGATCAGGGATACTGTGGGTAAAGACCCGTCCTTCCTCCACGGTGTTGCACTAAGCTATACTACGCTACAAACTAATAAATAAACTACTAAATAACGAAACTAACTACAAGTATACGAGCTAACTTATGCTAGATAACATTTGGGGTGACCGACACTTCACTATGGAATTTTCTAATTCCTAACAATCTCCCCCTAAGGGAGGTCCCCCCATGTTTTACATTTCGAATCCTAGCATTCTATTCTTGACTTTGTTCTTGAGCTCGTAGACATGAATTCTTCAATTCCGCAATCTTTGTGCTTTAGCAATGACTCTTCATAGTCCGCATATTTTGTACTTTTAGTGGATGCCTTTAACTGATCCACATCTTTGATGATCTTCGAGCTTTCTTTGAGATCATCAGCCACAGTAAATCTCTGGATCACCCTTTATTGTGTTGCCATCATGTGAAGTTGTGACTTTCGGACCGACATGCTCACACTTTTGAATCATGACATCTTTCCATCAGAGTAGCGGAAGCCTTACTGGTTCATGATATTTGCAGCAGCGTAGCAGAAGCATAGTATAAAAATATCAGAGCCAGGTTATGTAGATATGCACCAGTCATGATTTCTTCAAATTAAGTGTGGATGCTGTGAGCATGCGGCTTTGGATTGACTCCTCAATTCTGATCAGCTGCAACCGTCCAAATGTACCTGCAAACAACAGTCAGCAATAAAACACACGAAAGTGTCTTTGATCACTTTCGTCGAATTGAGGTACACGGCCCACGGTTCCCCGTTGATCAGTACAAGTACTGCCTGTGATCAGGTAGGATTCCTAAGAATCTCCTTGACAGGGTTTCGCAGCTGTTCTAGCTGTTCTCAAACCGGAACGTCTCAAAGAAGACAACACGGAGTGAGTGAACCAGCGAATTGAGATTCACTGATTGATGAAAAATGATTTGAAAAACAATCGCGTATTGCTTGAAGAAAGATTTTTGCAATACGACGAAGGTTTTTATGAGAAAGATCAATTTTCAATCAAAATACTTTTTGTATTAGAGAATGAGTACACATTCGACGTGCTAGCGAAAAGAAGAGATTCGCACATCGAACGGTTTTTCTAAAAGTATTTTTCAATCAGAGATACTTTTTGAATTTGAAATGAATACACATTCGACGTGCTAGAGAAAAGAAGATTTGCACGTCGAACGGTTTTTCCAAAAGTATTCGTCAATTCCATTCCTGGACCAAGGTTGATTCAAGATTGAATCTCCCCATCGTTTCTATCCAGTTGTCACAAGTTTGGTCTTACGAGAAGATCTCACATGTCACCCACCAAGAGCTTGTTTGATGTTGGCTCTAGAAGGATTTCCATCTTCATCGTGAATACTTTTACATACCACTCAGATGTTCTGGCAATACCACAAGGATAATGCGTAGGACTCTTAATATATTCTTACTTTCCACATTGAGTGAAACAGCAAGTCTTCAAGAATAGTGTCCTAATGAGATATTGTGGATGATCTCTTGGCTCTAGACTCAATAGTGCACATTTGGTTCCTGTGCCGGAGACTAGGGAGAGGGTCTCCTTCTTCAATATCAACAATCTCTAAGAGAAAGTCGATAGATTATGTAGGTTCCCCGTGAGAATGAAACAATCCCTTTTAAGAGGAACTTGAGTAGCTTGGGAAGTTTAGTGCAGTGCATCACTGGGTCCATGATGTCTTGTCTTCAATACCAGTGTTACCTTAGTAAACACCAGTAGCATATGTATTGAACCCGGTTACTGCCCTAAGGTTGAATTATTGGAGGGCTATTTCTTTTCACCCTTTTTCATATTCATTTCTTTTTCATTCTTCAACCCCTTCAGTGCTTACCGAGACTTCATTACTAGAACCTTGTTGGGTTTATTCCAGTACTAGCTCAGTCTCAATCCGCACTCTTTCCAAATCTCATTTTTCTCCTTTTATCATCATACCTTAGAACTCTACACTAACTAGTGGATAGTCCCTGGGTAGATCCCTCCGGTTCTGGCGGATCATGGGAACACATACCTAACCTTATCATCCATATATCACCGTGCATAAAGTAAATTTGGTCGGTCTTTTGGTATTGTTCATTCCTTCTCGAAACCAATTAAAAAATCATTTGGAAAACCAATCAAGGTACTTGTGATACGAGATCAAAGCATTTTGTACCTTAATAGTTTTGATCATTTAGAAAACCTCCCCCTCAACATGTGCGTATGATTTTGAAATTGTTTGTGTTTAGCACAAGGAGGCAAGAGGACTTTGAAATATTTTCTTTTATCACAATTTTCATACGAAAAAGCCATTTGATTTTCATGGTAAAATTCTCCCCCTCAATATGTGCATAGGATATTTGAAAACATTTTATCACATAGAGGCAAGAGTTAATTTGAAGCACATCCACAATCACAAGAGCCATTAAGAAACCATTTGAAAACTCATTCAAGGTACATTATGTTAAAACATAAAAGCTTTTGTACCTCGATAGTTTATTTTCTTATAAAATGCTCCCCCTCAATATATGCTTCGAGATTCGAAAGCGTTTAGCACATATGAGAGAGCAGCCTGCACAACTGAATCAAAACGATCAACTTTTATCAAATTTCATTATTAAATCACAAATTCTCCCCCGATCAAAAATATCAAACCCTATGAGATTTTGGATCCCAAGTGATTTAATAAGGTTTATAAAACATGGGAGAATATGTGGCCAAGTTTAAATACTCATCATGTTTTTGGATAAATCCTCCTCCTCAACATGTGCATCGTGTATTTGAAATCGTTTGGCACATGGAGGCAGGAGTGCCTTTAAAGGACTAAAACCGATTCCATTAAAACATATTTGAGATTTAAATCACGATCTCTCCCGCGATCAAAAATTTCAAACCATTTGAGATTTGTAATCCCAAAAGATTTAAATTATTTAGAAAATTTTAGGGGAAAGACGTGGCAAGATTTAATTTTGAAAGATGACAGATAGGAACAGATTTAGACATTAAAGATTGTTAGTGTCAGGTATGATTGTTTTAAGAAATCTTTTAGTAAAATAAAACAATTTCACAATCAAACAAGAACAGAAAAAATTTCATTTTGACAGATCTTTGAGTTTTAAAGAAAATCATACCATGACATAACATTAAATCTTTAGATCACCACTAATTGTTGTACAGACGGACCTTTTATGAAGAAATATCATTTGAAAATATTTTATTTTAAATCACTCTCCCCCTCAATCCATGACAGAAGTCAATAATTGAGTGACTTAGGTTTAGATAAAAAAGAAGTCCGGTGATTTTCAAAATTTAGATCAATTTATTTTCAAAACAATATTTTCCATTTTCAAAACACATTAATCAAATTATTCAAAATTGTTTAAAAATGGTATCCTGCACAAAGATACGTTAGGTGGATGAGAAGCTTCCGTTTTTGTTGCTGTAGGGTTTGGAAGAAAACCGTCTGCTGAAGCAGTGAGACTTCTTCTTACGTTGCATTTTGAATGCCAATTGAGGTCAAATTAAGCTCCGTTTCTTCAATCTCTTAGAAGAAAACCATCTGCTGATGCAGTGAGACCTCTTACGTTGCATTTATGCCAACTCTCCATAGAAGTCCAATTAAGCTCCGTTTCTTCATTTGTCAACCCAAGATATAGTTACCCTTTCCTTCGGCATCCAATCATCTTCAATTGTGGGATCCGGATCGGGAACATTCTTATCAACCATGATATCTGCATACGTTAGTGAACATACATACAAATATATGGTGGTCGACAACACCCAAACATCAATCGACTAATTAAAGTCAATTCAACATAACAATCAGATCATATAAGGCATGGGGTTTATGTGTTAATCAAACTTTAATCATCTAAACCTAACAATCATATCCTAAATTCCTAGTCCTTCGACACAGGCAAATATCATTTTTAATTAAGCACGTAGGATAATTAAGAAAGCTCGTTAGATGATATAGATTTGAAAACATTCTCCCCCTCAATCAATGACTCATTTTTTGAAAAATTTTAAAAGCGCAGAAGTCATTGATTGAGTTTGCAAATTAATACGAAAACTCTGATTCTGATTGATTTTTCAAGCAACTCATTTACCACCATTTTATGATAACAACAAATATTTTTCTGAAGAATTTTAGACGGAAAAACATTTGTGTAGGAACAGCAGTCCTTCGACATACTTTCCTCAAATTGTTTTAGGATAAGTGCACGAAATATTTGAAAAATTGATTAAGCGTAGCACTTTCCTTCTTTGAAAAAACGGGTTGCTATCTGAAATAATAGCAAGCCATTGTTTAAGCACGGGTCACAGTCTGAAGTAACTGCAAGCCATTTTTTTTTGAAGCGCGGGTTACAGTCTGAAATAACTGTAAGCCATTGTTTTAAGCACGGGTTACAGTCTGAAATAACTGTAAGCCATTTGATTTGTGACATGTTTTGAAAAAGAATATTTACACCTCCTTCTCGAACTTCATCTATGGTCCCGTGCCATTATTGAATGACATTTCTAAGACCGTAGATGTTATCGATACCAGAAGAAATGTCTTGAGAAAAACATATTTTTGGCCTTTTTCAAATTTTTCTGATTTTTATGGGTTTTTGTTGATTTTATATTTTTCTATTTTCTTTTTGTTGGTTTTATATTTTTGTATTTTGATTTTCTGATAAATATTTACACAGATAGAGTAGATGAAATAGTATAAGAAGATGATGATACAAGTACCGAGATAAGGATATCGAGCAGCCCCGTTGTAGAAGATAGAAGTCATCATCTCTTAAACATTCACCACCAAAGCTTCCAAGACTCTTGAATCGAAAAGAGAAATTGAGCCACTTGAAAGTGAGACTTTGGCAGCTTCCCCCCAAATCGAAAATCCTTTAGCTGAGCAGATTCAAAGCTTTCTTTCAAGCTTGCCTTAGCCAGGTGCACAAAGAAGCACACCATTATCATAAATTCCGCTGCTCCATTTAAGAACGATAATCGAGGTTCTCCGTTTGGGGTTATATCATCCAATATAAGAACAGCACCGTATCATCCCACACATAAAACAATCTTCTCATATTTCTTTTCAACTGACGTCTGAAGTGATCCATACCAAAAAGTTGTCAAGAGACCACTTCCCCCAAGTAGATGAATTGATGCAGTCAATCTCTTAGACTATAGCTCACGAACCCGAATACACAAATCCGAAGACAAAGAAACTTATACCATCGAAGTAGCATATTAAGTCCAATAGCCAAAGAATAACCCCGATGTATACTTTTCTCTCCCCCTGAAGAAAGTGTATGAAGCTCAAGAACCCGAAGTACCCGAATGCCCAAAGAGAGAATAACCGATAGCATTGAAGAAGCAGGCCGAATCACTGATTATCTCTGCGGGTGACAGTCTCTGCGGATGTCAACACCGGAATAAGTGATTATATCTCTGAATCACAGATTAAGCCCTCAAGTAAAACAGCTGAGCATCCCCAATGTACACAATCTCTCTCCCCTGATGATTGTGATAACATCAAAATCATCACACACTTGTGTACCTCTTTTATCTTCAGAAACTAACTTTTCCATCTCTTCCCCCACATAGTTGGAATAAGAACACTAAACGCCTTGATGAGTAAAACCTTGAGTTTCTCTGCGGTCATGACAAATGTCTTCCCGGGATATCTTCAATCACTTAGAAGTATTAAGCTCATCAAGTTTACTCGTCATGAGTCAAACCTTGAGTTTCTCTGCGGTAAAAACATTTGTCTTCCCGGGATATCTTCAATTACTTAGAAGTATTAAGTTCATCAAGTTTACTCGCGTTTAGATACGTGTCTCCTTCCCCCTTGCTGATTTTGACACTTCAGAATCAGCAACTCTTTGTAAGCCCGTATACTTGAAATTTGTTGAGAAGAACACTTGAACTCTTGTGGGAATCAACTTGCTGAAGAATATGAGCAAGTCTAATTGGGGATTAAATTCGACATTTCACTCTCCCCCAATTAGTGCTCTCCCCTAAACCGACAATCTGTTTGATAAATGCCCAGATTAAGAAGAAGTCTTTGGATAGTCAAATGCAAATCGTCTTTAGTCTTCTAACATATAGCAGAAAATGTAGAACCGACATTAGACTCGACCTTCTTCAAGATTGTCCAGTTGGGGAATAGAGTGTTAACATCTTCAACTCACACCAAACAGCTTCCCACCAAAAAGCATCCCAATTAACTTACATCTTGCAAGTCCCCTTAACTAAAATCTCTCCCAATCAAACAAGAACAGAAAGATGTTCATCAAGGAAATCAGCAATCAGGCCACAACGAACACACAAGATGGTAACACCAAACTACCAATCACATCAAACAAGAACAGATAGATTGTTCGGAATCATCATGTTGATGTATACGTGAAGCATTAACCGGAAGCACTTAGTCGATAAACTTATCAATCCGAGTGAAGATGTCAACCAACGGCTCTTAGAAGAACAACTCCATGTGAAGATGACCCGATAAGAAGAAGCTCGGTTCTTACATGAGTTAGGAGCCGTTTGACCATATATTCTCAAATATTAATCAATCATGCAAAAAATTCACACTTCTTCTCCCCCTCAAGAATTGCATACGGAGATGCCATTCTTGATTAAATAAGTGAAAATCATCCGAATGTTCTATTCACACTTCTCTCCCGCAAAATAAGCACGTGATGTCGCCATCTTCATTATAATCGAGCAAGTGGAATGAATCGTGACAGCTGATGGACAAAACCCAATATGATGAATTTGACCCTGAAGTAAACTAACCCGAACTCGTGACTTAAACTTGCACATATGTAACAAAGAGCGGTGCTGAGAATTCATGCTCCATTGAATCTCTTAAGTACTCTATACTCTTCAACCAACCAACCATCAAGTAATAGACGTACATTACCTCTTCAAAATCCACAATTGAATGTGACACTAAGCACTACAATGTAACTCCTTAAAGTGATAGTTATTTTGTAGTGGTATGAGCCCAATTCCCCCAAGTGGTAAAAGAAAAGGTAAAAGACACCCAACAATAACTAGATTTCCAAGTCTTCGTTTTTGATAATGAGCTTGAACAAGGATC